>OZ020267.1:37981353-38326353 GCA_963971225.1 Melieria omissa | reverse complement strand
CCCAATTGACTACAAAAAACCAGTTGAAAGACCAATGAATTTTTGGAACTGGTTGTCTCAGGTCCGACAGGGTGCACTTATAGCGACACATACAGCAGCCACACGCGCACACAAACACACACATATATACAAGTATATATGTATAAATATGCATATTTGTGAGCATGTTTGGGCTTTTATGCCAGCGCACTTTTGCTTCGCGGCAGAGTAGATATGTGAAAAAATCGCATTGCAGTCAAATCAATTTGATAAAAAAGTGATTTGTAAAAAGGATATTTTTTGTTTTAAATCCTGCAAACAAATTGAGCAAAATGTGCTTTAAGGGTCAGTAAAATAAATTTGTAAAAATTGTTTAGCAATTCATATTTATTGTGACTTATTTCTTATGTCTGTTGTTACTCTAACTTTGTGGGTTATTTAAATTAAAGAAAAAAATAAAAAAATAATAATTGTTATTGGTTTAGTCATGAAGTAAAAATAAAAAAATTACACTTAAATATTGATTTTTATAGCAAAACTTATTACTGTTGCGGTACCTGTTCACAAGACAGCAAAGAATAGAAGCAGCGAGATCAATAAATAATCTTAAAAAATTCATCACAATTGCAATTGTGGCCAACAAAATGTTGTGTGATTGTCAAAATTGTTTGATAACTCACATTCAATTGTCTAGTTTGTAGAATTTCCATTCTCTTATGGCCTGAAATGTAAACAACTGAACTTACAGTTCATTGACCTTGTCTCGTTGCCAATTGCAACAACCATCTAACCCGTTTGGTCTTCGAGTAAAATTTAATATTTACCCTCAAGTAGCTTTCATATTCAAAGCAAAACAGCAGACATATTGAAAATGGTTGCACATGCAAGTGCCAGTGTGCGAGTCTGTGTGTGTGTGTGTGTATGCAGAGGAAGTGCATATTATAGTATTTACTGTAAAATTCATACTGTCATGGCGCCCTGCCGAGTTGAATCACCGATGAATGTGTCTGCGCAAACATCAAATGCAAATAATTAATGTCTTTACACGAGGTTGACGGCTGATCGGAGAGTTGGCTTATAGCAAATACGACATTGAAACTTAGCAGATCGGACGGAGAATTGCACTTTTAATTTGTTCGAAGAGAAAACAGAAGCAACACGGAAACAAAAAAATGCCAAAAAATACAACTCGTAAAATTTTCTTTATTCATTTATAGAAGAACGTGGAAATACTATAAAATATTTACTTGAATTATCGTAGAAAGTAATGAATAGTTGAAAACATTTTTTTGGAATCAGAATTTTACTTTTCTTTTAGTGCGTTTCTTTCTAAATATGAAAAGGTTGGATGACTGAGCTGATTTTTTTTTAAATTTTACTGAAATTGGTGCATTGTGTTCAAAGTTATTACGAAGCAAAGGTAGATAAGTGAAATTTCAGAAATAATAAGATATCTGATTTTTAAATTTTTCTACGGCATAGGGAAGAATGCAGCACAGTTGTTTGAAAAGATTTGTACAGTTTATGATAAATTTATTCAATCTCAGTCAACTGCAACGATCATCCGTTGGTTTTCCTTATGAAAATTGTTAAATTAAAAATTGTTGTATTAAGGGGGGAGTATACCTTTTCGGTTTTGAAAAATCGAAATTTTTTTTTGGCTTAATTCATTAGAGTAAACCCTTGAGAATGTGTTTGCAAAGCGATTTGGCAAAATTCGCAAAATTTTTGGAGATATGAGGCTTTTCCCTAAAAAAAAATTATGCCAGTGTAAACTGATTCCAAAACTTTAAAACCGTTTTTCTCGAAACCATGTTTTCAAAGTCGGTGGCCATGATTTCTCGGAATCAATTCAACGGATTTACTTGAAATTTCGTATATTCCAAGCTAAGGGTAGTATGTCGTCATTAACGGATGCTTTTTTTGATATCTCAATTCGCAAATTTTATCCGCCTTATTGAAACCAAATTTTCAGTCCAAAATAGAGATTTTAATCGGCCGCCATTTTTTTCAAATTTGAAATTTAAAAATCCCCTCCGTTAATGACGAGCGACAAGCCTATAGTTCAAAATGGTGAAACAATTTTGACTTTCAGATAAATCCCAGAGGCTCAATCGTGACCACCGCGGAACGCTGCAACAAGGAGACCGTAACTTCGAGGAGCTGTGGGAGGAGAGGAGTGAGGGGTAGATGGATAAAAATCAATTTTGTACACTAATACAAGTTCTTTCATTTACAAAAAACCTCATCCGTCTATTGGTATTCATTTGCAAGTAAAAAATTGTCAAAAATGCCCTTAAAAAACGCTCGAAGGGGTATAGTCCCCCTTAAACGATTCTCGCTTTGGTGGACCTCAAAGAAGTTATTTAAAAGGTTCAAGAATTTTATTATGTGAGCAGTAGCGCCTTTGGTATGAAACTGAAGATCGAACACAAAACAATTTTAAACCAGCTTGTTCTCCTTTTGGAAACTTTGAAGTGAAGTTATTTTAGCTCTGGTTGACCCATCACCGAAAAATTCAATGCAAAAAGACCATTCTGTGAGCAATCAGAACGATCACAAAGTAGTTAGAGTCCATTTGCATGGAGTTTATAAAAAAAAATCCAATGTTTGAGTGTAAACGATTTAATGAATGAAACTATCTGCCATTTGTTGTTGAAACGGAACGAAATCGAGCCATTTTTGAAATAAATGAAAACAGATAGTGAAAACTAAATCATATACAACAATATCGTTTAAAAGCGGATTTGATCGAAGACAAGTGAAGCTCCAAGAATGGTGTCAACGCTGGGATCAACGATAAGAGAGGTACAGTCGTGTCTGGATATAGTGAACTAATTATTGCAAGGCCTGTTCACAGCATTGAGGTTGTTCACTATATCAAAGTTAACATTTTTTTTTTTTGCTTGAAATTGCTTTCAAAAATGTTTTCAATATTTAGAGGCTCTACATATGTCAAAATTTTGGTGTTCACTATATCGAAGTGTTCACTATACCCAGACACGACTGTAGTTCTTTGTATTCCGTAGGACTACTAAGAGTATTCGTCCTCTGTGAAGATCGATTCAAATTTCGACTGGCAGCAATTAATGCTATTGAAGCAGGAAATTAAAAACACAGAGGCTGGAATCAAACAACAGAACACATGTTAACAGGAAAGATCTATGAAACGTTGGCTGTGAAGTTTTAATGCTTTGACCTTTTAGTTCCGATTTTTAAACGTTAGCTTATCATTTGTTCTGGTCTCTCTAACACTCTCTTGCTAGAAATATTGGCATAAAAAGTGGACTCCGAAAAGCTCCTGCGTCAGATTTTCAAAGATAAAATTTTGGAATTCCTCAATAATGAAAGAATGGTTCTAGCGAAAAGAATTGCAAATATTTTGGTTAATGAAATGTTTTTGAATAAAAGAAACTATACATATTTTGACGAAAAAACAAGAACACTTTTTCCTTCAACCCAGTACATAAGTTTGCTAATCAGATCATCAATTCGAACCAATAAAGTTAGAGTATTGAAATTTTGACACGTGATCAAGGAGATTTTGGGTTTTAACATGCATACTTTTCAAGAAAATTCTATATAAATTTTCAAGGATATAAAGGATTAAAATTTTCAAAGGACCTTTTTCATATCCTTTTTTTACAAAATGATAAAAAATTAATTTTATTTAAATTCTTGAGCCTTTTCTCTTTCTCTTGATATACATATCGCTATATTCTAATGAGGTTAAGTATTTTTTATATTTTTTTTTTTATTTTTTATCTCCTTCAAAATTTTGAAGTCTTTTTAACAGGAGAAAGGATATAGAAATGAAAAACTGAGTACACAGTATTACTATTTTTGTTTTCTAGAATTTTTTCCCATATTTTTTTTCCGATTTGAAAATTTTTTAATTTTTGTCGCACGGTGTAATCATCCATTCTAACCTAATCTATGACTATTTGATATGCACTTTTTTATGGCAAACATTTATACGAAACATTATAACTGAGTGTATATGACCTGACAACCTGCACAACTGCATTGGTCTTGTAGGCCCTTTTGAACTCTTTGTTCTAAATTGCTCTCCTTCTTGTGGGCTTACAGCACACATCTATCTATTGAAAGTATTTTTAATATACAGCAGTTACCACAAGAAATGCGATATGGCAACGTAAAATTATGTGCTCACCAGCAGTGATTTCTTTTAATTGCACTTTCAGATCGCAATCGCGCCTGCTGCTGCACTCATAATGGTTGTCGCACCAAATCCACAATGCAATGCACCTTTCATGCGGCTTTGTGTGTGCGGCGTAATGGTGATTGTATGACTGTCTGTCTGTCTGGTTGGCTGGCTGTGTGGCTGTTTGCCCACTTGATTGTGTGCATGGGCACAAATGAGCAAACTGATTGCCGTACGAGCACAACAAGTAATTGCAATTGCATGTGGTGGCTGCATTTACGTGACCTGCATGCACTGCTGCCGACAGATAATCAGCGCATTAGTGTGCCAGTAGTGCTGCTCCACTACAAACACACACACACATATATATAAATATACAGATATAATAGATAAACAATAACACAGAGTGTGCGCAGTTATGTGCGCAGACAATTAAACTTGCGCACGCCACCAGCTCAAATGTTTGCAACTAAATAAATGAAATTAGAAAATTTTGAAATTTATTTTCATGCGACCGTTAATGTTGTGTTCAAAATTATGAATCTAATGAAATAATTGCACATAATTGCAGTGATAAAATGTTGGGCCATGCAGCATGAGAGTACTTCAGAGCGCTCTGAAGTATGCAATGTTTTTTGTGGAAAAGTATAAAATGTGGTATTCTGAAAGCGATTCAGTCTGAGGCTTATGGATTCGCTTTCCAAATGAGCCCACTACAAATAAAGTAAACTGAATTGTGCGAGCAACTGATTGAAATGAATTCGAAGCTTTTAAAAGTTTTTAATGAGAAACTGCCACACGTGATGTACTAATGATCTCTATTTCTATGTTTATACTTCTACAACTTTAATTTACCTTTACTACATTTTGTTTCAGTTTACAAGGTTTTAGTATCTTATAGCTGAGAAGTATCTTACCTGCTTGGAATCTGTTATACCAGCGACCATAAAACACTTTTGTTTGCCTTTTAAAATTCGACACATTTGACATGAAGATTGCTTTCTGACTGTGTGCAAGAATATGTTGAAAGTGTGATTTGATTTGGTGCACTTTGCATTTTTCCTTCTTTTTCGTATATCTCGAAATTGTTTCCTATTTTTCAAATGTTCTTTTCGGTCGAGACGTGCAGCGTGACTGTTTTTGAGCTAAATAAACATTTTTTGTAAATAAAATATAGACCGTTCCGTAGAAAATCCTTACAGATTATGCTTTATGATAAGTTGCAAGATTTTTTTTTACTTAACACTAGAAAATCCGAAATTTTGAGTTGTGACTGTTTTGATGATATTTTAATTCAATAATTACCGAATTATTTCAAGTTATGCCACTTTTTCTGAATTTAATAATTATAAATGACAGTTAAAAAGTTGAAAGAAAAATTTTGAAAATTCATAATTAATTTTAATAATTAAAAATATATACAAAAATTGTCAGAATTTTGCTTAAAATTAACTTCAACAAAAATTTATTTCTTCAAAAGTGACACAATTTGAGTTAGGACTCGTTTGCATTGAGCTGCAGCGATCAAATAGCATCAAACTTCTGACATGAAAGAGACCTAACTGTATTTTTGCAACAGTTAACAACAACAAAATATACTGGTAGATATATGCATTGTGCACAGTATTTACACATAAACCCGTAAATTAAGAATTTTGAGTTGTGTCACTTTTGTAGTGCGTGCGCGGTATGTATCAATCAAAATTTGAACTACTTAATATAAAGGGTTTTTCAATAAGAGCGCTACAAAAGTTTTTTTAAATAAAACAAAAACGGTTTTGGATATCAATGAAATTCTTTATTCCTGTGAAAGTACATTCGATGCCATTATGTATGGAACTCGATTTCTCTTGCATGGCCACCACGGGCACGCTTGCAGAAGTCCAGACGCTGAACCCAATTTTCGACGGTTTTTAAGCATAAATCGGCCGATACTGCCGCAATTTCATGTTCGATATTCGTACGAAGTTCATCAATCGTCGCTGGCTTGTTGGCATAGACCTTAGACTTGACGTAGCCCCACAGGAAATAGTCCAACGGCGTCAAATCGCACGACCGAGGCGGCCAATTGACTGGACCATGTCGTGAGATAACACGTTCACCAAACTTGGTTTTCAATAAATCGATTGTGCGATGCGCTGTGTGGCTTGTGGCGCCGTCCTGTTGAAACCACATATTGTCCAAGTCCATATCATCCAATTCGGGCCAAAAATATTATAACGACGTCACAGAAATGCCCAACGCTTGAGAACGACGTGTGAGAGACACATTTGGGCTTTCTTGAACTGAAGCCTCAGCGGCAGCAATATTCTCGACACTACGGGCACTTCTTTGTCTCACTGGCACGGGAACATTTTGTACTGTGCCTGTGGATTGAAATTTTTCCACTAGACGCTCAATTGTTGATCTGGCAGGACAATTATGACGACCATAAATTGGACGTAGCGCTCTTAAAGTTGAGGCCACTGACTCCGAATTTCGGTAGTAAATTTTAATAATTTCGACTCGTTGTTGGACCGTATATCTTTCCATGATGAAATGGCAAACCTTACTGAAGAGAAATGTCAAAAGAGCGGAAAAAAATATGGCGTCGTTTGCTGTCCCTATCGGTCTACTTTTGTAGCGCTCCTTTTGAAAAACCCTTTATAATTAAACTTAATTTCTGTACAAGTTTTTGATTACGAGAGTCTTTCACTTTTTATTTAATTAGGTTTGACTAAAAACAGCAAAAAACTTTGGCTCAAAAGCTGTTAACGTCACAACTATGTTTATATAGGAGGCGCCCTCTAATGGTGAATTTTTCAACTTTAATTAATTTCGTATTTTTTGCACTAAAGAATGTTGTTCAATGTTTAATGAATCATTTAACCCGGCGTCATTGTGGCTACTAAACAGAACTTGGCCGTTGTGGCCGGGTAAATTTTACCCATGTACATTATTGTACACTGAATCAAGCTTATGTCAATATTAGTTTTCTATAATATGGAAATAGGTAGTTAAATACATTATTAATAAAAATCAAACATTTATTTATCATAAAATGAGCATATTACTCATCAAATTAAATCTTTTTATTCTGCTTATCTTATTATTATGACAGTTTTAAAATGCGTCGGGTATTAGATACCCGGCAACAATGACGCCGGGTTAAATCGATTGAGTAGTTTTTGAGATACAATGTTTTCTCATTTTCTTTACTGCAAGTGGGAACCAATTTCATATAAATCGTGTAGTTTTGTATGGCAGACCCCTTAAGAGTTGGAGATAGAGGTCATGTATATTTGGAAGAAACATTTGGAAGGAAAAATAAATGAAGGTCAGCCTTACATTTGATAGGTCTAGGAGCTACCTGGAAGCAATGGGAGCCCATTTGATAAGAAGCATCATTTTGTATGGAAGCCACGTTAAGGGTTGAAAATAGGTGGTAAGTATGTTCGAAAGAAACGTTCAGAAGGAAAAATTAGTGGGGCCAATTATAGATTTTAATTCTCTAAAAGAAAATTCTGAGCAGCTGTAAAGCAATTTCGTCGCCTGAGAAAACGATCGTCGTATGTGCTATTAAATTCAATGGAACATACGACATTCGTTTTCTCAGGCGACGATTTGTCGAATTTTCTGGTACCTTATCAAACTTTGATGCCATTTTCCGCCACTGTGGCGCTCAAATTTTTTGGCTCATGTAAGTTTATAAAATGAGAGATTTCTGTGTATCGAGAATCCATTATTAATCTTCATACAACACTAAATCATGTCTAATGAACCTACGTTCATAGATATATTAAATTTGGCAGAAAGTTTTTAGAGTTTCAAAACTATTATGGATGAGATATTTATTATACTAATTTGACATTTGACGAATTGGATTTGAATGCCAAGAAAGAACAGATCTATGAAATAATGCCGACTTGAGATAAAACATTTATTAAGGCATTTGTGCAACAAACTGTGTTATGAACGAAAACACTACAGACAACTTGTAACAAAAAGACACAAAAGTGTTACTTACACAAAGTAAGAGAAAATCAATTTCAAAGAGAAAAATTCGCACTAGAATAGAAAAATTGCTCTTAGTTGCCAATGATGGGTAGAAAAGTATTAAACGGGTTTGTTTTTAAACTGTTTGTTTTTAAATTTAATGTTTCACCAAACCCTAAAGTGCGCATAGGGCACTAACAAAAACCACCTAGATCTGTACGCTTTGCTTCGTGTGCCTCTGTCTCCTCGCCATCACTGACACCGGCATTGTCTGTCATTGGTCCAATGTTGAAAATACCAAAAAATGCAGCAGCCAGCAATAATTGCTGAAGGAAATCGCAGAGAAATGCGCGCAAAAAGTGCAACAATGGAAATGTATGTGTGTGTGTGTGTGTGTGTGTGTGTGTGTGTATGTCGTTCGCGTTATATGTTGCATATGCATATCTCTGTCTCTTTCGTGTTGCTGTTTTTTTGGTTTTTTGGTGGCAATTTTTTGCTTTGCCTTGTATGCAACTCAGAATTTGCTGAAAGCACCTTCTGGTAACACATGCAAAATGGTATTTTTTGCCTTGCAATATTCATGCAAGTGCTGTGTGTGCTGTGCTTTGGTGTGTGTGTGTGTATGCAAGCAATTTCTTGTTTATATCGCCGACTGTTTTTTTATTGCAAATGTTTCATTGTTGGCGAAGACTTGGTTCGGTTGGGTTGCATGTAGAATGCATCTATTGTTGTTGTGTTTTTTTGCGTGTTTTTTTTTTTGACAACAGTGGGTTCTTTGTTTTCCGGCGAGATAGTCAAAGAAAATGAAAAATGTTGTGGAAAATGTACAATTTTTCATTGTAACTGGCAATGGGAGCAAACAATTTTACTATCAAATTACTTTTTTATGCTGCATGAGCCATAGTTCAACTGTCAAAGGTCATATTGAATATTTATGATTTTTTTTGCACCTAATTTGAGTGTTTTTCTGACAATAAATGAACAATGTTGTTGATTTTCCATTTTCTAATTGACCCTTAAAGCACGAAAACGTTGGCACACTGCAGTCATTTCAAAGGTTTGTTGTTGTAGTGAAATATTTTTTAAAGCAAAAATATTTTCTTTTCATACTTTTCATCACTAACGGCGAATTCATACAAACTCACACACAAAAAATCAACGAAGAAAAACTCAAGAGCAACAAAAGGCAGACTACGTTTTTCGTTGTCTTTTCACTATACACACTATTTCCTTCTCTTTTTCTCTCATTTGCGCGCCATCTTCCTCTTTATTGTGTTGCAAAGCAAGCTTGAGAACCTTTTGAAATCTATCGTACCGCAATTTAAAAATTACAGTTGAGCTCTTCAGAATAGCCAAATATTTTTCACGGTTGGTGAATAAATAAGTGGGAACTTTTTTTTTAATTTTTTCTTGTTGCTGTATGCAAGCAGCATATGCGTTGAACTTTAAGTCTTTTGCATTGTGCGAGTGTTAAAAATTCGTTTGAGTGCGCCTACAATTTTGAGGTTATGTTGAAAGGTCACAATTTCAATTGAATCTTGTTTTTATGTTTGCTCTTTGCCGTAGAATTGCCATATATTTCGTTGTAAACATGTGCAGCTGTGGCATTTACGCGTCATCGATGAAAATTGGACGAAATGACGGTGAACAATTGGCCCGAAACTGTTAGGTGCAGCATTGGTTAGAAAGGATGTGCGGGTCCATAAAAAGGTTAATTGACAAACTTTAATGCAGTAATAACTGAATGTCTATTGAATCAAAGTTGATAATATTTTCAAATCCATATGAAAAGTGCATTCGATAAGTTTTCCCAGCTTAGGGTACTCAAAGTGCCAGATAATGTTTATTTGATAAGAACTTTAGTACTTTCAAGAACTCTCAGAAATTCAGGGTAATTACTCTGTACTTCGATACGAAAAGCAATGCGATTCGAAAGCCAAATGTGACACGAAAGCCAAATTCTACTCGGTTACGCATTCGCATTTGCTTTCTGAAGTTTAAAAAAATAAATAAAAAACACTGTGAGAAACAGTCAAAAATTGTATAACAGCTGTTGAAAACGAAAAGCAAAAAACGTTAACAACTGCGAGTTTCATTATGTTAGTTGAACAAAAAAATTTACATTTGTTGTAAAATGGACTTCGTGGCTTTATGGTTCGCCGGTAAAGATGATATAAACAAAAGAATTTAACGTCGAATTCGCAAAGATGAAAGCAACAATCAAGATCAAAGTTCACAAAAAAGCTGGGAAATTCGACAAATTACTACGCAGCTGCTCAGAAATTGGTCTTAGAGGGTTAAAATATATGACTGACCCCCACTAGTTTTTGCTACTGAACATTTCTTTCAAACATATTTATACCCTATCTCCAACCCTTAATGCTGCTCCCATACAAAATGAGCGTTTTTATAAAATAGGCCCCAACTGCTTCCAGGTTGCCACCAGATGTGTCAAATGTATAACCGATACATATTTATTTTCCATTCCAAATGTTTCTTCCAAACATACCTACCCACTCTCTACAACTTTTAAGGGGGCTGCCATACAAAACTAGTAGTTTCCATTGGAATTGGCTCCCCACTTGTAGATGTAGTTAACCCTTTCGGTACTTCTTTTTTGTTTTTAACTTTAAAAATCATTCTTTTCCATTTTATTACTGTTTAAGTCTACATAATGAATAATCAAAAGTCATTTTTTGAAATATTGTTCGAAAAAGTGGTTTTTGGGCATCATGCCACATGGCTTAGTAAGAAATAAAATAAATCGTACAGCCTTAGTGAACTATATTTGGGATCTAACTTTTTTACACTTACTAAAGCAATAAATACGTACTAGATTACTTACATAAACCTATAAAATAAATTGATTTTTGTAATAGAATAAATAAAAGTACGAAGTGACCTCTTTTTGTAAAATACGCAGCTCGATAGGACTGCGCACTTTCTGAACCTCTACAATTTACTTGGTACACTAATCAAAATATTTTTTTCATTATTTGGTATAAAAATCTTCAGAGAAAAATACAAAAATATAAAAATATAGTATCCACAAGTTTTTGACCTAAAACAGGCACTGAAAAGAGGCTATGCCATATGGCATAGAATAACCGAAAGGGTTAAGTAAGCGAGGAAACATCGTATCTCGGAAGCTACTGAACCAATTGGAATGTATTTTTCAGCGATAGGCAACATTCTTGAATACAATAAATACGAAATTTCTTAAGGTTCAGAAATTCACCACCAGAGGGCGTCTCCCATACAATCGGACTTGTAAGGTTGTTAACTTTTGGGGTCTACAAGGCAATAACTGCTACAATTCGTAAGTAACTGTATTTTTAAATGAGTGTTAGGTTAGATTAGGCTCAGAGGGCATGCACGAGAAACCTGTATTTTTATGTTAGTCTGAGGCATCTTTGCCTATTGTGAGTGCCCTCTATGATTGCCTGAAGCAGGCACATTGCTCTAGCTTGTGTTCCTGTAAAAAGTCAAGGAATTGTCTTTGTTAAACTATTTGCTTTCCCAGATAAAATTAAGAGAAATGACCGCTAAAATCGATAAATGGAATTTTGAGGGAAAAAGCATCTTATTCGCAAACGAGGCTTCTCATTTACACGCTCCGGGGTTGGTTCTTCAGGCAGTCCCCTTGGACGTTTTCCACCCATTCCTCTAACCTCGAACCTTAACACTAAAAATTGGCAAATTACGGAAATTGTAAAATGCTTAGACATTTGTCTCTGCTTCAATAGAGTTTGGAGTAGAATAAGCTACTCAGCCCGAAAGTCTCAGCAATTCCTTTCCATTCAAGATTGGCACTCCCACAAAACCCTCTTATCTCTCTGTGTCAAACAACTGAATCACAATCAATTTTAGTTATTCACAAATATTCATAAAAACAAATAAGTTCGTTCAAGTCGTTTTCTGTATGCTGCATTTGACATTCTTTTTCGATCAACACTTTTGCAAATTTAATTGAAAAATTTGAAACATTTTCTAGATTGTCTCTTTGCCGGACAATTTCTATAGTTGTTCGACCAACGAGCGAGGCTGCAATTCTAATGCATTGCTGTGCGGATTTATGAAGCCATTAACCACAAAATGTGCACCGAAGAATGCAGCAGTGCGGCTAACAGCGCTGCCGCGGGGACGTTGGAGGGGGGATAATGTAATTGTGGTCGGGCACTCGACCTGTCATCGCCAACACAGACATGTAAATTGAAATCCATTATGCGCGTACATGGAAATCACGTGATGCGTGCAGTGTTGCAAGTATTTAATTGTTGTAATAAAAATGAACAAAAAGCCAAGTGAGCATTTCACAAGAATATGGAAATTACAAACTAAACTCTGAATAGGACACTTGCACTTTATTGCTTTTTAATATTTTTATTGCAATTATTTATAATATTTTGCATGACTTTTTTATTAGAATTAAACCTTTTTATATTTCCTACAAATTGTGTTCTCATTTTGTTTTTCATTTTTGCTGTTGTCTTTGATAAAAAAGTTGTAAGTTGGCGAAATGACTTGCAGTACTTTTGCCTTTGTGCTTGTTTCCTTTTGCCGCCCTTTGGCATTTCATCAACAGCAACTAATGCTGTGTGCACTTTTGGAGAAAATTAGTTAAATTTCACTGGCACTGCCATTAGCAGTGCCATCAGACTTTCCAGCATCAGCGTTCGCTACAGGCTCGAGCTGCCAATGCCGCAAGCACTAACGAAAATAGCTGCAGCCAGCGCACAAGAGTGCAAAACTATTTTTCAACTTGAGTGCAGTGCACGCGCCAAGTCGCAGACACTCACCGACACACACACACACATACATACATATGAGATGTGCCTGTGTGCAATGTTAATGTGTACGTATTATCAACTGTGTACAAACCAACATCTGGCAAATGTTGTCGGCACTCACACATGCACACAAATGCGGAAATGTGCTGCTTTATTACCCACCATTATGGCAGATGTGATTCCAGCGAATATTTTAAGCGCAAAAACGCCTTTTATCATTGCGTGCCACATTTACGCAGCGTGTGGAATAAGTTATTGAGCTGTTTTACTGCACTGCCAACGTGTAATGCACAGCACTTTTTGTGGAATGTCTGCTTGAGAGTGTAAATACGCTTCAGTGAGTTGTGTTTTGCTGATTTGAAACGAGAGATGGGCATTAAAAAGCAAGGAGCTTAAACGAGACTTTAAAGCTAAAAAAATTTAAAAATAAAAATTTAAAACTTCTTATTTGACTTGAAGAATTTATGTTTTTTTTTAGTTTTTCCCAACAATGTCTCGAGTTGCAACTGAGGTTGTGAGCTTTTGAATTAGAAATCGTTACATCATAGAAGAATGTTACTCTTATTGAATTTTTTTTATTTTTATTTTGATATCATCAAAGGACGTCTGACTGTTTGTTTAGTTGGCGGGTTGAGTGGTTGACGATTTTTCCAGTGCTGCTTGCCTGACGTCTTAGTCTTTGATTTTGCATTTTCTGGCTGGAACAACGAAGGCGATTGAGGCGCAAAGTATTGCATTAACATCGGTAGAAGAAATAGTCAATATCACAACTAAATATTCAGATTTTTAATGTTAAGTTATTGTTGATATTAAGTTATTGTTCTTAAGTTTTTGTTGAGTTACTGCTGACATCATCAGCAAACAAAAGACATTTGAGAAATCTAAATATAAAAAAATGAATCTTGGCTCGAAAAATTTTAGCCTAAAACGGGTTAAATAAATTTTGTATCAATATTTTGTAATTGTAGTAAAATTACTCAATATATATAGAAAAATAAAAAATTATCACTTTTTGATTTTATTTAACCATTATTAAAGTAACAGGGTTTTGATCAAACGCGCCCAATTCGTAGACTTCTATTAGAACAAAAACTTTCCTTGATATCGCTGCAAATTATTGGAACTAATTTTGGGAATAACTGTAAAATTATTCAATATTTATGGAAAAATACAAAATTATCACCTTTTGATTTTATTTAACCATTATTAAAGGAACAGGGTTTCGATCAAACGCGCCCAATTCGTAGACTTCAATTAGAACACAAACTTTCCCCCCCATTATCGCTGCAAATTATTGGAACTAATTTTGGGAATAACAGTAAAACTTTTGTAATTTGCTTTCAACTCACTTCTAAAAATATTAATTTGTTGGTGACTACTTAAATTAAATCCATAAATCAATCGTAGCTTTAGCTATAAAATGACATATGGGTGAAGTTGCTCTCAGGCAACTTTGGGGTCGAAAGGGTTAAAATTTGAAAACTACTGTACCAAATTTCAAATACTTCTTTTAGTGGGCTTATTCGTAATTGCTACAAAAAACTTTGGGAAAAAATTAAAGTCGGGAAAACGGGGCGTGGCATCACCAGCATAAATTTTTAGACAATCAGTTTGGAACCATAAGTGACACATCAAGTAAATTTGGTACGAGTTCACTTTTTAGTCATGTCCTGCGACAGAGAGAAGGAGCGGTTATTTAAAAAGGGGGCGTGGCACCGCCCATACTTATAACTCCAGTTTATTTAAGGCGCTGTATGAAGAAATTGAATTAACCCTTTCGCTATTTTGTTGCCATATGGCACATGCTACTTTGTGGACGTCTGCATCCTCTATGGTTGCAAGAATACATTTTTTTGTTGGTCCTTAGAATAGTTTGAAGTTTTAGGAAAAATACGAAATTGATAAAATGAATATTTAAGTTTAAAAAAGAGAAGTATACACGTTTTTTTAATGGTACATCTTGACATAGCAAAGGAAGAAGAAGCAGAAAACTTAAGATAATTGTTTAATTTGACGTTTTCTTTCAATTACTTTCTTATAACTAAGTTTCTTTCTTATTTTGGCTACAGTAAATGAAGAAATATTAAAATTTTCATTATGCGTAAAAATTTTTATGTTTAAGTAATTATTACAGCCACAACGATGTGGTTTCTCTCATAGAAAAACACTCTAAAATAAAAGGTCCGAGTACAAAAATTAAAAAAAAATTTATGGAATGTTACTAACATAACCACATTGAAGCCCAGTAAAGCCCCAGTAAAAACCTGTAGCGAAAGGGTTAATAGACATATTGATTTCAAAATTCCTGAAAATACTCTAAATTAAAGATAAGTCAATTTATGGTTTTTTTGAAAATAAAAATTTAACTGGGCCAACTATGGTTTAAGGTTTGTTTACGGGAAGACTCCGAAAAAAACCGGAATCAATGGGCCTATTGACTCCAAAAATTGCAAGAATACTTAAACATGAGAGTTTGTTTTTAAATTATAAATGCTCAGTTGTTTGTTTTTGCTGCAAGAAAACATTGTTGTTCTTTATTCAAATCAATAAGAATGACTCTAGCAGGAGGAGACTTAAGTAAGATTTACTATGTATGTAGTTGGCCGCATTGATATCACTCATACGCCCCGATTGCTGTCATTCCACCAATGGACAAATTTATTTTTTTTATTTCAAAAAATTAAATTATTTGTGCTAGTTAGATGAAAAAAATTATTACTTCACATTACAACATTACTTTCAAAATCGAAATCTAACTGGATCAACGACGAGTTAAAAATGTGTATGAAGAAAACAATTTTTTTGAGCCTTTTGACTTCAGACTTGGTGAAAGTACTTCAAATGTAAAGGAACTCAATACGTGTTTTTCATTTTTTCAATTATTAAATTTGGACGGGGACAATCACGTGTTAAAAGTTTGTAAAAACAAGAATTAATGGGCCTGTTGACTTCGAAAGTGAAAGTACTCTTAGTGAGAAATTATTTTTCATTGTGTTGAAAATCAAACTCCAACAGGGTCAACAACACGTGCCTTTATTTTGCTAATTAGTTCAACACAATTGTATAAAAAACATCATCATAATTATTTCATAATTTCATTATTAGTTTTTCAAACAATATGGAAGCCATAAATTATTGAAAAGTGTGCTTAGTACTTTCAATTCACTAAATAGCTAACCGTGGCCGCATTCAACAAACCACTACCACTTCAACTTCCCACTACAACCCCACTTTCATGGCAGTTAACGGCAACCGTAACGGGAATATTTGATTGCAAAAATTCTCATTATGCCGTTCAGCATCACCCCTGAAGTGAGCACCTCATTGCACCGTCATTACGTGAACCATTTGCAACGTTACCGTATCCTGTTGGAAATTATTGCGTCCCACCCGCAACCATAACAACAACACGAGCCACACAAAAGGCAACACTGAAAAAAATTACAAATGAAAACCAGCAAAGCACACTGAAATGTTGATGCAAAATACCCAACACAATGGTGCATTAAAATTAAAATCGTACAATGGTGTTGTTCGTCTTTATTGAGGAGCTGCCTGTGCGCGAAATTGCATTCCTTGCTGCAAATGCACATCAAAATGCAACGCTTACAACGCGGCCACTTACGCTTTTAGCTGCGCCACGTTGCGCCATTATGAAAAGATAACAAATTGAAATGCGGCTGGCAAGTGGAGTGTAATACATGCAAGTGCACTTTGTGCGTTTTTATGGCGCTGCACGGCTCTGCTGGTCGCTTTTTTGGCGCGCACACTTACTTGGCGCCGTGCGCTGCGGCAGCTGAATGCATTCGCAGATAATGTAGTCAGATGTGCCGTTGAAAGGAAACGAATATTGATGTAATGAAGCGTGGCAAGTGTGCGGTTGACAGGAGGCAGAACACTGTCAGCCAGCGTTCATGATTGGGGAATTGTTGCAGCGAGTCAGAGTAATGGAGAAGGTTGCAAGCTTTCATAAAAGTTCGGTTAATAAATTCGACATATTCATTTGTGCTATTTAAACAGGGGTTTGTTTTTGAGTTGTTAATGCTCAGTTGTTTGTTTTTGCTGCCAGAAAACATTGTTGTTCTTAATTCAAATCAATGAGGATGACTTTAGCAGGAAGAGACTTTAGTAGGATTTCTACTAATTGGCCGCATTGATGTTACTCATACGCCCCGATTGCTTCCATTGTTTGTGAAGTTTGTTTGATTGTTGTTAGTTGCATGAAATTAATGTGACTCATACGTGTTTCTTAAGTCAAAGAGTTGTGTTTTCTTTTTTACAATTTTAGAACTTTGAAATGGTGACATGAAGAAAAAGAATGTTTGATTTTATAAGTTCAAACCTACTAGAACTGTTCGATAGCCTTTTCAAGAATTTTCCAAACGATATCAGATCCCTTTGCATAACCGCTTCTCGTAGCTTTTCGGTTCGAATTATTAGGAATCTGCAACTCATTGAGTCCTATTTCTTTTCACAGTTGCATCACGTATGTACTGCAGTAAGCAGTGGCCCCAGCGTTGCAATCCCAAGCATCCAAATAAAGCGGTGATCAAACCATCAATCATTAGCGCTGCCAAAGGTTTGGAGACTCCAGCTGTCAGTAATGTTCAGTAGCCTTGAGTGGACTATTGACCAATAAAGTGCCTTCAGCATTCTAAACCAAAGTGTTTATCAGGCAGTAAAACATAGTAAAACCGGGGAAGATAATTTTCACAAAAATAAAAACTTACAACAAAACAAAACAAACAATGGTAAGCAATTTATGTTGTCTTAGCAATAAATGTTACTCATACGCTCCGAATTCTGTACATATGACTGGTTAATGTTGCATTTGTTGAATTGATTTTAATAATAATAAGAAATTAATAAAATAGCTTTAATTAATTAATTAATTGATTAAAAATTTATTAATTAATTGATTAAAAATTAATTAATGAATTGATTAAAAATTAATTAATTAATTAATAAGAATGAAAAAACATGTGACTGGTTTATGTTGCATTTGTTTAGTTGATTTTCATAATAATAAGAAATTAATAAAATAGCTTAATTAACTAATTGATTAAAAATTAACTAATTAATTAATTAATAAGAAATAAAAATGTCTCATACGCTAAAACTTACAAATACGACTGTCTGTTATAGTTTTTCGACGTTTTCGACAAAATTAATCAATGAATTAAATAATTGATTAAAAATTCATTAATGAATTAATGCATTGATTAAAAATTAATTTGAATTAGAATTAGAAATTAATTATAATTAATAAGAATGAAATAACATGTGACTGGTTTATGTTGCATGTGTTTAATTGATTTGAATAATAATAAGAAATTAATAAAATAGCTTAATTACTTGATTAAAAAGTAATTAATTGATTAAAAATTAATTAATTAATTAAAAATAAATAAAAATGTCTCATTCGCTAAAACTTTTACAAATACGACTGTCTGCTATATTTTTTCGACATTCTGCCACATTTGCCAACCGTCTTTAAGTTTTTTTGCAATTAATGTCACTCATACGCCTTGGTTCACCACAGAAATCTAATTATTTGTAAAAAAATTTTTGCACTTTCAGCTTCTTTTGTGCATTATATGTAATATGCATTATTCAAAGGCTTTTACTTTCATCAAAAATGCTTACACATAATTTTTTAATTAGCTTCAACAGTGGCATTATTGTGTCAGTAAAGCGACAATGTGACATGCTGCGGTCCACATATGCACTTTCGTTCCCGTTAAAATAAAGTACGATTTAATCGTACTTTATTTTAAATAAACTTGATGGCCGTGAACTTTCCCGATTTACTTTTGTTCCTGACCTCTTCTTCGCTCGCTGGTCCAATCCAAAAGGGCCGACGTAACTTAGTTGATCTCTCCCTTCTTTTTTCAACCGGGTGACTCGGGTTCCTTTTAAATCGTTCAGCGTTGCCAGATTACAAATAGGGTGTTTCATAGCATCGGATATTTCATAGATTACAATCCGTAAATGGCTTTTGCCCGTTGATACCACGAGTTTGGAAAGTCCACCGTTATCTGACGTAGAAGGCCACCACTCACCTGCTACTAACTAATTAGGCTAAGAATTGCCCACTAACCTTAGACCGTAAGTTAAAATAAGGAAAAAAATACCCTTTTGGTGATTGAGGGCAATCATTTAAGTCAGATTGGCCGAGATGTAATCTATGAAATATCCGATGCTATGAAACACCCTATTTGTAATCTGGCAACGCTGAACGATTTAAAAGGAACCCGAGTCACCCGGTTGAAAAAAGAAGGGAGAGATCAACTAAGTTACGTCGGCCCTTTTGGATTGGACCAGCGAGCGAAGAAGAGATCAGGAACAAAAGTAAATCGGGAAAGTTCACGGCCATCAAGTTTATTTAAAATAAAGTACGATTAAAGGATCTTGATAGATTCGACAACACCGTCATAGGGTAGATGGGTTAACTGGCAATTATCAATATCCCGAATGACATATCGATCGTTAGGTAATATCTTGTGTACAACGTAGGGGCCGCGGTATTTTTGAACGAGCTTCTTGTTGGTCCCTGTCGAAGTGTCTATGTGCCGAATCACAACAAAATCGCCGACTGAATAGGTTCTAGCGGGAGCGCTGTGTTGCAAGAAATATTGCAAATTATATTCTTGTGACTTCTCGATATTACGTAAGGCCACTTCCCTGGCCGCATTCAAGTCAGTGACACTATCATCCCCAAATTTGTCCTCTAGATGTTCTGTCAATTCGTCTACGACAATACCACGTTGATTTACCCCAAATAATAATTCGCTAGGACAGCACCTCGTAGTGCTATGTACCGTGTTATTCATAGCATACTCTACTTGAGATAACTTAGAAGACCAATCAGCATGCTGAATAGGTTCCGTGAGCTTACTCAGCATCGCCCTTAGTACACGGTTCACCCTCTCCACCTGCCCGTTTGCTTGCGGTGAGGCTACCGTGACCTTTACGTGACCGATGTTTCTTTTCAATAGGAATTCGCTAAACTCATAAGACGTGAAACAGGTCCCTCGATCAGTGATTATTCGCCGTGGTCGACTATAGTAACTGAAATACTTTTCCAAAGAACAGCATACTTCTCTGGTGCTGGTTGAATTCACAGCATAGAGTCGGACAAACTTCGTGAAAGCATCCACAACTACTAGGATATGCTTTCGTTTGGACCTAATGCAAGGTAGAGGGCCGAAGTGGTCTAAGTGGATAGTATCGAATGGGATCGGTTTCTTAGGAATGCTAAACATATTATGTTCATTGGAGCGTGCGGGCGCCGAATAGATGATACATTTAATACAGTTGTGTACGAAACCAGTTATTTTTATTTTCATATGGTCGAACCAATAGTTTTTCCTTATTTGGTCATAACACTTATCTACTCCCAGATGACCTATTTTTTCGTGGACCATGCGGATGACGTTATCCTGCATTTCCCGGGGCACACAGAGTAGCAAACAGTTGTCATCAAACTTCCGAAACACCATTCCGTCACACAGTTCATATCCTGGGACGCTACCCTTCTCAAGTTGGACTACGAGGTTTTTCAAATATTCATCCCTGTTTTGTGCCACTTGGATCTGAAAATCTAAATCGTTTGGGTCTACCGCGGCTATCAACTGGCACTTATTTGAGATTTCTTCTAGGTAGCCTGGCAGTAAACAGCAGTTCGCCTCGGGATTATGATGAACATCACCTGCGGGGGCGGAGGGACAGCGTATTGTAGTGCTCACCGCGGTTCACCAAAGTTCACTTGACTGCAAAATGCCATTTTCCAGTCTAGCAATTACGGTTACATTTCAATACCCATACATGCAAACACACACACACACACGAACTCAAGTACTTATATCGGCTTACACCGGTTTTTCAGCATAATTTACGACTTCACACTTCAAGTGAACAAAAATGAAAACAAATATTCTCACGCCAATCTGTCACGTGAGTCGACATGCGCCGTCGTCTCTTTGCATTTTTACGAAAAGTCAGGCAGGCAGTTTTCGTGCATTTGCAGTGCTTAAATAATTGATGCACTACACTACATGTCACATACAATTGTGCAAGTAAACTTGTGTGTGTGTGTGTGTGTGTGTCCTTTTGGAAATCGCAACAGCTACAAGAGGTCTTTGCAGCTTTCCAATGTAATGCAACGTTTCTGTTGCGCGCGAGTGAAGCTGCAGTTGCCAGATAAGTTGCAGTAAATCCAAACAGGCTCAGAGGTAGCTGCCGAAATGTTGAAAAGCGCAGTCGGGGAAAAACACCAAAATCTCACATGAAACGTTAGAAGGTAGATTTTGCCGCAGCCAACACAAAGCAACAACATATTTGTTTCGTTGTGTGACACATATGTAGTTTTGTTGCATTTCTAGCGTTGCTCCCTACAATCTACTTTTCACTTCTCTACTTGTCTTCAGTTGTTGCTTGAAGACCGCAATGCACTACACGACAATTGTGCGGCTTTAAATTTCAAAATCAACACAGCAAGACGAACAAATTCAAATTACTGCTGCAATGCGCACACCAGCCCAACAAATGCCGCATGGCATCGCTTTAGCTATGCAAAGCTGTCCAGCGGAAGTGCAAGAAAAGCAAGAAAAGTCATGTCGGGCCAAGTAGCGTTGAGCGGCGGCGTCTTGAATTCAAACAACTTAACTCGTGGCGTCGTAAAGTTTTCACTTCCGCAGCTGCACGTAACTGCATTCTTTCCTGCGGCCAGCGAGTGAAACAACTTTGCTAAGTCTTTGCTTCCTGTGCGATGTTTCACATTTTAAATCTGCTGCATGTGTTAATACAAATAAATACCGCAAAAATATATGGTGAGAACAAACAAACAAAAATACAAAACAAACCAAAACGTTTGCAGCATTTTTAAGGTAAACAATTCAACTTTGTTTTGATTTATGTTATGTAAATTTTTTGAAACATTTAACCTTAGGTTAGGTTAGATCCTCAATTTAGTTGTTATCCAAAATTTTATCAAACATGTTTTTGTTTTGACGAAAGAAAAGTGTTTTTGGTTTGTGTTTTCAAAACATTTATTGTAAATTTATAAATATTTACTGAACATCTTGGTAGAGCCGCCGGAACGGAGTCGAGACATAAAAATTTGTGGAGGAAAAAAGGACTTTTCAAATTCTAAGGAGGCTCGTTTCTTTCACGGCATCAGATAGTCACAACTTTCATTCAGACGTTTTTTAAGTTCTCTCTAATATCTTAAGCTTTCAGAATCTTCAAAGAGAAAAACTTATGGCTTATATCCAGACATAAGTTTCATACAATAATATTGAATATCTAGAAAATCTTGACATCTCGATAAATCTATTTGGTAGAAACTATAAAACACTCAGAACAGGCACCACAGATATAACGAAATTATTGGAAAGTAAGAAATTACAATTAAAAAACTCTTCAGAAAGATGTGAGCGTATCTCTACGAGTACATAACTCAAAACTAAAATGTAATTTAAAGTTTCAATTCATAATTTTTTCAGTCAACATTACAAGAATCTGATCGTTTTTTGCCTCATTAACAAATATTTATAATCTTCTTAAGTACTAAAGTTTCGAGAACATTTGAATTGAACAAAACTTTTTCCACTTTGTAATCGATCTCTTCGCTCTCAGTGTTACATATATTCTTCTTCTTGCACTCTCTTAGTTTACGCTCTTAAAAGCACATCATGCGGATAAAAGCCCTTTGTATGCGCGTTTCGATTTCGAAATTAACATGTTTTGTTGGCAGTTCAACCAAAGTCTATGAACTAAATACGCATTGAGGTTTCAGTAGCTTCAGTTCACGACAACAGCGAAATTAGCTGAACGCTTAGCTGGTGGTGAGCAGTTTGAATCGTCGAGGACTACTTACGCGATTTTGCAAGGAAGGAATTTGAGAATTAAAGTTGTTAAACTTAAAAAATAAAATTAAATTAAATTAAAAAAATAAAAGAAAAATAAATAAAGAAAAAAAAATAATAGTTTTTAGTGTAAATACATTTTTCATAAATAAATAATAAATAATTAATAAATAACTAATAAATATACAATTTTTTTAAAACTGTTCATGAAGGGACTTTGATGGTATTTATTTGAAATTGGGTTGATTTTATTTAATAAATTTTATTTAATGTATTAATATTTTTATGATTAAAAACTTTAACTGGTTTCTAAAAGAATCTAAAAAAAATTATACAAAATTTAAAAAATTGGAATTATAGAAAAAATAAAAATAAAAAAAGTATTCAACTACTAATTACTACTACTTCTACTTACTACTACTACTACTTCTACTTACTACTAATTAGTACTACTAGTACTACTACTTACTACTAATTACTACAACTTCTACTTACTACTAATTACTACCACTACTTCTATTACCAACTACTTATTACTACTACTACTACTACTACTTCTACTACTAACTATTAATAACTACTACTACAACTTCTACTAATTTCTACTACTAATAACCAATAATAGTACTTCTACTACTAACTCCTAATAATTTCTTCTACTAACTATTGCTAATAACCACTAGTACTTCTACTACTAATTACTACTTTTACTACTAACTACGAATAACTACTACTACTTCTACTAATTTCTACTACTAACTACTATTAATAACCAATAATAGTACTTCTACTACTAACTATTAATTACTACTTCTACTACTAACAACTAATAATTTCTTCTACTAACTACTGCAAATAACCACTAATAGAACTTCTACTACTAACTACTAATTACTACTTTTACAACTAACTACGAATAACTACTACTTCTACTACTAACTACTATTAATAAATATTATTATTAGTTTTACTACTAACTATTAATTACAACTTCTACTACTAACTACTAATTACAACTTCTACTATTAACTACTAATAACTACTACTAGTACTTCTATTAATTTCTACTACTACTACTATTCCTACTACTACTTCTACTACTAACTATTACTACTTCTAATGCTATATACTACTAAGAACTACTACTACTTTTACTGCTACCTTGCCACATCGTCTTTTTAACACTGTAGGTAGGTTGGTCATTGTTGATATCTCTGTATACGACACACTTAGGCCTTTATGGACCATTCTGTGTTTCTGTTGCGGACCACAAAATCCACCCACACTTTATTCTCTTCTAATATACTTAATAGGCAGGAATGGGAGTGAGACGAGGTGCCCATAACTGGAGCATGCTTCCAGACATGCAGAATTCCATACATGGGCGAGATCATTTAGTCTATTGCATGTTTTTACAAGCAAGAGTAACACAAATGTTGAAAGTCCTATGCCTGTAGGCAATGTCTTCAAGAAGGCCTCCATTAACTCAAAAGTGGTTTTACCTGCCTTGCCTTGATCGATTCTTCCTTAACGACTTTGAATATCTCTATAGCATTGTTGTCATCTGTATACCAGCCCACAGTGATATCATGTTTCGAACACATTGACAATGGCAATGATACGACCGCAAAAACACAACTTTCGTATGGAGTCGATTATTGGGACAATTACATTGCTATGCGACCACCGATCGACCACAGTTGTCCTATAGTTTCATTGTTTCAAAACAGATGTTTTTATTGGCGTTTTTCTTACTTTTTAAGTGCGTTTTGAACAACAATAACAATTTTGTTAATATTTGTTTCAAATTGATTGTAGAACATTTAAATAGTTATAGCCGAATTGTTAATGAGGAATTCATAATAAAGAATCTAATTTGTGATTAGATGCACAAAAAATAGATTTGTTTTGCTGCCGGTTTCATTGTAACAACACAGTTGATTATACAGCGATGGTTAAAGCCGTCGCCTTCTTGTGGTCCTGTCGCTGCCATCTTAAATGTGTTCGGACCATCAAAGTCAAATATCACTAGTCAGCTATAGAGTTTGCAAGGCGTGGTGCTATTCTATGGGCCCTTTAGCCATACAATTAAAAATTATAGTAGGTTCTATGATGAGATTTATATATTCCTTGTCTTACGCATCATTGGAGGATTTAAATAGATCTAACAGATTTAAATTTAATTTTTTTTTAATTATAATTTAAATTGGCAATTGGCTTTTCTTTCCTCAATACAGACTGCAATACTTCGATGACAGAAGTAAAGTCCCTATGCTATAATCAGACAACTTCTTCAACCTTCTTCAATGACTTCGTTGATCTAAAAACCCCTCAGACGCACAGTGTTTCGACTCCATACAAAATTGGGACAAAAATAGAAGGTGTGCTCTAAATTCGCTGAAAATTTTCAATCTGAATTATTTGGGGCTACTGACTTCAAAAATGATGAAGTAATTCTGATGGAATTTATTTGAAATTGGGTCTCCTTCATTATGTTTGAACTGAAATCAGTCAACATTATGTCGCCTCAGAAAACGAATGTCGTATGTTCCATTGAGCCTAGTAAGACATACGACATTTTTTTTTAGGCAATGATTAGAGACTTTCTGGTTCGTTTAGAAATTTCACTGGTTTGACAGACTTGCAGAAACAACTTTGCTCTACATTTTTTGAAAGGGACCCGTTGGTGACCCCATTGAAACCTTTCGTCGATGTTCTGGGCCCGAAAAACACTTCAACCTAACCTAACCTAACACTTCAACCTAACCTCACCGTCCAATATATTTAAAACTTCTTTATTTCGTATGATTTCTCTCAGCCAAACAACTTTAAAATCGTTCTTTTAAAACACTAAAAGGTTTTTAATTAAATCGTCTACTTGCTTTTATTTCTTTTTGTTGTATATTGTTTTTGTTCTCTTTATAGCTGCTCAGGCACATTGCTTGATTTGCATTCGGTGTGGCGAGTAAAGCTGTGTGGAATATTGGTCAAGTGTGTTTTGGTTGAAAATCAATACTTCATTAACACCACACGAACGTCAGCCGGTGGCAAGCGCCATTACGCCGTTCATCTCCACATGAGTGCATGTGCACTGGTGGCGCAAACATGCTTCGCAGCGTCGTGCCGGTTATGACCGACCGTGTCTGCTGCGGCTCTGAGTCAGCATGGACACATGAGCATGAATGAGTGGCTATGGCTGTGCGCGGAGGCGCAGGAGGGCGGACAGCGCCAACGGAAACTGATATCCTTTTGCATGTAAATAGTGTCGACATCATTTGATTACATTTAGCTACGAGCTCATTCACATGGAAAACTGTTTTATGGGTCAAGAGGTTATTGCACTCGGCCGACTATTTTTAAACTGTGTGGAGTTGTTGTTTAAGAAAAAATGAATTTTTGTGTAGTAAATTTTTTTTACAACATGCCGCGTTTGAAAGCAGCAAAACGCTCATCTCCACACAGTAATTGAACATTGTGTTGAATGCTATTAAATTTCTGTACAAAGAAGGGCGTTAATTGAACCATGAAATTAAGCTGACTGGTGCTTTCGCCACCGACACCTTTGCTCGTTGGCCAGCTGACTGACATCGTCAGGCGCTCAACGCTTAGAGGCAAAACCTGTAGTGCGGCACTCGCTGCATAGCGAAAACAAAAGTTAAGCCAGCTTTTGCCTGCGAAACGGCAACAACTCTTTCGTTGGTGCAATGAAGATGTTGTATTAAATTGAAAACAACAACAACACAAACAAGAATAACAAGAAGAAGCACAACAACCACGCCAATGGGCGGAGATAGCAATTTAAGCATCGCCTAACTAAACGCCAAAGGTTTTGCATTGTGGGTGGTTGCGCGTCGGTGCTCAATTGTTTGGTTGCTTTAAGCCGTAATTAAATTCTGTAACGCACAACGGAAATGAGCAGCGTGTTGTTTGTGTGGCAGCCGTACGTGCTGCGCTGAAAATCTGCCGTGTGCCTCAAACTGATTGTGCGGTCGCTGCGTGTTTTCACTGCATGCTTTGTGTTTTGGTTTTTCGTTTTTTGTTGTGAGAGAGTTTTCAATTTTTCTATGGCAATCTCGTGGGATTCGAATGGGATGTTGTTGTTTTTGTTGTTGTTGTTGTCGGCTGCGGGCGAAACATGTTTGCCTTTTGTTAATGCTAACCAGGCGATTAATGTTTGGCGCTTGTTTGTGTTGCACGAGAAAAATAAGTGGCAGAGGGAGAGGGGTAGGGCTGCGGCAACTGTTGTGCAAAGGTGGCTTTAATTAATTAAAATATTCACAAAATGATATAACAACAGGCTGAGTGAAAAGATGAGACATTTTCTCGAATGATTTTCTGTGTGGAAGTTTTAGTGAATTGGCGTTATTTTCTTTTATTTGTTTATTTTTAACTTATTTTTAATTTAATTTTACTTACTTTTTATATTTTTAATATAATTTAGCTAGAAATTTTTAAATTTTAAGTCAACGCGATTTTAATTAATTTATTAATTAATGTTATAATTATAAATATTTATTTTTATTTTTTTTTTCAATGCATTATTATTTTTAATGTTTATTATTTTACTTTATTTTATTTTATTTTATTTTATTTTATTTTATTTTATTTTATTTTATTTTATTTTATTTTATTTTATTTTATTTTATTTTATTTTATTTTATTTTATTTTATTTTATTTTATTTTATTTTATTTTATTTTATTTTATTTTATTTTATTTTATTTTATTTTATTTTATTTTATTTTATTGTATTTCATTTCATTTTTAGTAATTTTTTTTGTTAACTAAATTTTTATATTTTGATTTAACTTATTATTATTTTTTATACTGTTTGGTAAATCTATTTTTTAGTTATGCTTTTTATGTCATGTTTTTAGTGTTATTTAAGTTTAAGGTTTTTTATTTTTATTTTTAATTTTTTAATTTCGGTTATTTTTATTATTATTTACTATTTTAAATCTATTGCGTTTATTCATTTATTATTATTTCGCTGGTCATATGTAGATTTTTAGTAAACGAGTTTTTTGTTTATTTTAAAATATTTATATTTACATTGTAAATATGATCAGCTCAACGCACATTGATTAAAGTTGTGAGTAACTTTGCTGTTTCTTAAAGCGTATTTCCGTTCACAACATGCCGAGATATTTTCAGATGCTACAGAAAAAGAAAAGTAAAATATAATGCTGAAAAAAATACAACAACAACACCGTGGAACAAGGATTTGTGTTGTCGTGTTTAGCTGTCAGACACAACCGCTGCAATAAATCAATGACACAGGCACCCACACACGCACATATAAATTTTTCCTCACACATACATACATACAAACACACTCACTCACACAAAAGTGGTATATGTTTAGTTTAAAATTTATTGCCCATATCAAGCACATTCTCGGATATATGTACATATGTCTCTATGTTCGGTATGTATGTGTGTGTGTTTGTACTTTGACAAAAGTCAGCGTTGATGGGCTATTAATACACGTACGAGTACGACGCACACATACATATGTTGAAAATTCACTGAAATTTTATAAATAGCAGCTGTCTACAACGCATGTACAACATGTCTCTGTGTGTGGCTGTGTGTTTGTGTGTGTGCGAGTGTGTGTGTGTGAAAAAAGTGTGTTTGAATATTTAGATAGCTTGTTTATTGATGAAAATTATACGAGGGAAAGCTCGAACATGCCCTTAATTAATTAACAATTACCCTTGTGACACTTCCATGACACCGTTGAAACTCGCAGTGCCAAAATGACAGTGGTGCGAACGCTGGCCGTGGCGTCGTTCGGGGTAATTGACAATCGATTGAAAATATATCTTTGACTGCGACTCTGACTCTGGCCAACAAATTGATATGAAAATGGACTGGAGCGTAATTTGAACGATTGGCTGCGTTGACTTATAACAAAAATCTGGTTAGGTCAAGTGGGTGTCAGACAGAGTGAATAATGAGGGAACAATGAATTGGCTGCTATTTGGACATATTGCTAGAGAAATTGTGTCAAATTCACTTCAGAGTTTAAGTGATAGAATGAATGCAGCTAATGGAGATTTAAGATAAATGCTTTTTTGAACTATGGGGAAGTATTAAATGGGATTGATTGAATGGTTGATTGATTGTTAAATTAGCTGATGAAGAGTAAAAATGTATAATTTAAATTATAAAAAATAAAATTATATATTAATTGAATGAATTTATCAAATTAATGCAACAATTTAAATCAATTTATGCTCTTTCAGAAATGGTCTTCTATTCAACTATTGACTGATTGTTGAATTAGCTTAAAAATAACAAAAATGTTTAAATTAAATTATATATTAAAATATATTTTATGAATTGTATGAATATATTAATTGAATTGAATTAAATTAATGCAACAATTTAATTCAATTTACGCTCTTTAAGAAATGGTCTTCTATTCAGCCAAAATGGCATATTAACAAATGCGCTGACAGGTTCAAGAAACGTTTGTTAGATACACTTTAACTGCCTGTGGAGATCATTGCTTTAATTAGGGTCTTCAATGTCGTTGGAGAGCGAGTAGCAGCGAGTGGCAGCGACAGACAACGAGTGGCGTAGGCTTTGCAGTTATTAAGCGCTGCGCGAAAGGAAACGCTTAATGCTCATTAAGATGATGTAATCAGTTACAACAATGTGATAATTACCCCGAACGGACTAGATGGTTAAAGAGATTGTGCCAGGCAGAATATGGAGAAAGATGGAGTAAAAGAAAAGATGCAAAATTCACTTTAGGTCAATGAGAAGGGGTCGCGTTGAAGTAGAGAAGGGCTTATTTATATTTTTGGTAATTGTTTTCTTGCATGAATTTGAATAAAGACAAATAAAAAAAGCATATTTAAAGTGAATTTTGCTTATAAATAGTATTAATAAATAGTAAAAAAAAATATAAAAAAAAAATTATCATAAACTCCCTATGCTGCTCCCACTGAAACAAAATGACTGGGATGGTCTGTGAAAAACGAGATTTTCCGCAGGTAATTTTTTCAACAGCAAAATCAAATCAAATAGAGAGGAATACGTGGTAATCACTTGGTGTCAGGTGAGGACTATAAAGTGGATCCATCAGAACTACCCAACCAAGCTTTGGGAACCTCTAACGAGTCACTATCAATGTGTGTGGAACACAATTACTTTCCTATTCTGGGAAGTTTTTTCAATGGTTCAAATGTTGTAAGTTAAAGTCCTAAATAATGAAGTATTTGACCATAAGGCAGCAGCTTAATGTAGATGATTCCCTGCCAATCTCACTAAACACCCAGCAAAACCTTTCCGACCGTTAGTGCTGGATTGACCAACGTTTTCGCAGACTTACGGTGATTCGACACAAACGTTTTCGCTCGAAATTGTCCTGAGTAATCCACACTTTTCATTACCAGTCACCATCTGCTTTGGAAATGAATTGATTTTATTGCAATTCAGCAGAAGTTTGCTGGTAAAAATTCGGTAAATGAGGTTGAAGTCGCGTGATCTATCAGAGCGTGGTGCATTTTTGCTATACAAAATTACTACAGCTGAATCAAAGAAACTCAAATTGCTCATGATTGGTTTCAGCATCAGGCCCTAAAAATTTGTCACAATCTTCTTAATGAAAAAAAAATCTGTAAAATATGGAGCATTTTCTCTTTCCTACCGTCCATCTTTGAGGCGCACTCAACCAAAATTGAGTGAAGCAATCATAAGACTGTCTGAGAATTTTTTTTAGTATGAAAACTTATCTTTTCAATAGTATCTTAAGTAGTCCGATCACACCGTTACTTCCCAAAATAAAGACTACTGAAACCATCTATTGGGAAAAAATCACTACCATCTTTGATGTGCGCCCAAACAAAACTGAGTCAACTAAGCACAAAACTGTCTGAGAAGTTGTGTTATCATGAAATCGTATCTTTTGAATGCCATTTAATGTAACTCAATCGACGATAACCCAAATCACGTGAGTAGGTTTAGTGTGTTTGAGTTTCACACTGACGTGGTTAGGCTTTCGATGCTTTCTCCTCGTTAAATAAAAAAAAACACATAAAATATTTGTTTCCACAATCCTGTAGGAGTATATGTGCCGTTTCGCATATTAGCAAATTGAAATATTATTGTACGTGCGTGTCTGTGAGTGTGTGTGCGCGCGACCGCCAGCTGTGCGCGCAATCAATGGCTCGCGCTGTTATGTTGCGCTGCAAATGGCAGAAAATTGCGTCATTGTGGTAATTTCGCTTGGCAGCTGCGCGCACAGCAGCTGCTCCACACGCAAAGTATGCATTAATTACGCAAATTCATAAAATTTTAATTTCACCGTTGCCAGTTGGCGGTTTTTGTGCCGCGTCCTTTCTTCTTCTTGCTGCTTGCTTGTCGTCATTTTTTATGATTTGCGTTTTATGACGGCATCTGGTACAGCAAGAAGCATAGCGTCTGAGCATGAATTGCTTTGTGTATGCTGAGGTAAACCAATTGGTTGCCGCTTATAATTCAAATATGCTCGCAACATTTCAAGCTGTTGCTTTATTTTCATTTATCAATTTAACGTTTAAATAGTAAAAAGACCTTAGAAAGGCACACATTTCAATTTGGTTGTGTGAATCAATGAAAATGTTTCAACTGTGTCAAAGCGCCAAATAATGTTACGTATACGCCACGTGTGCCCATGCTTTCATTTGTTATTGTTCAAACTTATCAAACAAAGTGGCATAAAATTGCAGTGTGTGTATGATGACTGACTTAAGCATATCAAACGAAAACATTACTGAGCACAAATAACAATTAGCAAGCAAACAAACGTTTGTTTGCGCAGCGAGCTTTTATTTATGTATGTAACCCCTTTTTTTCTTTCGTTTCTCGCTGTCCATTTGTTGCGAATGCAACGCTTATTCGTGCATGTCTGCCGCATGCAGCTTGTTGTAAAAAAAATATATTCTAGTATTTAGACGTTTGCACAGTGTAACAAAATGGGCTGCAGGCAGGGGGCGACGACATTTTAATTGGCGCCTTAATTGCACTGAAACGGAAGTAGCTAATTCTCGCGGCGCGCCAAGGAAAATTTCCATTAAAGAATTATTAGTGTGTTGATATGTAAAAGTGTTGAAAATGATTGGATAATGAATTAATGAATTGCTTGGTTTTTGCATTTGTGGTTTTGGTACTATTATTTTTATGGTTCTGGGTGTAATTTATAGAACTTTTTGTGATTTATGTAGAAAAAACTGGGTTTCGAATAGTTCATGAAATTGGAATACATTACAAAATAATTACAAAAATACTAAATTAAAAGACACGTTAAATAACAACAAAAAACTATTTTTCGGATAGTTTCATAATTCCATACTCTGAGTTTAGAATTTTTTTTGTTTATTAGGGGAAAACATGGTCAGTTCAGTTCAGTTCACTTAAGTTTAGTTCAATTCAGTTCAGTTCAGTGACTTTCAGTTCAGTACAGCTTCGTTCCGTTCCGTTCAGTTGAATTCAGTTCCGTTCCTTTCAGTTCAGTTCAGTTCAGTTCAGTTTCGTTCAGTTCAGTTCCGTTCAATTCAGTTCAGTTCAGTTCAGTTCCTTTCAGTTCAGTTCAGTTCAGTTCAGTTCAGTTCAGTTCAGTTCAGTTCAGTTCAGTTCCGTTCCGTTCAGTTCAATTCAGTTCAGTTCCTTTCAGTTCAGTTCAGTTCCTTTCAGTTTAGTTCAGTTCAGTTCAGTTCAGTTCAGTTCAGTTCAGTTCCGTTCCGTTCAGTTCAATTCAGTTCAGTTCCTTTCAGTTCAGTTCAGTTCAGTTCCTTTCAGTTCAGTACAGCTTCGTTCCGTTCCGTTCAGTTGAATTCAGTTCCGTTCCTTTCAGTTCAGTTCAGTTCAGTTCAGTTTCGTTCAGTTCAGTTCCGTTCAATTCAGTTCAGTTCAGTTCAGTTCCTTTCAGTTCAGTTCAGTTCAGTTTCGTTCAGTTCAGTTCCGTTCAATTCAGTTCAGTTCAGTTCCTTTCAGTTCAGTTCAGTTCACTTAAGTTTAGTTCAATTCAGTTCAGTTCAGTGACTTTCAGTTCAGTTCAGTTTCGTTCAGTTCATTTCCGTTCAATTCAGTTCAGTTCAGTTCCTTTCAGTTCAGTTCAGTTCAGTTCAGTTCACTTAAGTTTAGTTCAATTCAGTTCAGTTCAGTGACTTTCAGTTCAATTCAGTTCCTTTCAGTTCAGTACAGCTTCGTTCCGTTCCGTTCAGTTGAATTCAGTTCCGTTCCTTTCAGTTCAGTTCAGTTCAGTTTCGTTCAGTTCAGTTCCGTTCAATTCAGTTCAGTTCAGTTCCTTTCAGTTCAGTTCAGTTCCGTTCAGTTCAGTTCAGTTCAGTTCAGTTCAGTTCAGTTCAGTTCAGTTCAGTTCAGTTCAGTTCAGTTCAGTTCAGTTCAGTTCAGTTCAGTTCAGTTCCGTTCAATTCAGTTCATTTCAGTTCAGTTCAGTTCAGTTCAGTTCAGTTCCGTTCCGCTCAATTCAGTTCAGTTCCTTTCAGTTCAGTTCAGTTCAGTTCAGTTCAGTTCAGTTCAGTTCAATGGCTGGCTGAGTGATCGTTGCTTTTGCGATATCCTTTGCCACTTAGAGATGTTGCACCACTACGATCACAGAGATGTCTTTTCCGTAGCCAACGATCTGAACACCGTGCTATGTTTTTCGCCGAAGAATGTGCGATCTGTACATTTAATTCCAAAGGAGTGGTTCTAGTACTGACCCCACAGTTTACTTTTTAATCGACTGCACCCAGTAACGTCTTTCAAAATACTATTACTATGGTTATAAGCAGTAATGGCTTCTAGATATTTAAACATTCGTACACGCTTTAAGGCGCTGAATTCATGAATCCAGTTACATTTGTTTTTAGCCATTGGAATACTTTATTTAGTTTTGCGCTGCATTTGAGATTCGTCATTTAGAAAAGATCATTTTAAAACAAAAAAGACGCCTCTGAACCCAAACTGCTTTCAGTACAATTTCAATATAAAAAACGACAAAATTGTATATAACATATTCAAACAATTTTTTTTAAAACTATCAATGCAATGAATTTGAAAAAATTAATGAAATGAATTTGAAATTGTTGAAATATATACAATTGAATACAACAATGTATACAACGCACATATCCATGCAACCCTGTCATTTCTATTGTCACCGCTTGTACTTGAATAAAATTGAAATAAAGAAGCATTCGCACTTCGAAAAAAAAAAAAAACAAATTTGAAATGCTACAACTGCGGTAAAAAGGGGCATTGTGCTTTCCAGTGCAGGGACAAACAACGGGATCAAAAGCAACAGTCAAACAACAACAACAACAAAAACGGCTTGTTTGCTGCAGTTAGTCAGAACATATTACCAAAGAATATGAAGTAAGCATGAAGAAGCATTCAAATCCGTCAATTAAATCTAGTTTTTGATTGTATCGTAATTCTCTACGTATTGCCATTTCGTCCATTAAAAGAACCATATTATTTTCATTTTTTCCTTCAACTCTAAGCACATCTTTTTAATGAATTCAAAAGCCACATTGTTGATACCGGGCTGAAGGAACTTTATTGGAGCCCACCGATTTAAGGTGCTGATATGTGGGAAATTGAAATTTAACTTATCTCTTAGGAAAGAATATGTTGATTGTGAAATATAAAAAATATTTTGCGCTAAATATTTCACTTCGTCAGAATATTCTTTTGGCCGGGTGCTAAGTAAAAGTTTACAAAATGTTTTGGACTCCAAGTTGATATGTTTTAAAGAATCAATTGAATTTTTTAAAGTCTTTGAACAACAATTCTTGGATTTTAAAATAAAGCGCTTTTCTTTTCGCAATTTTTCGTTAATTTTTTTGAATTTTTTTAATAGGTCGCTGTATTTCTTTTTGTAATAATGGGTTATTTTGACGTTTTTTTTCGCAATTACTGCATACTATGTCATCATAACGTGGTCGTTTCAATGAAGAATCTGGTTCTAAAAATTCTTCATCCGAAATCTCATGATCTTCGTCTAAGTTTAAGGTTGGAATCGCATCCTTTTTTAGAAACCTTTTTCCTACATAAGTACTGGAGAAATGATTTTCACAAATATACAGTTTTCGGTTATAGTCGTCATAAGATATATTGCATTTTTCGCGCCAAATTTGGCCAACCACGATTGTCTTGTTCTCGCATTGTCGTCTCGATTTTTTGCAACTGCGTACACAACATTGAATTCCAGACGTTGAGGAATTTCTATTTGTCTTTATATTTGTAGCCATATTGTAACAAGCCGAAACACAAAATAGAATTACAATGTTGGACAATGGCGTTAAAATACTTCTTAAAAAAAAATTCAAAATTGGTATCAACCACGTCAAAATATAAACAAATAATTTTACTTGGAACTCGCCACGTAAAAATATTTGTGAAAATTTCAAATTGGATTCAACCACGTCTAAATATTTGCAGGTTTTAAAAATCAATCAAAGCGCAGCATTTGAGCAAACAGCCATACACCACAAATCTTCGATTGATAGTGACATTACAGCAAAACCAAAAAAGCATACACACAATAAACGACAACAACAAAAACATTAGCGAATCCCGAGTCATCTTCGCTGAAACGATGATGACGATGCCTTCGTTCGTTGTTTGTTTTTTGTTTGCGCTTCGGCAAACAAGATCAAGAAACATGCATGCAAAAAATGATTGAGCGAACACTACGCTGCAACAACCACCACTTCAATGTACACGAGTGAAGCCGTTGCGAACAATAACATAGCTTTTTGCTGTTGTCCTACGCAAATCTAACAGAAAATGTTATGAACCTAACATTTTCAAATGCCTACGCTTCGCTCTTCCCGCTCGCATCATAGCAACCGAAAACACTTTTGTGCCCACATGCGCGTTCTATATTACTTCATGTTCTTTGGTAATATATAAGTAAAGTGCCGATTAATTCAAAAATGAAAAATCAAGATACAACTATGTTTTTGGTACCGGGTTAAAGGGGATAAAATTCTGTATCACTATGTGAAAGAGTTGTTGCAAAATAGTTTACCGTTTTCCCGCAAAGCACTCTGAAAGTTGACATTTATTTTCAGTTTTTGTGCGCACAGCGATAAACGTGTTTTTGTCGTCACTTAAAAACGATTTCTTTGTGTGAATTTGAAAAACTATTGAAAAATTAATGATGCAGCCTTCATGTTCAGGTATTTCAGCAATGCAATGTGTATTTGGTTTTGTTAAAAAATGTTTATAAGTATTTCATTTAATTTTTTGTTTAAAAGCATAATAATTGTCTAATTTTTTACCTTTTCATAGACATATAGTTGTGAGTCTTGTGAGGTCGGGCAAAACTGTTTTCCTTAGCGTATAGCTTAGATATTTCAGTAACATTTTATGAAAAAAAAAGTTGCGCGATGTTGCGCACTTTTCCAGCATTTCGATTTTTGTGTGCGCACCCAAGGGCCTCATGCATGCATTGTGCAAACGAAATTGATGACACTGCACAACAAAATCAAATTTTTTTCAAAATAACAAGGTTCTGACAACGGATTCTGGTAGAGGGGGCCAAAAAAAAATATACGTGTATCGGCGTTTTGAAAGTTTACGTCTGAATTTTTTTTTAGGGGGGTCAAAGTTTTCCCCTTTTCGCGCATTCTAATGATGATGATTCGGCATACGAAAACTATGTAACATCACATTTTAGGTAAATGATGTGTTCAGCAATTAGGTGTAAAACACTACGATTAACATTTTTGTGGAGTACTTTAACCCTGTAGCTCCTATTTATATGGGTCAATTTGACCCTTTTTTTCTATAATGTCAAAAATGTCCTGTAAAACAGAACTTTTTAAGGACAAAATATATCACGAAAATATTCGCCATAAAATTCTACTATAGGTCTATGAATACAGGAAAGCTCAGAAATTAACTTGAACTCCAGAATTAAGCCTAAACTGAAAATGTGTTTATTGCGCGTTTTCAAAATTGTTCCACTTCGAATGTTTTGTGGAAACAAAATTATATGGCAAAACCCGCGACCCGCATCTACACGATTTTGTAGGCCGTTAAAAATTGAATTCGTCAAGGAATCTGCAGCAGTTTCTAAAAACGAAAAAGAGTCAATGACGAAAAAAGAAAATTGCCAAAAAAAAGTGCAGTATGCTATGGAGTTGTAGCCCAAAGATGCTATGGAGTTGACAATAATGACGAATGATGATAATGGTGACGGTCATGATTATGATGCTGATGAAGATTATGATGATGATGATAATGATGATTTTAATGATGAAACTAAATTGGCTGCAAGAGACGGCGATGAAATGTTTTAATTAAACTGTTCAACTTGAATTTCATTTTTCAAATTTTTTTTTACTATGTTAGTTTTTTACCGTTTCTTAAAAAAATGTCCACTAAAGTATACCCAAAAACATTTGTTTTTTACTTTATAATGTTCAATTAACTAAACTTTGTAGTTATTTCATATCTAAATAGCCTGGGGGAATTAATCGGCACTTTCGGCATCAATTACCCCACTGTGCGGCCGTGGGAACGTCTCGAACTAACCTCCAATTCTTTACGCAGCGCAGTCAATCGTTTGCGCGTCTCCTCCACAAGCGCCTGCTTCTCACCCTCAAGTGTGAACACCATGTCCAACAGTTCGTTCTGTTGCGGCGGTTGCGATTCACCGTTGCTTTGTGCCGCCTCAGTAACGACCGAATTGTTGTTATCGTCTTCGTTGCTTAACTGATTTTCCGACATTTTTAAGCGTTTTGCAATTTTACCAAAGAAATTAACTTGCGTGTTTTGCGTTGCTGCGTATTCGCTGCCCGCAACGTTCTCTGCGCTATATTCTCAGTTTTTCTGTATTTATAGCCGCCCGATGCACGTTCTATTTTTAGTCGTTTTTAGAGAGTTCTACTTGGTTTCGAACACACGCGCGCTGCTACAACAGATGACACGCCTGCAGTGTGTTGGGCGCCTTTTTAAAAATCTCCAAAACTTTAAAAGCATTCAAAAACATGCATTTCACCTTTAGTTGTCGTAGGCTTCAAGGCGACTATGCCACCCAAGACTGCCCATTTTTATTTAAATTTTGTTACGAGTTGTTCTTGTGGGTGTGATTATTTATAATTAATACAAATGCTGATACTTGAAGAGAAATGATCAAAATAAGCAAAACATATAGTTATAATGTTAAACGATTAATTTGTGAAGAGCGAAAGACGCATGTCTCATCGCAGTTTAAAGTTAAATTAATTTTAGGCTCTTTAAATTAAACTTTAGTGGTGGTGACAGTTGGTGTTTAGCCATCCAGCTCGCCGGCTGCACACGCATCAGCATAGTTCTTGCCCGACTTGTCCTCTGGATTTAACTTTATCATGTCGTCAATGCGCAAAATGGTGATGGCGGCCTCCGTAGCGAACTTCAACGACTTGATTTTGGACATAGCCGGTTCTAGCACGCCGGCCTTTTTATTGTCACGCACAATACCCTCGATAAGGTCTAAGCCGGTCCACTTGAGATTGGCATGTTGGGTCTTTGTCTGGCTGGAATTATGATAGGCGCGCAGCTTGGCCACCAAATCGGTAGCATCCTTGGCGGCATTCACGGCCAGCGTCTTGGGAATAACCAACAGTGACTTGGCGAATTCGGCGATTGCCAACTGTTCACGTGAGCTCTGTAATGTAGACCACAAATGTATTAAATACTGTAAATGTCAAATAAGTAGACTAGAGATAACTCACCAAAGAAGTGGCAAAGTTCTCCAGGTAAATGGAGAGCGCCGCCTCCACGCAACCGCCACCCGCCACGACTTTTTTGCTCTCCAGCACACGCTTCACTACGCACAGCGCGTCATGAATGGAACGCTCCATTTCGTCGCAGTAAAAATCGTTTGGACCACGCAGAATAATGGAAGCAGCAGCTCTAAAAATCAAGTACTCTATTAGAATATGAAAAAACCATTAATTGAGCTGATCCCCAACCAGATCGACGAAAAGGACTTCGTCGATTTGGCTAGTGGATAGCCAAAATATCCAATGCGCTACCTCGCCTTGGTGCCTTTGATCAATATCAGCTCATCATCACAGATGCGCTCCTGTGCCACTTCGGCCGCCTCACCCACCATCGATGCTTCGAAGCTCTCATCGCCCTCCATGTTGGTCAGCGAAGTAAGGAATGCAGCGCCTGTTGCCTTGGCGATTATCTTCAGATCGCTTTTCTTGACGCGGCGCACTGCCATGGCGCCAGCTTCTACGAAATACTTCATGCATAGGTCATCGACGCCGCCCGAGCACAACACCACATTCACACCGGTGGACAGTATCTTATTGATACGCTCCTTTGTGATGTCCATTTCACGCATGCGAATGCCCTCCAGCTTATCGGGGTCGTTGATCAGTACCTGCACGCCCATTTTCATTTTGGTCTTCTGCAGCGAAAAGTCAAGGCAGGCAATTTTCGCATTGACAATCTTTTTAGGCATTTGCTGCGAAGCAATGGTGCAATTGAGTGCATAGCCTGGAATCAGCACAGACTCGCGTGCCGACTTGCCGTGCGCTTTCAGAACGTTCACGGTCTTAATGGAATAGGCCGGATTTCCTTTCGGGTCCGTGATCTTCACTGCCTGTGCAGCATCCACTACCATGGTAGCAAAGTGTTCCGCATCAGCACCAATGATCTTCGAACTCATCGATGTCTTGGCAATGTTAATGAGTGAGTCGCGTCCCAACTCGTCGACAGGCGCAGTCAAGTGCTCAGAAATGTACTTGCAGGCCTCCTTGCAGGCCAGACGATAGCCGGCAATGATGGAGGTGGGGTGAATTTTCTGTTTTACCAACTCGTCAGCATTCTACACAGCAATGGCAAAGTTTAAGTATCCAAAATCTGAGATTATTTTCATGTTCTACGAAATATACCTTGAGGAGCTCTGCTGCCAAAATTACAACTGAGGTAGTGCCATCGTTAAAAAAACCGGTCATAGTAATTTTGGAGATTGAAATCAGGTATAAGTCTTAAAAAGAGTGTTTTAGGTTATTGTTAGGTTAAGTATTGAACTGTCTTAAATATATTGTAACGATGAGGCACTCTGCGCTGTGCTATGCATGAATGCTTTTACGAGCATACTTTTAGGAATGCATTTTGAAGTACGGCCGGCTTGCTATAAATCCGATATGGCAAGAATTGTTCGCGATGGTAATGGGATGTGTGAGAATGGTCGAGCTATGTCCAATTGGAATGTGCAAGAACAATCGGCGCGATAAGCAAAAACGTATAAAATGCAGAAGTGTGCAGCGCAGGGGGACGAGTCTGATTTGAGCAAGCAAAGGGGAAACATGCAATGGTATTAGTGCAAAGATAACCAAAGTGTAGATTTGTAAATAAAGTGATTGCTGGCTGACCGCATTCCAAGGTTTGCGTTGAGTAATTGAAGTGGTTTTATTTTCAAACACAATCCAGATACGCACTTAGAGAAGTCATTTTCGTAACAATATTTGTGTACACTATTTGATTTAGGTTTAGGTTGAGTTGTCATATCATTGTTCATAGACTCACTTTCCATAATCGGTACTCAGTTACTTTCGGTTCTTATGAATCTTATCTGGTTTTTTTAGCACGCTTTTTTCAAACCGAAAGAAATGCTCTCAAAATCGAAACGTGTTTTTCCAACTGCTGGACATTTTACAGAAAAAATATTTTGTTTGACCTAACTAAACTACTTTTTATCAAAGAACTTTCCTCAACTAGTTGAATTGCAGGAGAACTGGCAACTAAGAATATTTTCCACATATGCTGTCCAACTATAATGAACATTCTTGTACTATAATTGTCAATGTCTCTTTATATTTACGCCCTAAGCGTGAAATTATTTTATGACTATTCTGTCAACACTATTTAATCAACAAATTAATCATTTCTCTTTGCAGCAGTGGAGCAGAAAGACTATAATTGCTAAACAACAGCGCAATAAATTCAACTCACACTTTTTTGACGTTTGATTGACCATTGCCATTCGATTGACCTTTACATATAACAATTTGCTTTGGTTGTTAGGAAAATTATATAGAAAAAGGCCTAATCTAGCAAATTACGCAATTACGATCAGTCTGAGTGGCAGGGGCGGATTCAGAAAAATATTTCGGGGGGGTTTCAAAACGTAATTCTTTGATATTCATAAATTGTCTTTTAATTTGTATGTAGTTTTAATGTCGATCTTAATATTTCGGGGGGGGGGGCGGGGGGTTTCAACCCCCAAACCCCTTCGCGCAACGCTTTCTTTCGAGCGACATTTATTCGAGATTTTTATCTTCTTGTTTCTCTTTCTTTGTTCAAATTTGTATCGTTTGTTCGAGTTAAAAAATAATGTCATGTTTTGCTTTGCAAAATATATACATATAAATCTTTGATTGTCTGACTGATCATCGCCCATCTCAAACTGCTGCAGTTACAGACAAATTTTAACTGATCTATAGGGGCAAAGCGTGTGTAAAAGTGTTATATGGAGAAATATGATTTAATAGGCCTTTTGATTTCAAACTTGGTGAAAATACTTCAAATCAAAAATAATTTGACACATATTTTTCAATTTTTTAAAAACAAGATTTAACTTTAACGTTCGTATACTTTAAAATTGTTGAAAACACGGGAAATAATAAAATTATATTAAGCACACGTCTTATTCACTTTTTTTTGAAAATCGAAATCTGACTGGATCAACAATAGGCTAAAACTTTGTATGAAAAAATAGGATTTAATGGGCCTGTTAACCTCAAATTTGGTGAGAGCACTTCAAAAGAGAACTTATTTAACCCTTAACCGCCTAGCATCTGTTATTGTCACACTACCACCTAACATACGTCTGTGAGACCCCGGCACAAAATTATTCGCGTTTGTAAAATTTTGTGAATTACGTTTTAGTTTTTAATTACAATCAGTTAAGGAACATATTAAATTATTTATTAAAATAAGAAAAGCACAGGAAAATCAACGTTTTCAATTTAAATTTCATTTAAGAAGTCAACATTTCTTATTTTACACTTATAAACTAACACATTTGGAAAATGAGATCCATTATAATAATAACTTAAAGTAGGTATTTCGTTGCTCCTTTTTTCGTATATTCAGTCATCGAAAAACATAAATAAAAATATTCTCAATAAAAACAAAACCTAAACAAAATTGCAAGATCTTAACTTGGAGTTTTTCGCGAAAGTCAAAACACAGATTTTGTGAGCATTCCAGGAGCTTTGCATTCGAAAAACATTGTGTTTTACGTTTCTGTTTCTGTCTTCTGTCGACTCGCAAATAGAGCAGTTCTTACGCACTGATGTCGCTGTTTTACGGCGGTAATAACTTATTTTGGGAATTCCCAGAAAAACATGGAAAGCTTTTTTCTATTGATTGCAGAGTTGCTTTCGTATGTATTTAGTACTTAAACGCGTTTAACATTATATGCATATTTCAAGTCGTGCTACTTACATATTTGAAAACAAAATTTCGCTTGCTTTGTTGAATCAATGCTTGCTACGCTTAATCAAAATAATTTTGTACATACTCAAACATAATTAATAAACTCGATGCAAAACGTAATTTATTTTTGATTTCACACATACATGATTTGGCCTCTAAGCGAAACATGCGACTTCGTAGCCTCTTTTTGAAATGAAATGCTACTTAGGTATACTTATGACTACGCTTCTATTATACACTATTATCTTAATGTTACCCTACAATTTAACACATGATTTTCTACTAGTGTTACAAGTTTATTTTTGGGCAAAATCTGAAAATAACGCGAATTTATATTTGGAGTTTATTGCGATTTAGTATAAATATGGTTATTTTTTTATACATTTATCATTAAAAAGTCTTTGAAAAATTTTGTCCTTATGCAAGTTAAATGGAAGGATCAAAGTTTGCTTTGATAAATGAGGTTTTTATTTAATAGTGTGACTTTATAACGATTGATATGTTTTGTAATTATATAATGATATGCACCCTAATATAGAAAGGCCTCAACTACAATTTTTTGAAAATCGGAATTTTTGCAAATTTCGGAAAGTCATCCCATTTTAGGAAGGAAAATTGTGTGCTACGATTGAAATTAACATAAATGGCCCTTTTTTAAGTTGTTTTCTACTCCTGAAATAACAATAATGTTAGATATGGCCTTTATATTATATATGTGGTCAACAGCAATAACCGCTCAAGTCCATAAGTATTCTTTAAAGCAGCACGTTTTAAGAAACATGCAAGCACCCTTAACTCAGTGATGTCTTTAGTCGACCTAAGCGTTTATCGCTTTTGATCAAGGCAATTGAGCAATTGATTGGAATGTGGAAAATATATGTCAACTCTGTTCGAATAACAATTCGTCACGTTTGCCACAAACCAACCCTGAAAGTGTAATTATTGCCACTCAAATATAAATTCATCTAAAATTTGATTTTATAAAATTGTGTTGACTTAAAGCGGCCAATACACGATACAATCTGATCGTGCGACCGGTCGTGCCACAGGTTGGTCGTTAGGACACACACGTTGCGATTTCCGACGCAACTTGTTCACCCAACATCATTTTTCTCATGAATTTTGTGGAGTGCTCATCAATAAAATTATAGAAGAGGAAGAAAGCATTGGAAATTCAAAATTCAAACGCAGTGTTCGTGGAAATACATATTTTCAAATTCATCGTCCGAACACTTGCTCGAGCGACCTGCCAATGGGATTTCTAAGTCCTTTAGAAACTCAAACATATCAAAGTACCGTAGGCTGATGATATAAATGTCATCGGACCCAGCGCCAGGTTTTTCACTTTGGTGAATTTTTTTCAGCTCACGACGATAACATGTCCGCATATTGGCTATTTTCTTTTTCACGCCTTGAATAGGTTGTCAAAAGTTTTTCATATGCAGTATGACGAAAACTTTAATTTTTGTATTTTCCACATTTGCTGTTCCATAGTTCCAGCGAATTTCGATAAGTTTCGCTAAAATCGCTCCAGTTTCTGTTGCGCTCGTCCACTTCGTTCGCAACGCACAAAAGCTGAAACCAGTGACTACGTGACGCGAAACTGAGAGGAGAAATGATTTTCAGACCATTTTTTGCTTTTTCCAATCGTCTGATAGTGTACGGGTTTTTTTACCCAAACATTCGCATAGCACTGGTTACCAGTGAATTGTTTGCATCTTAAAGTGATAACTTTTCTTATTTGCTGTAAATATAAAATTTAAATTTGGAGTGCATAAATTCTCTGCGTAAAATGAGAACGATTTATGATGAATATTTGTATTACAAAATTTTTTAAGGTACTGTGGTCTCATAATATTATTTATTTTTTACTCCATAAAAATATATTCGCTATTTAAATAATTATCTTAAAAGACTATGCACAGATTTATCACAGTTTTGATTGTTTAGATTTCGGTAGTTCTTCTATTATACTCATCATTATTGCCCAACAAAAGCTACTCATTTTATTACACAAAAGTGTGTAAAATAAGCTAGTATTGTCGCAGAATTTGTGGCTGCTGATTTGCTCGTGTTTTTTACGAGCAGATTTTGACAAGCTGGATGCCACAAGCACTAAGAAAAAAATATTAAATTTTGCTGCTGCCATAGTGCTATGACCTTGGTGTCTATATTTTTAAACGAATAATTTAAATAAAAACCGACGGCGTTCTTCATCCGGTTATACCAAAACGGAGGTCTTATGTCATTGCTGCCGAAAAGATTTTATTCTCGGTTGACAATTAAAAATTGTGTACCTTATTCTAAAGTGATCAGAAATGGTTAACAAAATATGAATTTTAAACCTTATGATTATTAAATGTTTCAGGGACATCCGCTACAGAAATTTTTGTATTGGCACGTAGGTAGGTATCTGGTCAGTACTCTAACTGCATGCGATCTCTTACTTGATCTTTTAAAATTATTGACGGTATTCTCTCAAACTCGAAAACCGTGTAAAGTGTGTAACCCTTTTCGTGTTTCTGATACGAAACGATCCTGATACGTTCGGTTTCGTTTTCTGCCGGCAACACTGACTGTTGCCCGACTGACTCGCTCCTGACTGACACGCGTCGTTTTGCTTGTGTATTTTTCCGAACGCCGCGTAATAGAAATAAATTTCATCTCTGCCAGTTGGTTACTCTGCTACAAACAAAATGCAACACCTGGGGAGGAGCTTAAAGTTTCTAATTGAGTATCACGCATTGGCATCACTGTTTGTGAAACTTGAGCCGGTGTTGTACACAATGAACTTTGAACTAGTGTTGCGAACTTACACGCAAACCTTCAGGAAGCAAGCCCTTTTTTTTAAGCAATTACAAACTTTTTGATTTCTTTAAGAGGATCCTAATTGGACAAAAGAGTCCCAAGAGCTCAAATAAAATAAAAATAACCACTTTCACTAGAAATGTACTAAAAGTGAAAACCGTCGGTCCAAGTTCTTAACAAAAATTTTTGATAACGTTAGTTCCACGCTGGCAACAATAAATATCATGAATTGTTTGTTCAAAAACATTTTGATAACTCGCTCGGCGCAAAAGAATGCGACGGTATTATGCGGCCCATACACGTTGCGATTTGTTGTAAAACTGGACTCGGTTGTACACAAAACCGCAACGTGTGTAGCGCAATTGTACGCGTCGCACAACCGGTTGTATGAAAATCAAAATATTTTGATATTTCGGTCGTGTTGTGTGAACGGTCGCAACGTGTGTGGGTATGTTGTACAATTTTGTGCAATTTTTGTGAGTTCATTCGTGTTTCAGCTTTTGTGCGTTGCGAACGAAGTGGACGAGCGCAACAGAAACTGGAGCGATTCTATCGAAGCTTATCGAAATTCGCTGAAACTATGGAACAGCAAATGTGGAAAATACAAAAATAAAAGTTTTCGTCATACCGCACATGAAAAACGTTTGACAGCCCATAAAAAATGTAACCCAATGGTACTACTGAGGGCGTGAAGATGAATGAGCTGAAAAAATTTACCAAAATTAAAAGTGAGACGATGAATTGGAGAATATTACCCCGGACACTGCGTTTAAGAATACACCGCGTTTAAATTTTGAATATCCATTGCTCTCTTCTATAATTTCATTGATGATCAGAAGCGCAATTATTTTGTTTGTCATTTCGTCTGCACTCAACAAAATTGATGAGAAAAATGAAGTTGGGAGAACGAGTTGTGTCGAAAATCGCAACGTGTGTGTCCTAATGACCAACCTTTCGCACGACCAGATTGTATCGTGTATGGGCCGTTTTAGAATAATAACATGATTTATTGACAAACTTGGAAAATCGAATGCCCCATGACGTCGTTCAAAACATATGTCAACTGAAATTAAAAGTTTTAACTTCTTTTCTTACCTGCTTAACTTCTCAACTGCAACGGACATTTGTGATTTCATTTTGATATGATTTGATATGATAAAAATGCTTCGGGTTCGAGGATGGGCGTGGATATAAAATATTTTTTTTTATTATTTATAAATGGATTTCCACATTCGACGATTCGTTTCATAAATATTTTGTATCCTTCATGATTAGGAATCATTGTAAAACTGTGATAGTAATTGTATTTCAGGAATGAAATGAAATTTTCGCTGAAGAATTTAATTCTCCGTAACTTGGTCGTTTTTACTTCGACGCGATCTTAGCACTGAGGTTGAGTAGTTTTGAGCTTTTGTTTAAATAATCTTTTTCAAATGCCATCGAGACCCAAGTGCTGCCGAAATTCGTAAGCAAAAGACATATTTTTCCGCTTTTTTTTTTTAAACAGAACTACAAATAACTACGACTAAATATCCTATGAAATGCTCCGAGTCATATACATATTATGAGAGAGATCTCATTGTGGAATCTCGACATGCCAGGTTTCAACTAAAATTTATACTGTCGACTTATAGCAAAGAATATTTATTACTTCATGTTCGCTGCTTATATGCAATATAGCCATTACCTAGTACTCAAATATCTCTGATTTTTATATCGCAAAACTCTTTGTAGTTACTCCATATTTAATTGTTTTTTAGCTGACTTAATTTTCCCCACATACATTTGACATAAAAAAAATATTGAAACTTAAATATTTTGTAATAAAAAAAGCCTCTGCCTTACTACGATTTGAACCAGCATTCGAAAAATCAAACCCGCAAAAAGTGACACCACGTGCACCAACCCATTACTACAAACAGCCTTCGTGGCTGTTTGTTTGTACACTTTCGGTTTCATGTTAGAACCTGATATAACAATCTAAGTCTCGGACAATTTAAAACATTTAGGTCACATCCACAAACACATACGTGTGCCACCGTATAACTTTCAGAAACAGAAAATTGCTTCTGTTAACTGTACAGACCATTTACATCTCAAATATGTAACAGTGATAGACTAACATTTACACAGAGTCGGCTGACATAAAGATCTGTTAATACAAAGCAAGCCAAATTGTATGGGAAGACAAATTTCCAAAAATAATTAAAAAAAACTATAGGTTTAGATTTGTGTGAATTTCTCCAGAAATGTTCAGAGCCGTCCTGGCCACCCGCTGACTTAGGTGGGATATGTGGTCACATTTCCATTTTGGAGCAATAGCCAGTACAGTGGTGAAACCATATGCAAAAAAAATCAAAAATAATAAAAAAAAATGTCTGTTCATATTTACGTTTATTCATGTCCACCCTCTAACATAAATGGGATACACACAGTTTTGAGACATATTACTTTTTAATGTTGTTAGTTTCGGTGGATCGTATATTACTGGCTTTTAAAAGTAACATAGTTGTAAGGAAAAAAGTCGGCTCGAAGGATCATTTAAAGTTTCGGGCGGAGCGGTAGAAATAAAAAGCAGTTAATTCGGGTGAGTCTTTATTCCTCAACGTACAACGACAAGTAATAAGTAATACAATGAACGTTGAACGATACAAACGGCCGAAGCCGGGGAGCAGAAAATAGGGGGCACATTAGTACAAAAGGAGATAGAAAGATTGGGATTAGTGATGGGATCGACGGATTACTAAAGTACACTATGTACATCTGAACAATTGTAAAACAAATTTGTGTTTCTTTCAAATATTTTTGTTACAATGGGAAGATAGTACTTACTTAAAAAGTATGGCAAATATTTTACTAGCTATTGAGCACAGCTTTACCGTCGTTGATGAAGTACAAATGATTTTTGTTGAATACCTATTTTTTAATTTCCATGAACCATTATTTGCTATTAACAAGCTTTGTGATATTTTTTCATTCATTGAAACTTAACAAAAAATAAAACTATTCCCCGTAACGATTTTATCACCCGCTTTAGCGTTAGATTCCCGAAAAGGTTTCACTTCTGCTGTAAAGTATTTATGCTGACTCAAAAATAATCCGTTATAATTACACGTAAAACTCTTTTTTTATTTTTTTTTTTAATAAAAACCTATTTAACTTTGTGTATTAAAAAATTAAGTTTTTCAAGCTTAAATTTAATAAAAGTAAGTTAGTTATACTTACTACGTAATATATTACTCCAATCATTGTATATTATGTGGCCTTTTGGAGCAACGTTTGTTAAAGCGTCAGATAAAGACTGAATTCAAAAATTGTTATAGTTGTGTAAAGAGCGAAAAGAACGATAAATTCGCGATAGATGACATATAAGAGGTGAACCAGAAACATTTTAGAATTTTTACGCATCCAGCATACAAAAATGTCAAGAATTAGGAGCCTGGTATTTTCGAATCAAAGTATTTGTGAATATTGCAGTTTCATGCTAAATTAGTCAATTGCGAAATCGAAAACTGTACGACAATTACGCAACTAAGTTCGATTGCGTGATCCTCAATGATGTAAGGTGAAAGAAAAACAGAAGAACAGAAAGAAAGAAAAACAAAAAAAGTTTGCAAAAATAATGTACAGTTCTGAAATCGATGGAAGCAAGCCTATGCAATAGCCACCGAACGTATTGTCCAGTCTCTAACTAAAAACGTTAAGATAAATATAAAAAAATTTTGCAACTACTAATTATATTTCATACATTTTTTTGTGAATTAGAGTTCAAGAAATAATAATAAATATAATAAACTGCAGTTTATTTAAGTAAAATCAGACTATTACTTTTTTTAATGTGTCCTTAAAAATTCTAAATTTTTTCTAGTTCACTCCTTATGGTAGGTATCACCACAGATAACTCATCATATAGATGTCCAGTCTCATACGACGAAAACGGCACAAAAATTTCAAGCCCTGAATGACAGCTTTTTTCCGCAAAGCTATTTTACGCACACAACTGCATGTGCTCATCCAGAACTTTTGTCGGATTGATTTAATTTTGAATTTCTTTTCTTGCTTGTGATATTCTTTTTTGCAATATATATTTATGATTTTAGCTACAACGATCACGTACTGTATTTGGTGTAACAGGTAGACGGCACACCAGATATTCGTAATTTCTTTTTCGTAAATTTCGCCTCGGGTTCAAGGCTGGGCGGGAAGCAAAATGTTTCTTAACATTTAACGCTTTTTTTTTTATAAACCTTTTTAATCGGTTATACCGGAAATTAATAATGTGTTAAAAAAAATGTGATATAAATGAATCGGCACTAAAAATGTTGTGCATGATCAAAAAATATAAAGAAAGAAAATAATTTTCTTTGACATGATACATACACTTCGTTGCTAACGCAACGCATTGTCAATAGCTGCGGCGCCAGCAGGTCTATCCTTTGCGTCGGCGTAACTGTATTGCGACAATGAAGTGACCGCTGAACAATTACATTCGTTTTGGAATATTTGCCGATCTTTTCATTTTTTTTGCGAAAAGCAAGTGCCTGGGCGTACCCAGCAACAAATTAAAGGGGACAAATCCATAACTACATTTCCGAATTCAGAATATAAAATTCAAATAGAATAGAATATAGATTTCTGAGCATATGTATATGAAATATAGAATTATGTAGGGGGAGCTACCCTCCTCTACCCATACCTAGGTACGCCCATGAGCGCCTGTCATCATCAACTGAATCTTTTTGCTGTATGGTTGTTTGTAACCGTATGCTGCGCTTGGTTGATTGATTTTAAAACTTGCGAACAATTATATGTGTCTCCAAAATCAAACAATTCACTAATCAAGAGATCTAGAAACCAAATAAATTGTTCATTCATCTTTTTTTCACGGGTCGTAAAAAAAGGAATATATATTTAAAAAGAAACCATAAAAAAATGTTTGGCGGCTACAGTGGGGATTGAACCGCGAACTCGTCGTCCGAGACACTCCCGCTTGCGCGTGTGACCATCAATACTCAATCCCGACTGGCTGCCTAAAGGTATCATAACAGACAAGCGCCGTTTTGACTAGAAAATCACATATTTCTGTATCTCAAAACGGAGTACAATGCGTGTGAAGCGGTGTTTATGTGAGTGACATTAGAGGCTAAAAAGCTCTTATCGGAGGCCAAATTTGTCGAACTTTTTGACACATTTTTTCCTTGGCCGCTGGACATCTATATGATGAGTTATCTGTGGTATCACTAAAGACTTTGTCATCGAAAATTTATTTTCATAAAAATTGCAGATGGAGGCTATTGAAAATAGGCCATCGAAATATGTAAAAAAAAATTAATTTCAATATCAGAAACATCCCCTATTAACAGGGTGTTTTGAACTCGCGACCTTTGGTTCGCGACCAGTACCAACGGTCCGTTGCGCCATTTAGTACAGTAAAAAGGTATATTTTACTAAAAAAAAATACTTAATGGCTGAAATTTTGAGGGTGTGTTCGGGGGCATGTCCTGAGTCTAAAACTGAGTTTTCGTATTCGAGGGGGTGGGGGAAGATACTACCCCCTGCTTATTTAGGGGTGAGCTCGTTTTAATTCCTTATCTCCGGTGATATTGCTCGTACCGACAAGTCCGAGGGATCATTTTAAAGTACTTGAAATTACCTACAAAATGAGTGCTCGAACACTCATCTACTATAAATAGTTTGCAGTCAATCCAACGACCAAGTTGACCGCGCGCGCCGATGTTGAGCCGTGCACGGCGCGAGAAGTTCATTGCGCAGACATTGCACTCTCTACGTGCTCGCACGTACAGCGCGCGCGGTCAACATCGGCGCGCGCGGTCAACTTGGTCGTTGGATTGACGGCAAACTATTTATAGTAGATGAGTGTTCGAGCACTCATTTTGTAGGTAATTTCAAGTACTTTAAAATGGTATTGAAGCAGTATGCGAAAAAACCTACCGGTTTCACGGTATTCACGAAAAACGAAAAATATCCCTCACTTTTGACCTTTGACCGGCCATTGTGATTCACCTAATCGACCTATGACCTCGATTTTACTATCATTAGATAGATAATTTTATTCCCCACAAATTTGATCTCTCGGACTTGTCGGTACGAGCAATATCACCGGAGATATGGAATTAAAACGAGCTCACCCCTAAATAAGCAGGGGGTAGTATCTTCCCCCACCCCCTCGAATACGAAAACTCAGTTTTAGACTCAGGACATGCCCCCGAACACACCCTCAAAATTTCAGCCATTAAGTATTTTTTTTTAGTAAATGTGATTTATTTGTCTCTATTTACTGTACTAATTTAACACAACAATTATCTTGGAATATGTGCTGTTATGTACAAAACATATGTTAATCATGTATATCTAATTATAGCAAATAACATTTTCCTGTTCAAATGATTTTCGCCGCAAACTTTTTTCTGTTACGATTTCGCCGTCTTATAGTGCTAACAGACCCGTTTAACAGAAAAATTCGATTCTAACTTGAGGTTAACAGAGAGAATCGAGGCTAACTTCACATCGGTGCTGCAATATGCGACGCAGATAAAGTTGCGTCAACTATTGGGGCATTAGCAATGGTGTGATGTAACGGTGTGCCATTCCAAAGGTCAGTAGGCACACAAGTTGTATCACGCGAGGTCGTCACACATGGCTGCATAGTTGGCGGCTGCATTGGCAAGCCAACATGCGGCCCTGCCTGTGTATATAAAGCCGCAGCGATCTGCGGTCGAAACATTGGCTCATGCAACCCAGATATGGCAATGATCGAAACGATGGCGCTTGTAGCTGCGCCCGCTGTATCGTGGCTGTAGCCACACGAATTCTTGACCGGCGTTGGATGATGCGTACTGTTTGCACTTCTACCCCGCGGGAGCGCCCGGTCTTCCGCATATGCTCCAGGTCCCGTAGTAACAGTGAACGAGCCTGGTGCGACCATGCGCGAATTCGCCAATGAAGCTATTCGTTCGGTGAAGTGAATGCTTTCATTTGTGTTGCAATTCTGCGGCGACGAATGTCGTTGAATTCTGCTGACACCCGAGCAAGATGCCGAGCGCTGCCGATAGGGCGCGCCCGGATTGACAGACGGCGCATGCGCCATCTCCATTGCGTTCGCGATGCTTTCCTGTTCTTGATTTATTTGCCTTTCCATTTCTGTCAACGCACGAGAAAATTGTGAGGTTATGTCGAACACACACGTGCAACTCACGCGTAATGACACCACCTGCAATCAGTCACGCGATTACGAAGCGGTTCAGCAGATATACCGTTCACAATTGTTGGATAACAAAAACACTATACACAAATATACTGACTTTATAAACTGTATGAATCCTTAGAATCCTTGTTCTGAAATTCAATGTTTGAAATTTGTATGAAAAAAAATTTTCATTCGTGAAATAAACTTTGTGGCAAAAGGCACAATTCAAAATAAAATTTGGTACATACATATTATACATAATTTGGTACGTACATATTGTTACCCTTCTTGCCTATAACTTTTGCCTTTAAAAATTTGGGAGCAAATTTAGCACAAAATCGTTTGCTTGCATCGCTAAGAACAAAATTACGCCTAAATACTGTTCGCCTATCTCGAACTGTTTCGTCGAACTACGTAAGTTGTAACGATTTGCAGAGGTCTCATACGCTTTAGCAATATTGGCGCTTAAGGCTTCGCGTATTAGCTTGATTTTGTCCTGCCTTTCTATCACCGTATCTTCAAATGATTGCAGCTTTCGCACCAACTCATAATCGCGTCCGTGCGACAACATTTGTTGACCCGTCAACGCAAAGTATGGCGAGCAGCCGATAGTTTGGTGATAAGCGCTGCGCAATGCTTCTGCTATATTAGCCAAATTGCGGTCCCAAGTCGTTTGGTCTTTGCCAATATATGACCGGATGCCTACCAGAATGGATCTATTAACACGCTCGCTAGCGTTCGCTTGGGGACTATACAGCGCAGTGAACATGTGCCGTACGCCTCGCTCTTTTAAGAATCCGTTGAAATGTGTAGACTTGAATTGTTTACCATTGTCGGTTAGAATTACTTCGGGCGTCCCGAATACACTGAAGACATTTTCGCGCAGAAAATCGCAAATGACATTGGAGTTGGCTTTCCTAATGGCTTTCAACAGCGGAAATTTTGTCAAATGATCGAGGACAATAAGTATAGCCACATTGCCTTGTTTCGAACGCGGATAAGGACCTAACAAATCAATATATAATTTTTGAAAAGGACGTTGCGTACTGTATTGACCAGACATTGGCGGACGTAGAATTCGGTTTGGAGCTTTGCTCTGCCCACAAACTGTACATTTGCCAATAAAGTCCTTGACGTCGGCAACCATATTCGGCCAAAACAAATTTTTCCGCAAGTGCTCTAGTGTTTTGCCTATACCACCGTGACATTTATTTGGAGGACAATGAGCACTACTAATTGCTTCTGCAATTAATTCTTTTGGTAGCCACAGCTTCCAATTTGATACTTCCCGTTCAGGGTTACCATCTGCGAATTCGTTGCGTTTGTAAACGTGTTTGCCAACAATACGCAGATCAGGCAATGGTGCTTCGTTTTCAGAAATTCGCTGCTTCAAATCAAGATAATTCGCAGACTCAAAAGCTGGAGATTCCAAGTCAACAATGGGTAGAGCTTCAATTTCGCATGCGTTATTTCCAAATTCTTGTCGCGACAAGCAATCAGGCACAACATTTTGGGAGCCACGTCGGTGCTCAATTTTAAATTTAAAGCCCTGAAGCTTCAAAGACCAGCGTGCGAGTCTACCAGACAAATCCGGCTGTCGCATGAGCCACTGCAAACTTGCATGGTCCGTCACAATAGTGAATTCCTGGCCTTCTACGTACGCTCGGAATTTCTTCAAGCTCAACAATGCCGCAAGACATTCTAGCTCCGTATCGCTATAGTTACTCTGCGCTTTGTTCAGTTTGCGCGAGAAATACGCAATCGGTACTTCGACTCCCTCAGCATTTTTCTGGGCTAAAACTGCTCCTAACCCTAGTGTACTAGCGTCGCATTGTATGATGAATGGCTTGTTGTAGTCCGGATTGGCTAACACTGGCGCGGACGTTAGTTTTTCTTTCAAAACATCAAACGCGTCCTGAGCTTCTGTTGACCAATCGAATCCTTTACCTTTCTTTAAAAGATTGGTAAGCGGAGTTGTTATGGCTGCGTAATTATCAATGAAACGACGGTACCAGCCAGTCATACCTAAAAATCGACGCAAGCTTTTCACTGTAGTTGGTGGCGGATAATCGTGTATGGCTGACACTTTCTCCGGGTCAGTACGAAGTGTACCGTCACCTACAATGTAGCCCAGATATTTTACCTCCTTTATGCAGAACTTGCTTTTGTCAACATTAATCGTCAAGCCGGCTTTTCTTAAGTGGTGCGCTACTTCAGCGAGAACAGACAGATGATCAGCGAAGGTTTCAGACACAATTAGGAGATCATCTAAATACACGAAAACTTGGTCTTTCAGTTGAGGAGGGATTACTCGATCCATCAAACGACACAATGCTTGTGGCGCATTGCACAAGCCAAAAGGCATAACGCAATAACGATATAAAGGCCGATTAGGCACCGTAAAACAAGTGTAATCGCGGGACGATTCAGCTAGCGGAATTTGCCAAAATGCACGACGAAGGTCGAGCGAAGATATGATTTTGGCTTTTGGCAATCTGCTCAAAATACCTTCAATATGCGGTAGCGGATATGCGTCCTTGATTGTGACTGCATTGACTTTTCGCGAATCTAGACACAGACGGACTTTTTCTCCCTTGCGGACTAACACGACAGGACTGGACCACGGACTATTAGGGGACTCTTCTATTACCCCAAGGCTCAACATTTCATCGATCTCCTTGTGCACTAACTTCTCAATTGCCGGAGAAATCGGAAAATATCTCTGCTTAATCGGACGGACATTCGGCTCAACTTCGATTATGTGTTCCATGAGGGTTGTTTTTCCTAACCCCTCAACTTCACATGATGAAAATGACTTCTTTACTGTCTCCAAACTTCTCTTCTGCTGATCTGTCAAAACAATCAAATTCTCATCTGCCTTCTTCTCGTTTGCGCAGATATCAATTTGAGCTATGATATCTGGCGCAATCTGAAACGCTCTCCAAAAATCTACGCCTAAGATAAGTTCTTGCGATAAATTTGGTACTACATAAAAATTAATAAGTGCTTTCTGCGCCTTAAATTGTATTTCAATTGGGAAAATTCCAAAAACTACTTGTTTCCTGCCATCAGCAGTTTTTACTGTTGTTTTGTGCTGCCTGAATTGAAAAGCTTGATTTTGACATATGGACGCGAATCGAATGGCTTATGCTCAATCGCACAAATATTGGCAACATGCCTTCGTTGTTGCTTCACCTTCTGCCAAAAATTACTCATACGCGTTGATGTTCTTCGCGGGATTGCTGTCTCTACTACTGATTCCCTGTTAAAAATTCGATTTCGTATTGCTTCATATTTTTTTAACCTATCTTCATAAGAAATAATTTCATTACGCTTACATTCATCTAGCTTAGTTTCTATTGAATCCTCGTGAGCCGGTGGCATATGCGATGCATTTATTTCCGTTGATTTACGTCGTAGCGAGGACTCGCATACCGATCCTCGCTCGCTTTCGCGTTTCCCGGATTGCATTTCTTACAATTTGGCTTGTATTCGCCTACCGCACCACATCCATAACAAAATATCGAACGAGCTTCTAAACAATCAAAATATCTGTGACCGTCTTTGCGGCAATTCCAACAAACTAATTTTATAGTACTACGTCTAGTAACTTCTTCTACCTCCATTTTGACTTCGTTGTCATCTAAATCTGCCATATCTAATGCATTATCAAAATCAACTTTAACTTCAACTTCATTTACTTGGCGACGCGGAAAATTACCTCGCGGATTCGGTAAGGAATGTGCAACGCTCGACTTTGCAATTTCGTTTTGCAGACTTTCGCCTTTTAGACAAAGTCGACGCAACTCGGCCATTGAGTTAATGTTGACGTACAGCAACTGCTGTCGAATACGCGGTCGTAAGCCTCTTTGTAGAATTTCGACAAGCTCAGATTCAGATATCGGTGATTTAAGGTTTTCAGATATTCGCAAAACTGCGTTTCGATATTCATCGAATGATTCAGCGGCGCCTTGGCATCGGCTGCGCATGGCCTCTTTGATATCTGTATCTGTCTTGTGCTCCCCAAAGTGAGTACGCAGGGCTTGACATAACGACGACCATTCAATCCTGTCTACTGAACGCCGGTATCTCCAGTACCAATCCTTGGCCTCGTTAACAAACAAACTTTGTACGTGCTCGCACAATAAACTAAAATTCCCACCTAGGGTATCGATAACCTGCAATTCAATCCTAAAGATAAAATTCTCTACTGACAATTTAGGACTACCATCAAACTTGATGTCCCAACTCGAGATAAGGTGCGCAATCTTGCCTGAATTGGTGACGGTTGATCCGTCACTGACGCGGAACGGAACCGGAACCTGACCATCACGGTTGTTGTTGTTGTTGTGTGCATACGGCAACTCTTGCGGAAATGTTGGTGTTGAATTGTGAGCTGAAAATTGGTTGTGCTCACGTTGTGCACCTTGCAAATTCAACCTGCTCAACACATTACTCAAGCTAGCCTCTAGCTTTCCTTCAATCAGCTGTGTCACTCGTGTTTCCAATCCATCCAGAATTGTGGCTTGCCTAGCTGACACAATAGCTCCCACCACACTTCTGATTCGGCTTTCGTCTGAAAGGTCACTTGCCCCATTGGCTGCTGCATCGGCAACCGCATTACTGGATCGAGTTGGCGTGCCAGACATCTGCGCTGCTGCTGCTGCTGCTTGCGATGTGGATGGACGAGGGTCTTCCGCTTCCTCTGACGGATTTGCTTGCGATCGCGTTTGCATACCAGTAGACTTGGCTGAAGCTTTCACAAATTCTCGACTGCTACACGCCGCTCGACATTGTGGACATGACGAATTACGCTTCAGGTAGTTTAAGAGACACGATCTGTGGAAAGTATGGCTACACGCCGTCCGTAATACATCACTGCCTTCAATAAAAATCGCACGGCATAATGTGCAAACCGATTGCATAGTCAAATTGTCAGTACTGTGTCTCAGCGACATCTTTATTCAAACAAATGTGTTGTACCAACAAAAAAACTAAAAAAATTCAAATCCAAAAATTCATCAACCACAAAAATTATAGCCCCAGCCAAAAAATTCGCAAAACCAAACCAAAAAAAATCGAACCGCAAAAGAATTAAAGATAAAGATATAATTTTTGTACCAACAAACTCTCAAAATGTACCAACAAGATAAAGATAAAGATAACGGTAAAGATAAGATAAGATTAAACAAAATCATCAATTGCCAAAAAAAATCACCAAAAAAAATCAATCAAACGATATAACTTTCTAGTTTGGTCTGTATGAAGGGTGTAAGGAGATTTTCCGGAGGAAAATGAAACAACTAACAGCTCGCTTCAACGATCAAATGCATTTGCAATGAGGTTATAAGCTACTACCACGGGCTTAAAAAAAATCCGCACTGCAAAGCTATCGCGAAAACGAAAATTCAAGAACATTTTATAAAAATGAAGAAAAACATATAACCTCAAGCATATCGGTTTTCCCCTCAGCATTCGTGCCGGTTAGCTCAACCAACATTTAGTTGAAGCTGTGCTAAGAATCCAAAGCATGAAGCTAATAAAGAAAAACATCCGATTGCAAAAACCAAATCTTTTCGAAGGGATTCAACGTTCGTAGGCAGTGGTAAGAGGTTCTAGTATTCAACCAAAACCTCAAAAATCCAAGCATGCCTAACAAACGCAATGCTTCAAAAAGCCAAACGGACCGACGGACAATTACCCTATGGTAAAATTCGGCCCCACTTACGTAGCGGCCCCACGTTGGGCGCCATTTTCTGTTATGTGTATGCGTGAGGTCGATCATACGGCATGGCCCACGTTCGTAGCGGCCTCACGTTGGGCGCCATTTCCTAGTAGATGTTTGTATGTACCGACATGTGGCATGCCTCACGTTGAGCGCCACGCCTTTAGATCGGTATGTATAGCTGTTGGATTTCTGGCCTTTTGCTTCTGCTGCCGCTGCACCTCCTCAGTCCTTGTGGCAGGTCACCGCTAGTCGTCCTCATGTTGCATGTATGCCGGCACCCTACATTCGATCGGTGAGCACGAGTATGACTACGGGGCCAGCGGTTTTGTTGGACGCGTGCATCTGGCTTTGGTTATCCCGTAGCTTCAGCTGGCGTGGGTTCCACTCCACCAAATCCGCTCAGTAGCCATACCGCCTCACCTACAGCCATTTGGAGCTACACCAGCAAACTCCGCCACGAAGACCTAGCAGCCTACCACCGGAAAATCATAGCAAAGATACCTACACACATACACTAACATACAATTATTTTATGCACACGCTTTAACTCCTGACATAACGGACGGACATGGTAGCAAGTACCATTGCTGCTGTTGCTTCGATTCCTCAGCATCGCCTCATGGAATGGGATGCTCTTAACCCGCCCTACCTTTGCTTCCTATGATGGAACTTGGAAACCCAATGGAAAATTAACCCTCCTTACCCCACTTCAGTGACAGACCAAACATTATTTAAGCTTAAGCAATCATTATAACAATTTTTATTCCATAATCTTAACCTAATACAAAATCAATTCTTAATCTAATTTCCAAACTAATTTTCATAATCAAATAATATTTGTAAATTTCCACAATTTCGTTCATTAAATTTCTAGAGAAAAAAAAAATAGTATAAAAGAAACACTTGGCTATGAAATTAAATCATAAAAAAACATAATTAAATTTGCTTAGTAAATAACGCTTTTAGAACAAGCCAAATATTTTCATGGAAAGAAAATTAACCAAAATTTCATCAAGAAGGAAAAAAAATCATACTTTCAAACAAAAAGAAAATCCTTTTCATTTCTCCAAATTTATCTTTCTTATTCTAACAAATTTTCAGCACTTTTCGCAAATTTTATTATTATTTTTTTTTCTGAGACATTATCCCCTTTTCGTTTCTTTCCTTTCTTTTTTTTTCCAAATAAACGCACGCAAACCCAAAATATATTAGAATTTTAAGTGTTCACTTACAGTTTTACTCGCTCCATCGATGCGTTGGGCCCAGCGACATGATGCGCGTTTTCCTGGAACTTGTTGTGCTAGATATGTTTTGCGGGAAGAAAATGTATTGAGGGTGTAAGTGCGTTCTTTTTTTTTTTTTCTTTCCCGATGGAACCAAATTAATTTATTTTATATATATATATAAATTTTTTTTTTCCCACTTTTACCGATTTTCCTTTCCTTCAATTCGCTTTTAAAAAGACCATTATTTTCTCCTCCCTTTTTTTTCTCTTTTGAAAAAAAAATTTTTTTATTTTATTATATTTTTTTCCTTTTTTGTTTTTTTTTTTTTTTGTTATTAACGTAAGTTTACGTAGGGTAACTTCATACTTTAGTTATAATTTCGTATTACGTAAAAAAACCATTTTAAACATAAAATCGTAAGAAGAAATACCCTTTTCGTCAACATTTTTATTTTTTTTTTCTTTTTAAATAGGTAAGCCAAATTTTATATAATTTGTACTAGAAAACAAAACCATTTTTTTCATGAGTAATAATTTGTCTCCAATTTTTTTCATAGATTAGATATTAGCAAATTTAAATAAAAGAAATTCTTAGGAAGATAAGATATATGACGCTCGTATTGATTTAAAAATTTTTATTAATTTTTATTAGAAAAAAAAAATGTAAGCAACTTTAAACACTCCTCGAACATCCTGGCAGGATTTGCGCAGCTCCTTTGGACTCCAACGACGACTGATAATTTGGCATTCCCAACAGCATTCTTGGGCTCGCTTTAGTACTTAATTTCGTCAGCTTCATATTCATCGTTTATACATAGTTTTTATATGGACTTGGCGTAGTTTTAATTTCAGTTTTAGCACATTTATTTAGTTTTCAGCACAATTTTTGTAGTTTGTTTAAACTGGCATTTTTTTAGTTACTTTAGTTTTAGTACCAGAACCAACTTGGTTTTTGTTTTTTTTTTTTTTTTTTTGTTTTTAAAGAAAGCTTTGCCTTGCGAGCTTTGAAAAAAGAAAATGATCTCGCACACTCAGCACTGTATATTCGTTGGCCTTTAAATTATGCCATTGTTTGAACACTGTCCGTGCACTTCACCACATTTATTTTCCGCGGCACACTAGTCTTCTGCCACTGGTGGACTAATTTCTAAGGCCGACGACGAACCGCCACGGGTCAATTTGTTGACCACTACTCCACGCACCAAACTCTTGAGTCTAATTACTCCTCATTGACTTAATGATCTGTCACTACTCCATCGGCTATCAGCAACTCCTCCTCCGCAACTAATCATCGCGATCATACCGCTGCGGCCGCTTATAAAGCAAATTTGGCAGCAACAGCGCATAATCGCCTGATCACCCGACTTCCAGCAGATCACCCCACTTCTTTGCAGAAATGCGGCAAAATATGGTGCAATGGGGTGATCTTTACGTGGTTGGTGGAATGCAGCAGCCAGAGCAGCAAAGACTTACCCAGCTGCACGACACAACAACACCATGCCTGGAATGCAAGTGCCGGCAGCCGAAATGCATCCCACCAACACTTTACGCAAGGTCATAAAGTGCAGTGCAGCCGAAGTGCACTACCACCGCCACACCCCACTTTCTGCTGGATACGCAGATGCGATTTAAGAGCGCCGCGCTAGCGCAGTACAAACGTACAGCGAAAGAGAAGCGCAAGTGCAGCGCGAAAGTTCTGCGCTCACCTTCGCTTGCGTGAATGGTAGTGATGAGCAAAACGGCGATTTTCAAATCACAGTGTGATTTGCGATTGCGATGTGAAAATCACTGCGATTGAAAACTGCGATTTTGAATCACTGTGATTTTCAATCACAGTTCTATTGCAAGAATCTATGTATCGCACGCGGCAGCTCGCGGACTTGTTTGAATGCGAAAAAATTAACATTGGTTTTCCATTCAAATGTTAGTCGGAAGCAAATGTCTAATATTAAGGAAGTTACACATCCAGTTCTTAGCAATTTACATCCAAAAAATATTAACTTTATGACTTTATGTTGCTACAGTTTTGCATTATAAATGAGCAACTTTCCATACTAATTTCACTTTGATGATGGGGTTGTAATGCGTGGTGGAAACGAAATAGTGATATCAGCTGTTTCTTGCTTGCGAAAATTTCCGCGACTGGAAGTTGGGACATAGAATTTTCTTTTATATTAAAATCTGTGCCGGAAGCAGATTATATGTTATTTTTCAAACTTAAGAGAAAATGTAAGGAGTTTATCATCCTTAAATCTTAGCCAATGGTCCTTATATTGTACCAATTCTGCATTCTTCCGACAGCTTTTCTCATACAATTTTCGTGCTGCCAATGTGCAAAAGATACGCTAAAAACATATCAGCTGGTTTTTTGATTTTTCATAATGGTATAGATATCAACCATTTGCCTGTAGTGGAAAAGGGAGCACTAGAAAATGAAATAAATGTTAGCAGCATTGTCACAGTGCAGAGAAACGAGTGCTGAAATCGTTACCAGTCAAGGTTCGATTCGCTTCTCATTTGTTCACAGCGATTTTGGCAAAACAGTGATTTGGAAAACGGTGATTTACAATCGCTGTTTTCAGTTCCAGTCAAGGTGCGATTCGCTTCTCATTTGTTCACAGCGATTTTGGCAAAACAGTGATTTTCAATCGCTGTTTTCAGTTCCAGTCAAGGTGCGATTCGCTTCTCATTTGTTCACAGCGATTTTGGCAAAACAGTGATTTTCAATCGCTGTTTTCGTTGCCAGTCAAGGTGCGATTCGCTTCTCATTTGTTCACAGCGATTTTGGCAAAACAGTGATTTGGAAAACAGTGATTTACAATCGCTGTTTTCGTTGCCAATCAAGGTGCGATTCGCTGCTCATTTGTTCACAGCGGTTTTGGCAAAACAGTGATTTTCAATCGCTGTTTTCGTTGCCAGTCAATCGCAATGTGACACTGTGATTACAAAATCACAGTGAAAAAATCACCGGTTGCGATTTTTTGCTCAACACTAGTGAATGGCTCAGCACACCAACAACAACAACCATGTTGGCTGCCGAGTGTGCGTACAAACACAGCCAGCGCTTGCTTGTTCCCTGCTGCACAAGTCTAGCTTGATTAGCGCTGGGCTGATTAGCGCTGGGCTGATTAGCGCTGGGCTGATTAGCGCTAGTATTTAGTGCAGTGCGTCGCATTAATACGCGACCCTGTTTAAGTAGCTGCGCAGCCCAAGCCTTTATATGCAGCCCAGTACACTATATTAACTGTTTCGAATTGTATTTGTAATAATTTGTATTACAGCTGTATAAAAAGAAACTAAACGCAACACAAAAACCGCGACCAACCGCTCGCCCGCACCGACGTTGACTGACGCTCCACATTCGCTGGCGTTGCCATCTCGTTACAGTCGGCCAATCCTGACAGATTAAGCGTCCTCGCTGGTCGGTGGATTATCCGATTCACCATCGCTGTCATCATCCAGTTGTTCGTCAAAGGCCGCCAAATCGCACCATGGTTTTAATTTATCCGACGCATATATAGAGGTGTAATGACGTTGTTTGCGGTTGGAACCCGGAAGATCAGTAATAACGTACCGATCCCGATCGAGAACCTTGTCGACGACAAACGGGCCTTTGTAGTGAGGCTCCAATTTGCGTGACTCGCCTGTGCTCGATGGTTCATTTGCGGCTAAGACCAAGTCTCCCACCTGGTACTGCGTTGGCGGAGAATGTTTTTGGTCGTAACGTAGTTTAGCCTTCTCTCGTTGCCGTGTGATTCGTTCAGCTGTCATAATTTGAACATCATCGTTGCCAGCCTCATGCTGTGAGTCGTCGTCATGTAGCAGGAGCGTAAGCTTGTTCTTGAGTATGTCCCGCGGTTTAAACGAATATAGCAAATCGTAAGGAGTTTGTCCTGTTGTTTGGTTTCGCATGGTGTTCAGCGTCCACTGGATGTTTCGCAGTTGGTCGTCCCAACGCTTGTCAGTCTGAGTTGTTGTTTTCATCATGGTTAGCAACGTCCGGTTTGTTCGTTCGGCGTGACCATTAGCCCGAGGCGTACGAACAGCATTCTGGATATGTTTAATCTCGTATTCGCTGCAATATTTGTTGAATTCCCTCGATGTAAAAGCGGTTCCACGGTCTGTCACAATACGATAAGGAACGCCCACATAGCTGCTCACCTCGTCTAGCATTGATAAAACATGTTTTGTCGCTGTGTTTTTTACAGCACGGACCCAGCGCGGAATTTCGATTTTGTCGATGGATGATAAATTTTCGATGAATGCGTTCCACTTGTGAAGTGATTGTGGCTTTATGCACTCATCCCAGTCTGTTCCTTCCAACCAGAGTTGTTGGAGAAGCATTTTTGCTTGAATCATAATGGGCGATAGCCACCCTGCCGGGTCAAAAAGTTTCGCGACAGCTGAGAGGATCTGTCTCTTTGTGACCGACATTGAATTGGAGATTGGGTCAAAGGTGTACGAAAAGGAATCTGAAAGCGCATTCCAGCGAATTCCAAGAGTTTTCGTAGAACTTGTGGTTTGGAATCGCAAAAAATCGGAATCTAACAGATTTTCGGGGGAGATTTTCTCGAGGAGTTTCGAGTTGTTGGCAGTGATCTTTTTGAGGGGGAACCCTGCGGAATTGAGAGTTTTAACGAGCTGATCTAAGGAGTTGATAGCCGTGTCAAGATCGTGACTGCCTGAGAGTATGTCGTCAACATATGTTTCGTCGAGTATGATTTGAGCCGCAAAGGGACTTGCCCCTGGCTTCGTTGATAGTTTTGCAACTTTAATGCATAAATAGTACTTCTTTTAAAAAACCCTACGACCATTTTAACTTTGTCTATAGCAAGGGACACTTCAAGATTTTTTTTAAAACAATTAACCGCAATTAAATTAATTGTGTGTGCCAAACATCCTAAGCTTTTCTAATGTAATTTTTGCTCTAATGCGCTTTTTATATTGGCTGCATTATCAGAAACCGCCAGTAATACCTTGCTTTGCACACCCCAGTCTAAAACAACTCTACTTAATTCAGCGGCCAAATTTTCTGAAGAATGACTAACTCTGACATTTGAACCAGGTATCCTTCCATTTAAAATTCACAAAAATCTCCTTTTTTCAGAAGAAAATGCTGGAGGACATGCTGCTGGTGCGTGTGCTGTTGTCTTGGCTTGCAATTAATGTGTTACTGTTACTCATGCTGTTGATTCTGGAGGATATCGGGATCGGCCGCACTGTTTCTAATCGTAAGTAGAGCCGTTCATTTGGGCTGAAAAGTCTTTGGCCTGAGAAAAACACTAACTCTCTCTCACTCTCTTTACAGTTACGGCAGCAAGGCGAGCACCCGGGAGGCCATCCATTCTGAGGACCGGCGGGCGGGGAAGGCCCCGTAAGATTTATAATATGACCCAGAATTAAATAGTTTATTTTTTATGTTTTATTTTTATATTGTATTATTTTATTATAACTTTATTTTTTATTGTATTATTTTATTATTTTATTATTAATTATTATTATATCTATATATATAAAAATGAAACGTGGTTCGTTCGGCCGCTTAAAACTCGAAAACGACTGGACCAACTTGAATACTTCCTTCGGCGGGTTTGTTCAAAATGTTTACGTGAAGGTTTATAAAAAAAGAAATGTCGGGAAAAGGGGCGTGGCACCACAAGAATACATTTTTAGACAATAACTTTGGAACTATAAGTCACACATCAATTAAATTTGGTACAAACTTTCTATTTAATCATGTCCTTCGACCGAGGGCATGGGGTGGGTATTGGACAAGGGGGTGTGGCACCGCCCATACAACTCAAATCTTTTAAGTGGAATAGCTTCGGAATTGTAAGTCGCACAGCATTGAAATTTAGTGTACCGTCTCCTCATAGATGTGTTATTCTACTGTTAAAATTTTATGGGCGCTGAACAAGGGGCGTGGCACATTTTTTATGCAGCAGAACTGTAAGTCGTACATCAATGAAACTTGGTATGAACCTACCAGTTAATCATATCGTTTGGCAGAGGGAATAAGGTGGGTATTGAACAAAGGTGTGTGGCACCGCCCATACCACTCAAATCTTTTAAATGGAATAGCTTCGGAATTGTAAGTCGCACAATATTGAAAATTAGTGAGGCGTTGCCTCATAGATGTGTTATTCCAATGTTAAAATTTTATGGACGTTGGACAAGGGGCGTGGCACATTTTTTGACCTAAACTATCCGCATAATTTTGGAACTGTTAGTCGCACATGAATGAAACTTAGTACGAATTTACCATTCAGTCATACCTTTCGGCAGAGGAATGAAGCGGGTATTTAACACGAGGGCGTGGCTCCGTCCATACAACTCTAATCTTTTATATGGAATAGCTCCGGAATTGTAAGCCGCACAGTATTGAAATTGAATATGCCATCGTCCCATAGAAGTGTCATTCTACCGATAATATTTTATGGGCGTTGAAAAAGGGGCGTGGCAAATTTTTTATGCAGCAGAACTGTAAGTCGTACATCAATGAAACTTGGTATGAACCTACCACTTAATCATATCTTTCAATAGAGGGAATGGGGCGTTGGTCAAAGGGCGTGGCACATTTTTTATGCTCAGACAGTTATGCAGTACACATACACATCAGTGAAACTTGGTACGAACTTTCCACTTAGTAGCACAATTCGACTAGAAGAAAGTTGTGAGCACTGGACAAGAGGGTGTGGTACCGCCTCCATTTTTATATACATAGATTGTTTGCCCTAATTGACTGACTGATTGATTGATTGATTGATTCATCATCGCTCAGCCCAAACCGCTGAAGCTACGAACATGAAATTTGAACTGTAGATATATCTTGAAAAATGAACCTCCGCTAAGACGGGATTTTTTTAAATTCGGGGTGTAAAGGGGCAAAACATCTGTTAAGGTGTTGTATGAAGAAAAGTGATTTAAGACACATATTGATTTCGAACTTCCTGAAAATACTCTAAACAAAAAATAATTCGATACGTATTTTATAATTTTTCGAAAATCAAAATTTAACTGGACCAATAATGGGTTAAGATTTGTTTAAGGGTAGACTCGAAAAAAACATGAACCGATAGGCCTATTGACTTCAAAAATTATAAAAATACTTGAAATAAAAAAATTATACACGCGTTTCTCATTATTTTCAAAATCGAAATCTAACTGGATCAACGACGGGTTAAAAGTATGTATGAAGAAACAATTTTTTTGGCCTTTTAACTTCAAACTTGGTGAAAGTACTTTAAATGTAAAATAACTCGATACGTGTTTTTCATTTTTGCCAAATATTAAAATCGGACGGGGTCAACGACCGGTTAAAAGTTTGTATGGCGAAACTGTAACAAAAAAAATGAATTAACGGGCCCACTGACTTCAAACTTTGTGAAAGTACTCTGAGTGAGAAATAATTTGACACGTGTTTTTTACTTTTTTGAAAATCAACATGTAACGGGGTCAACAATGGGTTAACAGTTTGTATGGAAACACGATTTATTGGTCCTTTTGACTTCAAACTTGGACAAAAAGCATTTAAATCGGGAAATAATTACAATGTTTTTTCATATTCTTGAAAATCGAAATCTATCGTGGTAAACTAAGGGTTAAGATTTTGTTTAGAGTAAACGTGAAAACTCATGATTTAAAGGGCCCTTTGACTTCACAATTTTTAGAACCACTTGGCATCAAAGATAATAGACATATGTTTTTATTTAAATCAAAATGGGTTCAACCATGCGTTCAAAATATGTATCGGGTGCGTGCTTGCGTGCGAAGCCGCGGGGCCCAGCTAGTTATATTATATTATAATAAATATAACCTGTTATTTACAAATTACAAGCTATAGTGTATTTTAGAGAGCCATAGCAACTAAGGCCTTAAGCTGTATTTAAGTAATTTTACATTTGTGTTAGTATGTTTTAAATTTGTTTGTATAAGTTACAACATTTTAAGTAATATATGATTTTCTTTATATTGTTGGTGTTAGGTGATGTAAGGAGTGATGTGGGTTGGGTGTGGTTGAAGATTACGTTTCGTTCGTTCTTAAATTTGTTACAGTTATCTAGTATGTGCTCGATGTTGATAGTTGAATTAGTTTGGCAGTATTGGCAATATGCGCTAATGTTAGGGTCAAAAAGGTGTTGTTGAGTGAGTCTTGTATGGCCGAGTCTGATCCTTGTGAATTTTGTTAGGTCTGCTCTGGTTATGTTTTCATCTAGACTGAATTTGCAGTAGTCGTTAACTGTATTTCTGTGTTGGTTGATTTTTTTGTACCACGTGGATGTCATGTCCCATAGGCTTGTCTGTTGTGCTTTGTATCTTGTTTTAATAAATCTGTTGTAATCGTGTACGTTGTGGTTGTTTTCCATAAAGACAGGGGAATTGCATGCGTTTTTGGCCGCACTGTCGGCAAAGGAGTTTCCTGTTATTCCTGAGTGGCCTGGCGTCCATATAATCGTGATTTTTGGGTGTCTTTCAAAGAGTATATTTCTTATGGCTGATGGGTAAATGTCAGTGTTGTCTATGTTTGCGATGGCTTGGATAGCGGATAGGGAGTCTGTGCAGATTGCTGATTTGCCGGGTATATTGGCTGCAAATGTGGTGGCGTCTAATATGGCTATGATTTCAGCAGAGAATACTGAGCTGTGTGTTGGCAGAATAGCGTATTTTATTATAGTATTTAGACTTGTTACACTGTAAGCGCAGGTCTCGTTGTATTTAGAGCCGTCAGTGAATATAAAGGTGTGGTCTGGAAGTGAGTTTTTTAGTTCGGTAAAAAGCGTTTGGTATATGATTGGAGTGGTTGAGTTTTTGTTGTGCGCATGCAGCGAAGTGTTAATGCTTGTAGGGTCGAACATCCAGGGTGGGTGTTTCTGGATATGAGTTTTGGTTTGCTGGTAAGGAATGTCTAGGTTAGCACATAGTGCAATGACTTTGGTAAGAGTTGACGGTATTCGAAGTGGTCTTTTTGCTGCTACTGTCTTGTGAATAAGTCCAGCTAAGGGTGTGTCGTCGCTTAATATTAGCTGTTTGAAGAGTTTAGCTGTTAGAAATTCACGTCTGTTTTCAATTGTGTTGATGTTGGACTCATATAGGGGTTGTAGATGGGGGTAGAGCGGAAGGCGCCTAGCCCGAATCGAATGGCGGAATTGATGATTGTTTTGATTTTGTTTAGTAGTGATTTTGGGGCAAGTCCGTAGATCGGGAGGCTGTAATCAAGTTTGGATATTAATATTGATTTTGTAGCTGCGATAATGGAGTGGGTGCTGCATCTATATTTGTTGTTGGAGAGGCATTTAATTATATTGAGGCGTTTTGATAGTGAGGTTGAAATGTATTCGTAGTGCAGTTCTCGTCTATCTCTCGTAGTGCGCAGACGTATTCTTCTCTCGTTATTTCTCTCACACCTTTCGTATTTTTTATTCGACACCCTAAACCAAGCTGGTGCAAATTTTCCTGTCGGTGTAAAGTTTATTTATATTGCGACAGCTTCAAACTACTTCTATTGACATGGCCCCCGGGCCCCCCAACTTAGGGGAGAATAGATTTTCTATTCTCTCCTCCAGCCCGCAAGCTAAACGAAAAAAAGTTATCCATAAAACACTGGACTGTTTTCCCAGTCTTCCGAAAATTGAAAAAGAAAATCCAAAATTCATAATAATATCAGCAGTGAACAGTGAAAAACCACTATCCAAGTATTCATGCTTCGCAGTACACAAGGCAATTAATTTAATCAGCAAAGAGGTGATTTCCATAAATGAACTCCGCGACGGAAACCTGCTTTTACTGGTAAAAAACGCCCAAATCGCCGGCAAATTTCTATCAACAAGTATCCTTCATAACGTCTGTGCAGTACAGGTTAAGTATCAAGAAAGTCTCAACTTCACAAAGGGCACAGTGTACGCACCGTGCCTAAACGATATTCCCGAACAAGAAATAATAGACAATTTAAAAGATCAAGGTGTCGTTTCAATCTACAAGTTCACTAAATCGTTCGACGGCAAAAGCATGCCAACTGGAGTTGTACTATTGACATTCGACAGATATCATCTACCAGAAAAGGTCGAAATTTCTTGGCGTGCCGTCAAAGTCAGACCATATTTTCCAAACCCAATGAGGTGTCGTAATTGTCAACGCTTAGGCCACACAGCAAAACGCTGCAAGTCTACTCCTTCTTGCGAAAAATGTGCACTCCCTTTTCATGCCCCTTCTGACTGCACTAGAACCTTTTGCATCAACTGTACTAGCGAACATGCCGCCTCATCCAAAATTTGCCCAAAATTCATCGAAGCAAAGCAACTGCTGAAAATTAAAACCGAAAATAAATGCTCCATGCGTGAAGCTGTAAACATATATAAAGCACAAATTCCCTCTTTGTCCAACAATTCTCCTTACTTCGCTTCTATGCTCAAAAGTCAGTCGCAAAGCGACTCGCAAACTGAAAAAACAATCTCCGATCGTCTACTACTTCGACATACAAACAATTCTGCACAAAATCTTCCAGAAATGACCGCCACTTCAAGTACTACTTCCAACAACAATCCACTTCTCTTGAACACTAAAGAAACTCCCACAAAAACACCATCAAACACTTTTACCGTTCCGATTAACACATCACCTAAATCAAATGCCAATGCAAAATCTCTTATCTCTCCTAAAGGTATATCCACATCAAACAAAAGTTCCACTTCCACTGATACTAAAACCAAACCTCTCAGTAACAAGTCAAAACCAACTCCCTACATGAAAATCTCAGACGACGAGCTTTAACTCACTATTTCGTTTTGTTCCTTTCTTCTGATTCCTTTCTCTTTATTTCCCCATCTCAAGTGTCCCCTTCCTCTTGTTTCATTCTCTAGTCATCTCACACTCAACTAACTCATATACGTCTTCTCGCTCCCGCTTCCAGATATTCCACAGTTTCTGTTTATAACGTTGTAATGTTTAATATCCTACAATGGAATATGAAAGGCTTTTACAACAACCTTGCCGAACTACAAATTCTAATCAAAGAATATTCCCCATGTTTTATTGCTCTTCAAGAGACCCATATCAAAGCAAATAACAATCCGCCTGTTCCTAAAAATTACACGGGATATTTCTTTAATCACTCTAATATTGACTATGCAAAACAAGGTGTAGGTGTACTGATCAAATGTAATATCCCACACAAACGTATAGCGGTTGTTTCACATATAGCAACAATAGCAATCGAAATCAAACTCAGAACCACTTTCACCATTCTATCGATGTACATTCCTCCACACCAACGTTTCTCATCTAAAGATATAAACGACATTATTTGTATTTTCAACACACCCATCATACTTCTTGGCGACCTCAACGCGTGGAGTCCCCTATGGGGCTCTTCGACTTGCAACCAACGAGGAAAAATAATAGAGGACATTGTTCTTTCTCACAACTTCGTTGTACTAAATGATGGAGCGCCGACGCACTTTTCAACTCATAACACCCTCTCCAACATTGACTTAAGTCTTTGTTCAGCGGAAATTGCGCCAAAACTAAATTCGAAAACATTGGACGACCTACACGGCAGTGATCATTTCCCTGTTCTAACACAGTTGAACTCAAATTCCAGCAAAAACAAATTCGTTAGTCAACCAAAATTTATCCTTAATTTTAGCTTTAATTGGCAAAGCTTTTCTGACGTTGTAATCAAAACAAACAATTTCATCCCGGTTTCTAGCAACATAAATAAAGAGACCGCCAACATTCAAAAAATTATACGCACAGCTGTTCACTTGACAATTCCGCAAACCAAACCCAAATACCTCAAAACCAGTGTACCCTGGTGGAACATTAATTTGTCGAACCTTCGCAAAGAAAAGCAAAAATTTTGGTCAGAGTACAAACGTATGCGTACATATGACAATCTAATTAAATACAAAATCCACCTCCCCAAAGAGGTTATGGGCAGATATTCGGATGTTAGTGGGTACTCAAACGAGGTCTCCAATCGAGTTCATAACAGACGAAACTAACATGCAACTTAATGACCCCAAAAAAATTGCAAACCACTTCGCTAAATGTTGGTCCTACTATTCAAATGATTCAAATTTTCACCATAATTTTGTTTCCGATAAATCATCAATTTTAAATTTAAATTATTCCACATCTACCTCAACAATCCAATCACGCTGGCTAGACTCAAAAATAACAATATCTGAATTCTCAGATACAATAGCCTCTATGCGAGGTAAAACTCCAGGACAAGACAGAATCTCCTATGACATGTTAAAACGTATTCCTCCTTCTTTAGTGAACAGAATGGTCATCTTATACAATAAAATCTTAAATACCGGCTTTTACCCCGTTGTCTGGAAAACTGCAACTGTTATACCCATTCCAAAACCAAACAAATCCATCGCAGATATATCCGGATTTCGCCCCATTTCACTTCTCCCCTGTCCCGGGAAGGTATTGGAAAAAATTATGGCAAAAAGAATCTTATGGTTTGCTCTTAAAAACAAATTTATAAGCCCACATCAAGTTGCCTTCAAAAAATCACATGGAACCACTGACGCTTTATTACACGTAGAGCACTATTTATCTTCAGCTTTATCGCACAGAAATCATGCTACCATTCTCAGTCTCGATTTCGAAAAAGCTTTTGACCGGGTCGGAGTCCATGTGATCCTACGGCAACTCCTAAAGTGGAAAGTCGGCCACAAGACTTTTCACTTTGTCAAAAGCTTTGTAACAGGACGAAAATTTAAAGTAAAAGTAAATAACGTCTATTCCGACACACAGAACCTCTACAACGGCATACCGCAAGGTTCGCCGCTATCAGTTGTTTTATTCATCATCGCTTTTAACGAAATTAGTAGTATTATAACAAAACAAACACAAATCGATCATGCAATATACGCAGATGACGTTATAATTTTTACTAAAATTTCAAACTTAGAAGTCGTCAAAACAAAATTTCTTAATATCTTATCCGACATCACCGAATGGTCGAGTGGGTCAGGTACAAGAATATCGTACGATAAATGTAAAATTCTCCATTGCTGCAAAAAAACTAGTTGTACTAGCATAAGTTTAACTTTTAACAACACTATTATCCAAAGTACAAATAATATGAAAATTCTTGGCATTATCTTTGACCAAAGATTAACTTTTAGACAACATTGTATTTATTTAAGATCTAACCTAAACTTAAGACTAAACATTGTAAAATACCTCTCCTCTAAACACTGTCATATTCACATGTCCACACTGATTAGCATCACCAGAGCCTTACTACTCTCCAGGATCGACTATGGGTTGCAAATTTACGGTCAAAGCGCAAAAAGCAATATCAAGCTCATTAAGGCACCCTACCATGCAGCTGTCCGCAGAAGTATTCGGGCGTTCCCAACTTCCCCCATACAATTTATTCTTACGGAATCAGGACTGCCATCCATAGAAAACCGAATAATTGAAACTACAATGCGTCTCATACCTAAGCTTTTTGTGGGCAATAACGAAATCCTCTTCAACACCACAAAACGCTGCATCAGTTATAAGCGCAAATACCGGCGTGAATCCGTAATACAGAAGTGTATAAAATATGCCAACATCTTAAACCTACCTATATCACCAAAGTTAAAACCAGTCATAAAGTACCCTCCTTGGGTTGCCTGCGACTCTTTATTTATTCTAAGCCTGGAACAGTATCCGAAGGAAAGTACAGCCGCAGAAAGTTACCGGCAATACTTTGAAGAACAATCATCGTTGTACAAAAGGAGCAACTGGAACTTTATATTTACGGATGGATCAAAAACACAGTACGCCACCTCCTTTGCTGTGGTTAACAGCGCCGGAAGCACAATCAGCGCAGGCTTGCTACCAAACTTCTGTTCAATATTCACGGCTGAAGCAACCGCCATACTGCACGCACTACAATTCGCAACAAAATCAAAAGGAAAATACATAGTCTGCTCGGATAGCAAATCGGTTTTAGCTACTCTTCAACACCCTCTACCAAGCGACTACCTAACTCAAACCATTAAAGAACTAATAATACAACATCAAAAGAAAATAAAACTAATGTGGATTCCGAGCCATGTTGGAATTCGCGGGAACGAGTTAGCCGATATCAGAGCTAAGGCAGCATTAAATGAACCACTACACTCGCTTGGACATTTTACCAAAAAGGATATTTATAAAACAATAACCTCACACATACAATCATTAACAACTGATGACTGGTCTTCAGTTCACCATCATTACTCTACCTGTAATACAAATGGCACAACCCCGATATACCCTACAAACAGCAGCTGTTATGAGCTAAAAACATTCGTTCGCCTACGACTAGGACACACACAACTCACACATGAGCATCTACTGCTTGGCTTAAGTGCCCCATTTTCCTTATTTTGCCGTCGCGAAACAATGACCGTAACTCATCTGCTCCACCGATTGCCCAAACCTAAACACCTTTCGCAACACATCCGGGAGTGGCTGCAGCTTGCTCGAACTCCTTCGATCAACAAGTGCGGACAATATAAAAATAATTTACTCCTTCTTAAAAAAATGTAAAATACACAGTTTAATTTAAATTGTCAATTATAACTTTTCCATAACGATTAATAAATATATACATTTAGTTAAGTTATGTACTCTGTAAATATTTACATAGCGAGCCGAAAGCCATAGCAGCTAGCGCTCCTTCTACATTGTAAAATAATAATTACTAGGTATCGGATTTATATGCACACCAAATATGCACGAAATATGCACGAAATATGCAAAATATATGCAAAACATATGCACTCCATACAGGTCGAACCGCTGAAGCTACAAACATGAAATTTGCAGTGTAGGTACATCTTACAAAAAGGAACCTTCGTTAAAAAATTCTTTTTGAAATTCGGGGTCTAAAAGGGCAAAACATGGGTTAAGATGTTGTATGAAGAAACGCGTTTTAATGAGCCTAATGATTTCAAATTTGGTGAAAACACTTCAAATAAAAAACAATTCGACACGTATTTTTGAATTTTTCGAAAATCAAAACTTAACGGGGTCAACTAAGGGTTAAGGTTCATATACGGAAAGACTACGAAAAAACATGAACCGATAGGCCTATTGACTGAAACATTTGTGAAAACATTAGAAATAAAAAATAATTGAGCACATTTTTTTACTTTTGTGAAAATCGAAATTTAACGAGGTAAACCAAGGGTTAAAAGTTTGTATGGAGAAATAAATTTGTTAATCCCGTTTGTTGTCAAACTTGGCAAAAGTAGATAGAGATAGATAGATAGATAGATATATTCTTTATTCAATTGTTTAACAAATATTACAGAAATAATTTAATTAACAATAGATAACATTTCTGATAAAGAATTTACGACAATGACCTTTAAGTCGTCTGTCGGAAAAAAGGAAAATACATTACTCTAACATAAAGATATACATACATATTAACAGAATTCATTTACAATTAAACTCCTATATTTTAAAGCATCAGTGACATACAAAACAAGACAATCCCATCCACCTACGCCAATTCCATTTAGCTTGTTTACAATTTCATCTTGAGTTAAAAAGAACTTTCCAAGATATCGATATCTGATTCTTTTCAAAATTGGACACCTACCCAGAAAATGTGTTATTTGGCAAAAGTACTTCAAATGCGAAATAACCAAATACGTGTTTCTCAGTTTTTTGAAAATCGATAGCTAACAGGGTAAATCAAGTATTAAAAGTTTGTATGGATAAGGATGATTTCATGGCGGTTTTTGTTTTCAAACTTGGTTAAGGTACACAAAATGCTAAATAAAACGAAATAAGGTAAATGCGCCCTATTCCGGCATGTTAAGGCACATCGGAAAACAATGAATTATTGTAGCTCAGTCAAAGGGTGTTACACTTTCATTTTCAGTGTTGTGCATTAATTGACTATTTTTCCTTCTTTTAAAATTATAAACTATGATTTTGTTACATTAGACTTCCTTATTATTAAAACTTTTCTAAAATCAGTAATTATTCCTGATTGCGTACGAAAATTTTGTTATATTCCTAATTCCGTGCTATTTTATTTTTCAGCTTTTTTTTTATTAAAGCCAGGTTAAATTGAAAGTATATATAGATATTATACACAAAAAACGTATTTATTTCACAAAAGATTATCTTCTATGTTTTGACATGTGTTCAAATTAACATAACTATTAGAATATATATTCAAGAAAGGTAAATGGAAATTCAAATTATTATTTTAAAAGATGTTCATAAATGTAATCGAATTAAACAAAATCTTTTACAGCAAATACTCCTCTTTTATCGGTAGGCGTTGGAGGATCAATTTTTTTAATAACATCTTCAACATTGTAATTAAAAATATTGCCTTTTGAGGCCAACGCCAATTGGGTCCGCTCATAGTCATAGTTTTAATTTTATATTTTAAAGGATCGCCAGGAATGACTTTTAACACTTTTCCTGGAAATTTCTCTCCTTCGTATTGAATAAGGACATTGTCGTCCTGAGTAAAGGTTTTGTTTGAGTGAGCCTTTTTCTTTAGTTTTAAATTTGTAAGTACCTTTTCTTGTTTATTTTTCTTTCGTAAAGCAGCTTTTTCAATTTTTAACTGTTTTTCCTCATTCAAGCGCTTTTTATATTCAATGTATTCTGACGCTACTGCTACAGTGGGCGTCAGCTTTCTCTTAAGTTTTTGTTTCTTTGAATCGTTTGATGGAGCTTCTGGCCAGAAAAATGAATCTTGAAAGGGTTTTGGGAATTCTGACTTTGTGGTTTGCTTTTCCGTATTGTCAGCAGCTGCAGCACTGTCTTTTGGTGCTGTGCTTGCAATCGCTTCGCAAGTTATACTAGCTGTTCGATTAGTTGCGCTGCATGTTGGGGTTGAACTTTCCAGAGTAAAATTTGTAGTCGCTGGTAACTCAACTATTGTTCCACAACATTCATAAAGAAAATCAACGCACATATCATCAATATTAAATAAACCACTATTGTCAGTTGAAATAGTTGTAATGTTAACGCCAATCGGTTTATTTTGTAAATCCTTCCAAAAGTAGTATAAACTTTCATCTTTAACGTCCCCTGTCCATATTCCGTTGCACTTAGAAAATACATTTAATTTTTCCTTAGGTATTCTCTCTTCAAAAAGCATAATAAGTCCTTGAATATCCTCTTTATGGGATCCCTGCGGTTCGTTATTGATCGCAATTTCGACATTTGATGTTGAACTTGTATTAAGAAAATCACTGCCGACCACATTTAGAATCTTATCAAATGCAATAGCATTTACATTAAATGGATAAATACCACAAGCCCTAAAGCCATTCTTTATAGTATCGGAATTAATCGCTGATTGTATGCATTTCTCGATTATAGGGCCAAAATCGTATCGTTTCATTCGCTTCGCATTATTTTCCATTCTCCAATTGTGAACTTGTTTTCTCCATGCACTTTTTATGGAATGATAAACTGCTACATCCATAGGCTGTAACAAGTGCGTAGAGTTAGGACGAAGCGCTATTAGAATAATTCCGTTTTTCTTGCAAAATTCGCATAGAGGTAGAGATAAATGCGATGTGTGCACATCCAAAAACAATGCTACTGGTAGCTTTATATTTTCTTTTACCAGGAAAGGGTAAAACACATTTGCAATGTATTCAAAAAAAGTCTCACAGGTCATCCAGCCTGAATCTGATCTGCCAATAGCCCAATTCTTACGATATTTTTCAAGTATATTGAATGGTATTCGTTTGTAAGGAAAACGAGCAAACGTAGGCATTATTTTTCCATCTGCGGAGGCACCCATAGATAGTGTTAGACATTCTTTGTCATCATTTCCTGACCTGAAGTAAACTTGTTTGGATCCCCGTTTCGCCAGCACAGCTTGACCCTTAGGGCAAAGGAAAAATGCAGATTCATCACAATTGAATATTCTTGATGGATCTTCTAAAATTTCAAGATAGTTATTATCCTCCATATATTTGAGAACTTGTTTAAACCACGTCCTTATTATTGGTTCTGTGATGGAAGCACGGGGAATGGTCAGGCACTGAGCAACTCGTTGGCGTACAGTGGGATGTCTTTTTAAAAAAGCGTTGTACCATTTTACACCTGGAACACCATTTTTGAAAGAGTTTGGGCGGTTTAGCTCTTTAACTAGCTTTGTCACGCTACATATAAGCTGCTCTTTTGACACTGGAAATCCTATTGCTGCTAGTTCAAAAACCCATTTTACAATACGGTTTTCCTCATCCATTGTAAGAGTTGTGGGAGGCCCTGGACTGACTTGTTTAGTGTATTTTTTCAATATCTTATCCATCAACGTTTGTCGTGGAATACTGAATAATTTTGATGCTTTATAGCATGTAATTTGGTTAGATTTAACTGCATTTATAGCTATATTTATCAATATTTTGGCATGTCGAAAAAATTTTATTTTGATGAAGACACACGTGTTAGGAAACCTATTGTAAAAATAAGTATTAAGTCATATATTAATGTTTCCTAATTATAGCATATAGAACGCAATAAGGAACATAGAAGAAAAATATGTGCCCAATTTCGTGCTATGCGTTTCTTTGTTAACCGACCGCAAAAAATTTAAATTGTTTATGTGAAATAGAATTGTATACTCATAGTATGTTAATAATGCAGTTGCATCTCCAAACCTTCGTTATAACACCAAATTTAATACATTTTAAAATATTATGTTTACAGCCCTTTGACTCTGTTTTAGCATTATTATTCAAATTTCCATTTGATTAAATTTACTTCTTTTTAAGTAAAATCATACGCCGGAATTGGATTCCATGTATATTTGTAATATTTTCTATTGACTGAATGTTGCAATTTTGCCTAAATTAATTGTATGTGGCAAGAAAAATGTAAAAAAGAAGTATTCCATATTTTCCTTATTCCGTTCTACGAACGGAATTAGGCATACCTGAGATATCCAGAGATCCTAATTCCGTGCTATCAATGAATCACGATTTTAACGTAATTTTCCACAAAAAACAATTTTATTATTCAATAGAATTAAAATAAAAGACATAATTCACCAATTTGTTTATAAAAAAGTATATTTGTACTTACCAACAAATGTTTACACTCTTACAAAATCTTTGCACCGGCCTTAAATGTTTTCACTGAAAAAAAACTTCAAACGTGCGCTTTCAACACAACTTTTCAGATAAATGAGATGAGGAAGCAGAATTTAATTGAAATCATGAATATACAATTCTTGACATGAAATTCAAAATATTATGATGAATTTGTGGAATCAAATTTTCTTAGAAAGTGCTACCAATATCTTATTTTTTCGCGTTAAACTTTGCTCGTCAGGCTAGTACGGAATTAGGGACTAGCACGGAATTAGGCGCATTTACCTTATGTGTTTTTTCAAAAATCGCAATCTGACTGGGTCAACGGTGGATTAAGAGTTTTTATAGGAAAATATATGTAAGAACGAAGGATTACAAAAAACTTGATTTATTGAGCCTATTACCTTCAAACATGCTAGTTGGGGAATCAAAATTATTTTAATGAAAGTATGAAATTCAACCGTACAAAGCCGGAGGCAACTGGTAGTATTTCAACTGGCAACTGGAGAAATTCGACATAGTGTAAAAAAACATTGCATTTTAAATAGAATTCATTCCTTTATTTAAAGTCCATAAAACAAAACCTTAACTCTAAAAACGACAAACAAACAAACAAAAAATGAAATGAAAAACAATTAACTACTTATTGCAGTAAATAACTAAAATTTGCTCTAAGTTTTCGACGGTCAGCCTATGTCTCTTTTCGCCAAAAATCTGTTTATACGATGAAAATGACCTTTCGACATCACACGAAGTGATGGGAGCATAGGCATATTTCGACAATAGCTCCGGCTTAATCGGTATCTTAGTTATATCCCATTTCGGATCTTTGAAAAGGGAGCAAAGTTCTTCCAGATCCTTACAGAAGCTATTTTTTCGTAGGATCATCTTAAATTTGTCAGCAACAGACAGCCCGTCATTTCCTGGTACGACTTCCAGCGAATTCCGCAACTCCGTGACTATTTCCATCGCCTCTGTTAAACGCATACCGTGTTCTTCGAGTTTTTTGAGTGACCTTGGTATGCACTCATAATGCTGTTGAATATATATGAGTGCCGTTAACAGCCTAGGATCTTCGATTGCCTCTTTAGCACTTCTTATGCTTTCTGCCTCCGTTGGGTCTAGTTGTTCAAGCACCTGTTAATTGTATACGAACAGAAATGCATAAGTAGGTCTAAATGCTAAATAACTATAAATGCTTATGTAGGTTATGTTAAGTTGCAGTGGCTGTCTCTCTATGAGACACACTCGGAGGCTTGTAAGGCACATTGTGATACCACATATTCCATCTTTTTTGAAATGGGTATGCTAATCTAAATAAAGAAATGCTAAATATAACTTAATATAACATACCTCTTTTATTTTCTGATAATTTTCCGCATAAAAAATTGCTGCTTCTATCCACGTGCCCCATCTTGTTATCACAGGGTTGGGTGGTAAGGGCACATCATCCATTATTTGCTTGTAAACCATAATACGTGACGGTGACTTGAGGAACACTTTTTTGGTCGACGAAATGAAATTATTAACTTCTGGGAATATCATTCGTACTTTCTCAGCCGCACGGTGAACCCCATGAGCTAAACATGTCAAATGTTTTAGATTAGGGTAAAAGACATTTAAGTGCTTTGCAGCTTTGACTATATATGGTGCAGCGTCAGTGACCATCAGCAGTATCTTCTCAGAATTATCGCTGTCAGGCCACAATTTTAAAACCGACGTGTTCACAAATCGTGCAATCGAAGCATGGTCTGTCCGCTCTAATTCTTTGCAGCACAACAAATGGGATTTTGATGATTCATTGGCGCACATTTTACCTACTATAAAATTGGCTATGTAGCGACCACATCGATCAGTAGTCTCATCTACTGAAACCCAAATGTAATTACTCCCAATATCACTGCGAATCTCATTTACGACGTCTTCGTAACATTTTTTCAAGTAGGTTTTGCGTAAAGTTGACTCATTAGGTATACTCCTTTGGGTGTACTTCTCCAAGAATGACCGCCAGGAATTGTTATGCAATGTGTTCCATGGAATATTGGCGGCAACCATAGCTTCACACATTTCGTAACAGAAATTGGTTCCTTGCTCCTCTTCATGTTGCACATGGCTAGAAATTTTATGTTGGTGGACTTTTGTGCTTAAATGTTGTCGTAACTGGAACTTTTTTTTCGCAATAACCTGTTATTAATAGAAGTTACTGTTAAATTTAATGAGAACTTAATTAATTTAATTGCTTACTTACATTTCTGTTACACGCTTCACAAAAAATTTTTTCTCCATTTCTAATCAAAGTTTTATTGTTCACATCCTTAATCCACTTGTTTAATAAATCAATACGCGACATTTTAAAGTATTATGTGTTGTCAACAGTAAATAGTAACTCATACTGATTTGTTGCAATCCACTTAAGTTCGACGAACTAATACGAGTAGAGAAATGGGCCCTATTTCTTGGGACGGGTTATTTTCATTTAGCACGAGATACACGCAGTAATAGCAAACTACCTAAGTTTCTGCTTAGCCCCCGACTACTGCTACTGTACTGAACAAAACATCGAGGGATTTCTGTCGCTGGGTTTTCACGACTACGGCTCCAAAACCAACCGCAAATGAACCAAGGGAGCATTGCTTGGCCACCGACTACCTGCTCTATTGTAGCCGGGTGCCTCTTTTCAGAAGCAAACGACTATTGCTAAGTGTTGCTAAGTCGTAACAGACCTGGTGCTTGCAGGAAAGCATTTGATCCCTTATTCCCTTATGCTCTACTCAGCAATACCCCAAAAAAAGCTGAGTAAGCCAAACTACAACACCCTCAATAATGATCGAAAGAACATCAGTCTCGGAATAACAAAAGTCTGGGATTGTCCAATTTAACTCCCATCCCAACCCCTTACACACAGGAGCACACCAACATCACTCTTGTTCGTTTGCATAGAAGAACATAAGTCTATATGGATATATTATTACGCCAAATACCGCCAAAACTATGCAAAATATGCAAAAAGTATGCAAAATGTGCAAAAAATATGCAAAATATGCAACAAATATGCAAAATATGCAAACATATGCAAATATGCACTGCATATGTTAGTTCATTTTTAATATTTTTCAACAAAAATAGTTTCTGTCTTGGTCCCGTTCAAATCCGATGCTCCAAAAAAATATGCATTTGCATATAATTCCGATCCCTAATAATTACTGTTGTCGTGGACACGGAATAGTGCGAAGTTGAAAAATAGAATTTTATTAACAAAGTACAATAAAGATGTGCGAATAATATTGCGGCGCAATACTTACTCTATGAACTCCAAATCATACAAGCCACCCAAAGAAGAAGAAGAAGGAGTCACCGGTTGATGAGGTTTATTTAGTGCTGCTTCCGTGCTGTTCAATTGCTCTCGTCTCAACAAGTGACGAAGCCAAGAGAATAGGAAAAGGGCCGAGGCCTGGATTGCCGCGCAACAAGAGGATGAAAGCTTTTGTTGCTAACGGCTTACAAGAATTTCAGAGGTGTTATACTAAGTGCAGCTTTAGCGGAGACATTGAAAGAGGAGATTTGGTCTAAACAACTGTTTTATTATTTTTCAACAGTCAGTGTCAAGCACTCAAACAAAGCGCGTGTCACTAGTCGTTGGTGAAGAAAAATCTATTAACATAGAACAACTATAATAAATTCAACTAAAAAATTAACTCAATTCGTTCACGTTCATCAAAGAACCTCGTAACTATAGAATATAAAATTCTCGAAAACATTTCAATAATTATTCTGCATCGTACATAAAATCAGAAAGAACAATTTAACTAACCTAAAAAAGCACTGCGAGCGAACAATGAAAGACCCACCAGATAGACAACACAACACACCATCACAACCACTCATACAAATTGACAACTCTAAAATATTACACTCATGCTCTCCCGGTCCAAAATATCTTATAGTGCAAAGAGAAAAAAGCAACGAAACATTAAAAAATTTATCACAATTCCTTATTAAAAAAACAATCGACAACTTATGCGCTGGAGAAGTTGATATGTGCAAAAAGCTGCAAAGTGGAAACTTACTAATAAAGACAAAAAACGTTCAACAAGCGAAGAAACTTATCACTTTGACAGCTTTCTCTCCCAACATAATAGTGACAGTCTCCGAGCATGCCAGCCTTAATCGTACAAAAGGAGTCATCTATAGCAACGATCTACGTTCATTAGAAGAACATGAAATACTACTCGGCCTTCAAGAACAAAACGTCCGCGAAGTAAAACAAATCACAAAGTTTGTTGATGGACAAGCAAAATCTACTGGCCTCTACATCCTTACCTTTGACTCAACGACTCTACCAGACAAAATTTACATCGGCTACGAAAAAGTACACGTGCGCCCATACATTCCACTGCCACTGCGTTGCAAAAATTGCCATCGATTCGGACATACAACAAAATACTGCAACAACATGAAAACTTGTCCAAACTGCGCTACCGCATTCCACACCAACCCGGACTCCGAAGAAAAATGCACCAATAATAACATATGTATTAACTGTACAGAAAACAAAATACTTGAAAATAACCACAACGCGCTCGACAAACGATGCCCTATTTTTATTAAACAAAAAGAAATACAGGCGATTAAAACTCTTGAAAAAACAGACACAAAAACTGCTCACAATATATACAATAATAGACACAACCAAACACCAAACTCTTATGCAAAAATTCTTAACTCACCTCAAAATACAAAAACAAAGAATACACTTACTCGTTATCCAACACACGATCCAACTATACAAAAGAACAACAACATTACACGCAGAGTCATCGAGTATACATCAGAAGAAGAAACCTCCAAAGAGAAACACCCTAAAGGCGATCCAAAAAACAACAACAACACCCACAGTCCATCACCAGGAACGAATGGAAATAAAGAAACACAAATCCCGACAACATCCCAACAAACACCCGTACCATGTTCCGCACAACCACACCAACTAACAGAAAATAAAACAAAAATTTTACCACGGAAAATATCAAACCGATTAAAATCTAAACTCAAAGCATAAAACAGCAATAGGTCCATAACTACCAGAAACTCAAAGAACTCCTCAACCACAATTCACAACACAAGCAATGAAGACTCATCTATGCAAGAAGACTAAACACACTAACAATCCAACTAATAAGCTAGAACATACCACGCCATCTTACAAATAACTCAACTAACGAATATATTAATACCCATGTCTATTAAGTTTATGCAATGGAACATCAAAGGTTACACCAACAACTATAGAGAACTACAAATTTTAATAAGCCAGCACCATCCTAACGTCATAGCACTGCAAGAAACCCATCTCCAAGCGAACCCCATCCCAATTCCCATAAACTATTCGTCCTACACAAGTAACTCATCACAAAACCCATATGGCGGAGTCGCCCTACTAATCCACAATTCCATCGAACACGAACCAATCTCACTCAACCAAGACATTGGCAATGTTGCAGTTAAAATCCATTCTCACTTTAAAATAGTAGTAATCTCTGCATACATCCCACCAAACAAGCCATTCAACTCACACGCGCTAGAGAACGTCTTCAACATGCAAAACCACCATGCAATTATACTGGGCGACTTTAACAGTTGGCACAGAAAGTGGGGTTCACCCAGCAATAACCGTAGAGGGAATACAATTTCAAAATTTCTCGACAAAAACAATCTGGTCCTACTCAACAACGGATCCCCAACCCACTTCTCCACCCATCATTCACTTACACACATTGACCTCACCTTCTGCACTCCGTCCATAGCCCCATTCATGCAATGGGAAATAATAGACGATTTATGTGGAAGCGACCATTTCCCAATCTTTACCACTCTACTTACCAGTCAAACACCAACCACAACAAAAATAACTCCCCGCTTTAGGACCAAATTGGCTAACTGGAACCTATTTCAAACACATGCTGACTTTTATCACTTCTCTCAGCCAGCCAGCAGCTATACAAACGAAGAAGCAGCAAACATCAAAAAAATTAGACTCAATAGTGCCAACTCCTCCATCCCGAAAACCACTACTCAAACACACAAACGCAATGTCCCCTGGTGGAATAAAGAATTAGAAAAACTGAGAAAAGCTAAAAACACACATTGGCAAATACTAAAACGAAATATCACCTCAGAAAACTTAATCAATTACAAAAAAGCAAATGCATACTTCAAACGAGAACTAAAGCTAGCCAAAACCAGATCAATAAATGAATTTACATCCGAAATCAATCCAACAACCCCCACTGCTAAAATATGGCATAATATTAGACGCTTTTGTGGGATAAAAAGCTACTACAACCTTCATTGTATATCAAATCCCCACAACTCCTCCAACACCACCACCAACAAAACTGAAATAGCCAATATATTCTGCCAATTTTGGTCAGAACAATCAGCGGATACCAACTTCCACCCAGAATTTCGGGCACACAAACTCCTCGAAAACACAAACCCTGCATAATACTTCATGCAAAAAAGCACTACAAATTGAAAATGATATAAACCTGATAGAACTCACATCTGCTCTGAACAAGCTAAAAGGGACAACTCCAGGAATAGACAAAATCTCGTACCCTATGATCAAAAACTTAACAACAAACACAAAACTACGACTCCTCTCTCACTACAACAACATTCTCAACAACTATATTCCACAAGCGTACAAAGAAAGCACAATTGTTCCTATTTTAAAGCCAAAAGCTGACAAGACGGCAATAACATCTTACAGGCCTATATCGCTAAATCCCTGCCTAGCAAAAGTCTTGGACAAAATTATAGCAAACAGACTATGGTGGTTTGTAACCACACGCAAACTACTCGATAGTCGCCAGTTAGGGTTTAAAAAAGGCAAATCAGTGACTAATACTCTAATCTACTTAGACCATTTGATCACTGAAAAGCTATCTCACAGCAACCACTTATCCATCATATCTCTCGATTTTGCGAAAGCATTCGATAAAATCGGAATCCACACCCTACTAGACCAACTAACAAATTGGAAGTTGGGCCCTAAAATGTTGGGATACATAAAAAACTTTATGTCAAACAGGAAAATTAGAGTCCGCATTGGAAACAATTATTCACACACTCTCCCACTACACAATGGTATACCACAAGGGTCACCACTGTCTGTAATACTTTTTTTAATAGCCTACAATAAACTATGCACCAACATTTCCTTACACAAAGACATTAAATTCTGTGCCTATGCGGACGACTATATAATAATAAAGAAACTAAAAAACCAAAAAAATTGCAACATTATATTAGATAACGTGATAGACGACGTACTTAATTGGGGCAAGTATTCGGGAGCAGAATTATCCATCTCCAAATGCAAACATCTACACATTTGCCGCAAACACAATTGTTACACAAACTGCCTTGCAAACAACCACCCAATAGAAAACGTAAACAACCTTAAGATACTCGGCTTAATTATTAATAATAGATATCGCTGGCTCCCACACTACGAATATTTTATTTATTTATTTTATTTATTGTTTGAAAAATAATACTACAGTAATTATTATTTTACAATGTAGAAGGAGCGCTAGCTGCTATGGCTTTCGGCTCGCTATGTAAATATTTACAGAGTACATAACTTAACTAAATGTATATATTTATTAATCGTTATGGAAAAGTTATAATTGACAATTTAAATTAAACTGTGTATTTTACATTTTTTTAAGAAGGAGTAAATTATTTTTATATTGTCCGCACTTGTTGATCGAAGGAGTTCGAGCAAGCTGCAGCCACTCCCGGATGTGTTGCGAAAGGTGTTTAGGTTTGGGCAATCGGTGGAGCAGATGAGTTACGGTCATTGTTTCGCGACGGCAAAATAAGGAAAATGGGGCACTTAAGCCAAGCAGTAGATGCTCATGTGTGAGTTGTGTGTGTCCTAGTCGTAGGCGAACGAATGTTTTTAGCTCATAACAGCTGCTGTTTGTAGGGTATATCGGGGTTGTGCCATTTGTATTACAGGTAGAGTAATGATGGTGAACTGAAGACCAGTCATCAGTTGTTAATGATTGTATGTGTGAGGTTATTGTTTTATAAATATCCTTTTTGGTAAAATGTCCAAGCGAGTGTAGTGGTTCTTTTAATGCTGCCTTAGCTCTGATATCGGCTAACTCGTTCCCGCGAATTCCAACATGGCTCGGAATCCACATTAGTTTTATTTTCTTTTGATGTTGTATTATTAGTTCTTTAATGGTTTGAGTTAGGTAGTCGCTTGGTAGAGGGTGTTGAATAGTAGCTAAAACCGATTTGCTATCCGAGCAGACTATGTATTTTCCTTTTGATTTTGTTGCGAATTGTAGTGCGTGCAGTATGGCGGTTGCTTCAGCCGTGAATATTGAACAGAAGTTTGGTAGCAAGCCTGCGCTGATTGTGCTTCCGGCGCTGTTAACCACAGCAAAGGAGGTGGCGTACTGTGTTTTTGATCCATCCGTAAATATAAAGTTCCAGTTGCTCCTTTTGTACAACGATGATTGTTCTTCAAAGTATTGCCGGTAACTTTCTGCGGCTGTACTTTCCTTCGGATACTGTTCCAGGCTTAGAATAAATAAAGAGTCGCAGGCAACCCAAGGAGGGTACTTTATGACTGGTTTTAACTTTGGTGATATAGGTAGGTTTAAGATGTTGGCATATTTTATACACTTCTGTATTACGGATTCACGCCGGTATTTGCGCTTATAACTGATGCAGCGTTTTGTGGTGTTGAAGAGGATTTCGTTATTGCCCACAAAAAACTTAGGTATGAGACGCATTGTAGTTTCAATTATTCGGTTTTCTATGGATGGCAGTCCTGATTCCGTAAGAATAAATTGTATGGGGGAAGTTGGGAACGCCCGAATACTTCTGCGGACAGCTGCATGGTAGGGTGCCTTAATGAGCTTGATATTGCTTTTTGCGCTTTGACCGTAAATTTGCAACCCATAGTCGATCCTGGAGAGTAGTAAGGCTCTGGTGATGCTAATCAGTGTGGACATGTGAATATGACAGTGTTTAGAGGAGAGGTATTTTACAATGTTTAGTCTTAAGTTTAGGTTAGATCTTAAATAAATACAATGTTGTCTAAAAGTTAATCTTTGGTCAAAGATAATGCCAAGAATTTTCATATTATTTGTACTTTGGATAATAGTGTTGTTAAAAGTTAAACTTATGCTAGTACAACTAGTTTTTTTGCAGCAATGGAGAATTTTACATTTATCGTACGATATTCTTGTACCTGACCCACTCGACCATTCGGTGATGTCGGATAAGATATTAAGAAATTTTGTTTTGACGACTTCTAAGTTTGAAATTTTAGTAAAAATTATAACGTCATCTGCGTATATTGCATGATCGATTTGTGTTTGTTTTGTTATAATACTACTAATTTCGTTAAAAGCGATGATGAATAAAACAACTGATAGCGGCGAACCTTGCGGTATGCCGTTGTAGAGGTTCTGTGTGTCGGAATAGACGTTATTTACTTTTACTTTAAATTTTCGTCCTGTTACAAAGCTTTTGACAAAGTGAAAAGTCTTGTGGCCGACTTTCCACTTTAGGAGTTGCCGTAGGATCACATGGACTCCGACCCGGTCAAAAGCTTTTTCGAAATCGAGACTGAGAATGGTAGCATGATTTCTGTGCGATAAAGCTGAAGATAAATAGTGCTCTACGTGTAATAAAGCGTCAGTGGTTCCATGTGATTTTTTGAAGGCAACTTGATGTGGGCTTATAAATTTGTTTTTAAGAGCAAACCATAAGATTCTTTTTGCCATAATTTTTTCCAATACCTTCCCGGGACAGGGGAGAAGTGAAATGGGGCGAAATCCGGATATATCTGCGATGGATTTGTTTGGTTTTGGAATGGGTATAACAGTTGCAGTTTTCCAGACAACGGGGTAAAAGCCGGTATTTAAGATTTTATTGTATAAGATGACCATTCTGTTCACTAAAGAAGGAGGAATACGTTTTAACATGTCATAGGAGATTCTGTCTTGTCCTGGAGTTTTACCTCGCATAGAGGCTATTGTATCTGAGAATTCAGATATTGTTATTTTTGAGTCTAGCCAGCGTGATTGGATTGTTGAGGTAGATGTGGAATAATTTAAATTTAAAATTGATGATTTATCGGAAACAAAATTATGGTGAAAATTTGAATCATTTGAATAGTAGGACCAACATTTAGCGAAGTGGTTTGCAATTTTTTTGGGGTCATTAAGTTGCATGTTAGTTTCGTCTGTTATGAACTCGATTGGAGACCTCGTTTGAGTACCCACTAACATCCGAATATCTGCCCATAACCTCTTTGGGGAGGTGGATTTTGTATTTAATTAGATTGTCATATGTACGCATACGTTTGTACTCTGACCAAAATTTTTGCTTTTCTTTGCGAAGGTTCGACAAATTAATGTTCCACCAGGGTACACTGGTTTTGAGGTATTTGGGTTTGGTTTGCGGAATTGTCAAGTGAACAGCTGTGCGTATAATTTTTTGAATGTTGGCGGTCTCTTTATTTATGTTGCTAGAAACCGGGATGAAATTGTTTGTTTTGATTACAATGTCAGAAAAGCTTTGCCAATTAAAGCTAAAATTAAGGATAAATTTTGGTTGACTAACGAATTTGTTTTTGCTGGAATTTGAGTTCAACTGTGTTAGAACAGGGAAATGATCACTGCCGTGTAGGTCGTCCAATGTTTTCGAATTTAGTTTTGGCGCAATTTCCGCTGAACAAAGACTTAAGTCAATGTTGGAGAGGGTGTTATGAGTTGAAAAGTGCGTCGGCGCTCCATCATTTAGTACAACGAAGTTGTGAGAAAGAACAATGTCCTCTATTATTTTTCCTCGTTGGTTGCAAGTCGAAGAGCCCCATAGGGGACTCCACGCGTTGAGGTCGCCAAGAAGTATGATGGGTGTGTTGAAAATACAAATAATGTCGTTTATATCTTTAGATGAGAAACGTTGGTGTGGAGGAATGTACATCGATAGAATGGTGAAAGTGGTTCTGAGTTTGATTTCGATTGCTATTGTTGCTATATGTGAAACAACCGCTATACGTTTGTGTGGGATATTACATTTGATCAGTACACCTACACCTTGTTTTGCATAGTCAATATTAGAGTGATTAAAGAAATATCCCGTGTAATTTTTAGGAACAGGCGGATTGTTATTTGCTTTGATATGGGTCTCTTGAAGAGCAATAAAACATGGGGAATATTCTTTGATTAGAATTTGTAGTTCGGCAAGGTTGTTGTAAAAGCCTTTCATATTCCATTGTAGGATATTAAACATTACAACGTTATAAACAGAAACTGTGGAATATCTGGAAGCGGGAGCGAGAAGACGTATATGAGTTAGTTGAGTGTGAGATGACTAGAGAATGAAACAAGAGGAAGGGGACACTTGAGATGGGGAAATAAAGAGAAAGGAATCAGAAGAAAGGAACAAAACGAAATAGTGAGTTAAAGCTCGTCGTCTGAGATTTTCATGTAGGGAGTTGGTTTTGACTTGTTACTGAGAGGTTTGGTTTTAGTATCAGTGGAAGTGGAACTTTTGTTTGATGTGGATATACCTTTAGGAGAGATAAGAGATTTTGCATTGGCATTTGATTTAGGTGATGTGTTAATCGGAACGGTAAAAGTGTTTGATGGTGTTTTTGTGGGAGTTTCTTTAGTGTTCAAGAGAAGTGGATTGTTGTTGGAAGTAGTACTTGAAGTGGCGGTCATTTCTGGAAGATTTTGTGCAGAATTGTTTGTATGTCGAAGTAGTAGACGATCGGAGATTGTTTTTTCAGTTTGCGAGTCGCTTTGCGACTGACTTTTGAGCATAGAAGCGAAGTAAGGAGAATTGTTGGACAAAGAGGGAATTTGTGCTTTATATATGTTTACAGCTTCACGCATGGAGCATTTATTTTCGGTTTTAATTTTCAGCAGTTGCTTTGCTTCGATGAATTTTGGGCAAATTTTGGATGAGGCGGCATGTTCGCTAGTACAGTTGATGCAAAAGGTTCTAGTGCAGTCAGAAGGGGCATGAAAAGGGAGTGCACATTTTTCGCAAGAAGGAGTAGACTTGCAGCGTTTTGCTGTGTGGCCTAAGCGTTGACAATTACGACACCTCATTGGGTTTGGAAAATATGGTCTGACTTTGACGGCACGCCAAGAAATTTCGACCTTTTCTGGTAGATGATATCTGTCGAATGTCAATAGTACAACTCCAGTTGGCATGCTTTTGCCGTCGAACGATTTAGTGAACTTGTAGATTGAAACGACACCTTGATCTTTTAAATTGTCTATTATTTCTTGTTCGGGAATATCGTTTAGGCACGGTGCGTACACTGTGCCCTTTGTGAAGTTGAGACTTTCTTGATACTTAACCTGTACTGCACAGACGTTATGAAGGATACTTGTTGATAGAAATTTGCCGGCGATTTGGGCGTTTTTTACCAGTAAAAGCAGGTTTCCGTCGCGGAGTTCATTTATGGAAATCACCTCTTTGCTGATTAAATTAATTGCCTTGTGTACTGCGAAGCATGAATACTTGGATAGTGGTTTTTCACTGTTCACTGCTGATATTATTATGAATTTTGGATTTTCTTTTTCAATTTTCGGAAGACTGGGAAAACAGTCCAGTGTTTTATGGATAACTTTTTTTCGTTTAGCTTGCGGGCTGGAGGAGAGAATAGAAAATCTATTCTCCCCTAAGTTGGGGGGCCCGGGGGCCATGTCAATAGAAGTAGTTTGAAGCTGTCGCAATATAAATAAACTTTACACCGACAGGAAAATTTGCACCAGCTTGGTTTAGGGTGTCGAATAAAAAATACGAAAGGTGTGAGAGAAATAACGAGAGAAGAATACGTCTGCGCACTACGAGAGATAGACGAGAACTGAGTAGTAACTTTAAGCATCTACTCTTCAAACACTTCTCATAACATCTTAAACTTTTCTTTTACTCTTTACTCTACCTCTCTACTTTCACTTACACATAGTTAAGATTTTTCTTTGTAAATTATTAAACATTGTAATGATATTTTATTTATTGTGTAATGCTTAAAACGAATGTGTTCCTAATTGGCATGCAAAAGATTGTATCTTATATGTATTATCTGTTAAATAAATGAAATGAAATGAATACAATGATTTCGAAGGAAGTAGAGGTGGTCGATAAGGGACCTGTTCAACATTTCCTGAGTATCGAGGACGAACGCGATGGAGAAGTTGGCTCGATTTCTATTAGCCAAAAAGGGCACATCAAAAAATGTCTACGAGATCACGAAATGGAAGATTGCCGACCGATTGCAACTCCATTAGATCCGGGCTTCCAGGTCATTTGCAGTGATGACACATGCAAAAGAGCTGATCAAACTCAGTACCAGTCTCTCATAGGGTCATTGATATATATAGCTATGTGTACGCGACCGGATATTTTGCACTCAGTGTGCAAGCTAGCACAAAGAAACAACGATCCACACACTGAACACTTGGCGGCTGCGAAACGTATATTAAGGTATCTGTGCGCTACGCAGGATAAGCAGCTGAAGTACCACAGCACAGGAAGTCCGATCGAGTGTTTCGTAGATGCAGATTGGGGCGGCGATGCGAGCGACCGCAAATCATACACGGGTTATGCGTTTATGATGGCCGAATCAAAGAAGCAGCCTACGGTGGCACTCAGTAGCACAGAGGCGGAATATATGGCGTTGGCGTTAGCAGTAAAGGAAATTAAATATCTGCGGCAGCTGCTGGGTGAGATGCAGTTACAATTCCCAAAAACAATTTTTGTAAACGGCGACAACTTAAGCGCGATGAATCTGGTGAAGAACCCAGTTTACAACTCCAGAAGTAAACACATAGACATCAAATATCATTTTATTAGAAATGCTTTTCGAGAAGGCGAGTTTAATTTGAAATATTGTTGCAGCACCAACATGATGTCTGACGTTTTGACAAAGAATCTCCCTAAGGGACCTCATGTTAAGTTTTGTGAGATGTTAGGTTTAAGTTAATTATTGAATTTTTGTAATGCTTGGATATATCCGTTGAGAAGGCGTGTTGAAATATATACAATTGAATACAACAATGTATACAACGTACATATCCATGCAACCCTGTCATTCCTATTGTCACCGCTTGTACTTGAATAAAATTGAAATAAAGAAGCATTCGCACTTCCAACTCCAACAGAAATGAATGAACCACTACCAATTTTTTTCCTGAAACTAGTACATGTAGTAAGTAATAGTCATAGTCAGCGACTGTCATTAGTGCCCATTTGAAATAAACAACCAACCAACGGTTAATTTCCCCAACATTACAGCCCTTCCAGTTACCACAAGAATGCAGACCTAAACACGTAGCGATTCATTGGTGCTCGAGACAAATGAGCACATTGCGTGTTGACGTTGCAAGTGCAAACACCATACAGATTTATTAAAACAAAAAACCATACTTAAGGATAGTAAAATGTGTACTTGCATGTTAAAGTTGTGTCAAGCACTTAAAGTCAACAGTTTCGATTGCCAACTGCCTACTTGACAATTCAAAATCGTTTGAATGCAGCACACGACTCGTAGTTGCCTAATTGCTGCCAATGCTCTGACCAGTGCTTACATGAAAATCATCATTTATGGCTCATACGCTGCAGCAACAACAACAACAACAACATGTGCTGTTAAATGCCGGAAATGTTTTCATTTCCGCTCGAGCGTTAATAGCGCCACACTTGGTTGCGCAGTTCCGCAAGCTTATTTTTCATTCAGCGTTCGCTCGAAAGTAAGTATTTGCCGCACTTTCTACTTATGTATATTGCGTGTAATTAATGGTGAATGGACGGTGTACATGACAGGCGAAAGTAAACAAAATCGAATGTTAATGTGAAAGGTGAAAAAATAATGACAACACGTCGTGTTCGGCTGCCATAATAGAGTCGTAAGTTGGATAAAGTTCGAGTGTAGCTTAAATTATAGGGTTGACTGTATACACAGAGAGAGAGTGTATAAGTGAGGGTATATGAGTATGGTGACCTTGAACCTTTGGCGTGTTGGCTGAAGTGACCTTTGTACTATATAAATTTGCGTAGATTTTGTTCAGAAACGATAGACAGTGTTGTGAGTGGACAAGGCACTTCAGCAAGTTTCACAGTCCTTCTCAAATGTTCACTGAGACTTCAGTGCACAATTTGCTCAAATGTTTAAGAAAAAAAGAAAGGCAATTGTAGCTGTGGTGAGTTGAAAAGTGTAATTCGACAATTCAAAGGTGTGTGCGGCAGTCACGTAGCCAATTGAATTGCATGTGTGGCAAGTCATGCGGCAGTCAGTCCGCTATGGACACCGCAAAAAAACTGAGATTTCCATGTGCCACAAAGAGGAATGCAACGCCAGTGGATGGGTTTTTTTTGCAATCGAATTGAGAATGCAACGCATGTGGTGTAATATGCAACAATTAATGGTTGCGTGGGTAAAGAGCTCCAACTGGCCAACTGGAGTGGGAAGGGGTTAAAAGTCTTGTGGAAACTTCTTTAAGAACGAGTTCATGCACTTATTTTTAAGTAAAAAACACTAAGACTAAGTAAGACTAGACTAGACTAGACTCAGACAAGACTCAGACTAGACTCAGACTAGACTCATACTAGACCCATACTAGACTCATACTAGACTCATACTAGACTCAAACTAGACGCAACCTAGACTCAAACTAGACTCAAACTAGACTCAAACTAGACTCAAACTAGACGCAACCTAGACTCAAACTAGACTCAAACTAGACTCATACTAGACTCATACTTGACTCATACTAGACTCATACTAGACTCATACTAGACTCATACTAGACTCATACTAGACTCATACTAGGCTCATACTAAACTCATACTAAACTCATACTAGACCCATACTAGACTCATACACGACTCATAATAGACTCATACTAGACTCATACTAGACTCATACTAGACTCATACTAGACTCATACTAGACTCATACTAGACTCATACTAGACTCATACTAGACTCATACTAGACTCATACTAGACTCATACTACACTCATACCAGACTCATACTAGACTCATACTAGACTTAAACTAGACTCAAACTAGACTAGACTAGACTAGACTAGACTAGACTAGACTAGACTAGACTAGACTAGACTAGACTAGACTAGACTAGACTAGACTAGACTAGACTAGACTAGACTAGACTAGACTAGACTAGACTAGACTAGACTAGACTAGACTAGACTAGACTAGACTAGACTAGACTAGACTAGACTAGACTAGACTAGACTAGACTAGACTAGACTAGACTAGACTAGACTAGACTAGACTAGACTAGACTAGACTAGACTAGACTAGACTAGACTAGACTAGACTAGACTAGACTAGGCTAGACTAGACTAGACTAGACTAGGCTAGACTAGACTAGACTAGACCGTTCGCTCGCTCTGTCGCACTTTCAAATGCATATACAACCATTATTCCTTACAAATACAAGAATCATCCAACAATTAGCAGCTGCGTTGCTCAAATATGCTCGGAATTGACTCAAATTTCAGCGTCAAGCGTTAACTTGTGCACATTGAAAGTTCTCCATTATTTATGTATATGAAAATGTTTGTGCGCTCACCAGTTCGTTTGCGTGTTGTCTGAACTTGCCATGCTCCCAATTTCCCGACCCCCGCTCAATGTCGCTGCAGTGCCAAACCAAGAAACAAAGCTCAAGGAATGCTCTGTGCACGCACCACAACCAATGCAACTCAACTCAACTCAACCCAACTGTTGTTTGTTTTTGTTTTTTTTTGATTTTTTGTTATATTTATATGTATGCATGCATGTATGTAGGTCAAGGAATTTTGATGAAGTTATATTTGGAAAAATATTTGTTTCGAAAATAAAATGAAAACTGTTGCCGCTCCAGTGGCATGCGGACCCAGCGCCATTTATTCGTATTTCGTTTTCATTCTCAGCCAAGCGAGCGAAAGTATTTTCACATTCACATTGAATTCAATTTCGCATTGAATTTTGTATTTTTCTATTATGCTCGACATTTGCATTGTAATAAATGTCTACATCCAAATGCAGCAAATGCATTTTTTACGTCAACTCTATTAAAACGATAATAAATTGCTCGCATATTTTGCAACAATGTGCAATGGCAAATAAATAAATAGTTGCAATAAATATGCAGCAATTTGCGTAGAGAAAATATTTGTGAAATTTGACATTTTTACATTTTCTTTGGCAACATTATTGCAAGAGCATTGAAAGTGATATTTGTGCGGGTTGAATTGTGTTGTGAAATAAATGTCAAGTTTTGGTAATTGCATTCAATGTGTTTGTTGGCAATTGAAACAGAAATTCATGGGCTGATGAATTCATGGGCGGCCTGAGTCCAATGGTTAGAAGTCAGTTTGCAAAGTGGTACTTCATTTACGATCAAGGAAGTGGTGTTGATTAGTTTAGAGTGCGGGACATTCACGTAGGAACTGTTGTGGAGATTTGTTTTCATTTATTCAATTTCGTTCTATTCCACTCGCAGAATTTGTAGCAATTCAAGTGTTTAAAGAAGATCCTCACATCTAAACGGGGAACCTCATAGAGGCCAAAGAAGGCACGTTGTGTTACTCAGTAAATGTTTGTGTACTTGTAATATTTTTGAAACCGTTACACTTGTGGCAGCGTCATTGCTCATGTAGCGATTAAGTCGGTGTGCACACGGCGTGTGGCGAGCAGTGATTAGCGGCGCTGCGACCAACGCCAGCAAAACATTGATTGCATGAGCGACTGGCAAAGTCCGAAAAGCTTTGATTGCGGCGGTTAATTTATGGCTGCGCGGCGCTTAACCAATCAAAATTGGCTTTGCTAGCGACTATTTAGAAAGTGAGGTTCGAATATTAAAGTACAGTGGGCTTTGACCGCTCCGACCAAATTCGATACGAAGTGAATTTTGCAAACAAACATTGCACCTTTTTAAATCTAAGAGGCCATCACCCATTACTGCGAAAAGATTTAATGTCCTCGTAGCTGCAATATTGCAGTAATGCTCGTTGTTATTGTAATAATGCATTTGCTTCTTTCATACTCGTATGAAGCAAAGTCTTCAATTATGATGAAATTTCTGCAAGATGGCGGTTTGGCGCCTTCAATAAACATTAAAACATTCATAACTATGGTATTTGTGTGTTTGTGTTAATTAATCTCGGCAGCCTAATTTAGTGAACCACCGCATACTGTGGGCGCAAAATCACGTGTACGCGTACGCGGATGGCGCGTGTTGGCCTAATTAAGTCTGTTTGGTTGCTAACGAGCAAACAGTATTCCACGATTCATGCCAACAGGTCGTGTACAACAAATAATACAAAAACACTAAATAATAAATATGTACAACATGTGCATTAGTTTGTGTGGGATTGTGTGTGTGAGTGGGTGAGCATCTCTGGAGACGTTGTGTGTTTGCAGTTTTTTGTTGGTTCAAATGAATGCGCTGAAGCGCAAAGTTGCCAAAATCACAGGCTACCGTTGTACGGTTTTGGGTTAGTTAAATGATTTTGAAATCGTGCCAACTAATGAGCATTGTAATTAATTAATAATTTAACAAATGAAAGCTTTCGTCGGAAGGCAAAGTGAGGGTTTTTTTGTGATTTATTGCGGTGTAGTTTGCTGGCGGCGGATATTTGGAGATTTTCGTTTAAAAGATGCTAATCTGGCAATCAATGTTGGGATTAGGTGATGATTATGTTTTAAAGTTCTATGCTTTAAATGTGTTGTATAGAATTTCATGGAACCGAGAGACCTTTGCTTCAAAATATTTGCTTGTTTTGTTGACTCTTGAATTGTTTACTTAATAAAGTAAGTAAACTGTAATTGCTTTTCTTGTTTTAACTAAATTGATGCAATTTTTATTAATGGGCCATTCTACAAAATTCAGTACAATAGTTTCTTCTTCATAATAACTTATTCAGACAGCTAGTAAAATTGCACAGTTAACACATTTTCTCAATTTATCCTCAATTAAGCTCTAAATTGAACTCAATTTGTCATAAAAAATCTTAATTTACCTAATTGCAATTATTGCTAAATTGACCATGAATTGAGCTCGATTAGCCATGCAACTCTGTGTTGTGCTGTTGTCATTAAACAATTTCATTCACGATTGACAAAACTATAAAAAACAGAAACTGACGGCAGCGAAAGAAGTTTGCTAACATTGGTTTGCTTCGAAATTTCATTTCATTAAAAATTTTTTTTTAAATATTTTATTTTATAAAAAAATTTGAACAATAGTTTTTTTTCCTTGTTTACTCCTCTCTGGAGCATAGTGGAAGCCACAAGGCAATAGATAATATTCTACAAATAAATATCAAGCAGCACTGCAGACAAATTGTTGTTATCGATAAACCAATTCATTCACAATTAATGGAACCAAAACTTAAATCAGAAAATTTCGTTTAAAAATTTTGTGTATCAGTTGGGATGTTGAAAATTGTTTTTTTTAATGTTCAATAACTGTTTTAACCGTAGATCGAGCTTTGTATCAAAAATGATACATTTGGTTTTTTGTTTTATTATAACTTTTTTCAGGATATAATTAATTTGAACATTCTTTGTGAATTTGTTGTGTTGGAATTATGCTTGTTTAAAACTATCTTTCACACTGTTTTAAGAAAGAGGTCTTGAGAAAATTGAAAAGTTTATAACTCCCTCCTTTGTATACTATACATAGGATAGGATTTCTTAATTTTTTTGAAGCTCGTTCTACGGTTAAGAATGTTCTTTATACACAAACAAAAAGACCTTTCTCTCATCAAAACGACAACATGTTCGATAACTATTTCGATAACAGCTTAATCGAGGGGTGTAAACGGCAATAGCGATAAACTCTGTTAAAAACTAAATTGCCTCAAATTATTTGGCTGCCTAAACATGACATGAGACTTAAGATGAGAAAATTGCATGGTAGGACATAGGATAGGACAGCCGCCGTGGCTCAGTTGGTTAGTGCGCGGTCCAACGAGTCGCATGCAGAGCGACGCAAGATCGAATTCTGCATGTAGTAACACCTAAAAAAAATAACGGGAAACTCGTTTTCTCTTTCGGTGGCTGTCCTCTCAGCTGGAAATGGCAAACCTCTGAGAGTAAAAATTGCCTATGAAAAAGCTCCCAACCTGCCGTTCGGAACCGGCATAAAACTGTAGGTCCCTTCCACCCGCGTACAAAATTCACACGCACAACACGGGTGGTTGCGGGAAGCTAGGCCTTAGTCTCGCGTGTTAGCGGGCTGTCGTGCCAATCAATTATTATTATTAGGACATAGGATACAAGAAAGAAGAAACGTTAGAAAAGCTGAAAGAACCTAGAGGTATCGGATCTAGAGGAAAATCTATATACATCTAATTGTTTGTCCTGACTGACTGACTGACTTACGAACTAATTCATCATTTCCCAACCCAAACCACTGAAGCTATTGTAACGATGAGGCACTATTGCTGTGCTATGCATGAATGCTTTTACCAGCATACTTTTAGGCTTGCACTTTAGAGTACGGCCGATTGGCTATAATTCCGATATGGCAAGGATCGTTCGCGATTGTAATGAGCTGTGCTAGAACGATCGAGGTAGAGAGTCCAACTGGAATTGAAGCAGTTTTATTTTCAAGCACAATCCAGATCGAACTTAGAGAAGTTATTTTCGTAACACTATAAACATAAAATTTATTCTGTAGGTACATCTTGAAAAATTAACCTCCGCTAAGATGGGAGTTTTTGAAATTCGGGGCCTAAAAGGTCAAAATATGGGTTGAGATGTTGTATGAAGAAAAGCAATTTAATGGACCTATTGAGTTCAAATTTGGTGAAGACACTTTAAATAAAAAATAATTCGACACGAATTTTTTATTTTTTCAAAAATCAAAATTAAACTGGGTCAACAATGGGTTAAGGTGCGTATACAGGAAGACTACAAAAAAACCCATGAAGCGATGGGCCTATTGACTGTTAAGTTGCTGAAAATACTGGAAATCAAAAATAATCTGACATGTTTTTCTAATCTTTTTGGAAATCAAAATTTAAAGGGGCGATGCAAGGGTTAAATGTTGAAATGAGGAGATGTGATTGTTTTTACTACTTTTGACTTCAAACTTGGTGAAAGTACTTTAAATGTGAAATAATTTGATACAGGCTTTTTGTTTTATCGAAAATCAAAGTCTAGGGGGGTCATCGACGGGTTAAAAATGTATATGGAGAAACTGGTGAAAGAACTCTAAAAGAGAAATAATTTGACATGTGTTTTTTATGTTTTTCAAAATAAAAATCTGACAACGAAAATCTGACGGGGTCAACGATGTGTTAAATGTTTGCATGGAGAAACAAGTTTAATGGGCCTTTTGACTTCAAACTTAGTGAAAGCACTTAAAATGTGAAATAGTTCAATACGTGCTTTTAATTTTTTCGAAAATCACGGATTAACATTTTATATGGAGAGACTGCAAAAAAATATGAATAAGTGGGCCCACTGACTTCAAACTTAGTGAAAGTACTCCAAGTAAGAAATAATTCGACGCGTGTGTTTCACTTTTTCGAAAATCGAAATCTGAATGAGTCAACGATGGGTTAAGAAGAGTTTGTGTGGAGAAACAAGTTGTATGGAGTTGTATTTGAGTTCAAACTTAGTGAAAGCACTTGAAATATGAAATAATTCAATAAGTGCTTTTCATTTTTTCGAAAATAAAATTCTGACGTTGTCAAGGATGGGTTAAGAGTTTGTATAAAGAAACTGTGAAAATAATTAGATGAATTAATTAACCTATTGACTTCAAACTTGGTGAAAGTACTCTAAGTAAGAAATAATTTGACACGTGTTTTTCACGTTTCGAAAATCGAAATCTCATGGGGTCAACGTTGGGTTAAGAGTTTGTATGGAGGAAAAAGTTTTTATGGGCCTTCTGACTTCAAACTTGGTGAAAATACTCTAAGTGAAAACAAAATCGACCTTTTCGAAAATCTAAATCTGATTGAGTCAGCGATGGGTTAAGAGTTTGTATGGAGACAAGTTTTTATGGGCCTTCTGACTTCAAACTTGCTGAAAGTACTCTAAGTTAGAAATAATTTGACATGTGTTGTTCAATTTCGATGTCATCGATGGGTTAAGAGTTTGTTTGGCCAATTGATTTGATGCGCCAATTGACTTCAAATATGATGAAAGCACTTTAAATGAGAAATAATTTTTTTTTCATAAAAATCTGCAAGATCAACAAATGTAAAGAAGAACCTGATTCATTGGCCCCACTGACTTGACGGGGCCCTCCTAGTAATGAGTAAATATCAACACCAATAAAGTGGTCTCTTTTCAAAGCAGTGTAGAATACATAATCAAGAAGCTGCTTGAAATCAGTTGGGATATAAGTTTTGTTGTCCATTGTGATGAAGTCAAAGCAATATTTATTTATTTATTTATTTATAATTCAGTCATACAAAAAAGAAATTTTAACAGACCATCTATAAGACTGGAATAATACTGTACTCATCTGTACTGTACTTCAAAAATATTTGCACTCATGTTTAGCATTCTTTTGTTTGGAATTTTCTCCCCACACCTTTCATCTAAAACTGTTTACATTCGTTTCCGCATCAGCAACAACAAAATCCTATCTACTTATAATCCCCACAATGCGTTTCTAGTTTTCAAACTAACAATCACGTCACATTCTCAGTTTGCACTCAATTTGTGTGCTAACCCTCGAGCGCATTTCATTCTGCGTCGTCAAACTACTAATCGGGTTTTTATTAATCTCTGCTTAGTGTGCAGTTTGTGTTCGAAACCAAAAAAAAAACAACTATCTAAACTGCAGTTTGCAGCGTAATTGACTCGCGTCCTGCAACTGACAACAAAAACTTTTCGCAGCTGCAGCTGTCAGCGAAGCATTTTCCAAATGCTGTTCGCACTGACATTTGCCAGCGAGTGCTTTGTACTTTGCCGCCTCAGTGCCAAAGCGAAATTTGTTCGCACTCGGCGCTGGCGACGGGCATCTACGAGTAATTAAATATTTAGCCGAACTGCTGCTGCTGCCAGACAGCTGCAAAACTTGCACAATTTCACTCTGTGTTTGTGAATACATAATTGAGAAGCAAAGCAGTGCGATGTTGCTTAATTTTCGGTTGTTTAATCGCTGCGAGCAGTTAGTGAAGCGGCGCCGGCAGGTATTGCAGCTAATTGTCGCTGCTGTCGACTTGATGTCAATGCAGCTGGCAGCACTTGCAGTCTTTGAGCTGTTTGTCGTTTCTTTGCTAGTCGCTGCAAGCGCAACAACAACACTGTGCAATAAATATTTGCGCACAACTTGTGATCATTTTCCCACCGGTATTAAAAGTTTTGTCCCGCTGCAGCGTATCTGCGCTGCTTGGTGGGCGGTTTAAGCCGTCGCTGTTGGTGCCGCAAGTGACCGTCAACTAGTATGACGGCAACTTTTCGCTGGCAGCACTTCAGGCATTTTCATAATCCCAATTGTTTCATATTTATTTTTATATTTTTTTCACTTTGGCCACTTTTCAATGTGCGTCGCATCGATTGTGCGCCGCAAGTGAAAGCGCAAACGCGTAGAACAAAATGAAAAAAGACCAAAAAATTGAAATACAAAAATGAAAATTGACAAAGTTTGTCTTCCTTCGTATCGCTGCTGGCGCATAGCGACATCTTGCCCTGTCCATATATACTTGTACATACATATTTCATACTTGAAGCTGGCCCCATGCCGCTTTGTGCCATCGCACTGAAAGTTGCAACATTTTAAAAGAACTTTACGTGTCATTTTACGAGCACGGCAAATGAAAGTTTTGCGCAAACTTGGCACAAAACGGGCACTTTGCACAATTTTACACAATGTAATGTAATATTTATAAACACGCTGCACAGTTCGAGTGGAAATATTTTAGCGTCATAAAAATATTGCATTTTATAATCCATAATAGGCGGCCGAGGTGCAGCAGTTTGGAGTGGAGTTTGGCTATGAAAATGCATCCAATAATATTGGAGCTTTAGTAAAAATTCAAACTAAACCCGAAAATTAAATCAGTTGTGTCACTTTTGAAGTGGGTGTGCGATATCGATGTAAATCAACAGTCGCTGAGATCTATCACCTGCCAAGAACGCACTTGTGCACTTCTTGTAATTTTCATCTGTTTCATGTGGATAGCGATAAAAGTGGATGAGTGTTTCACCAGCCCCGAGCTAGGAATCGAACCTAGGGCCTCTGGTATGAGAAACCAGCGCGCTACCCACTGGACTATTGACGCCGGCTCAGATGAGCTTTAATGGAAATTTATTTGGACACTTTACATGGACTTTTTGGGATTTATTGCGATACGTTTTTCTGATCTTAACCCTCAAATCGTATCGTGTTTAATGATATTAACGTAACAAGTGCAGTAAATGGGACACGCTTCCTTCATTTGGAGACCTTATCAGGCTACCCATATCAATCGGATTGAGCGTATTCAAAAGGTGTTCATAAAGTTCGCACTGCGATCATTACATTTTACCGAGCCGTTGCCCTCATATGAGTCTCGTTGTATGCTGCTGAACCTCAAGTCTCTACACTCGAGGCGAACGTTTTTGGCCTGTTCTTTCGTGCTAAATATCCTATATGGAGAAATTGATTGTCCTGAACTTCTCTCTAAAATCGGATTTAATGTTCCAATCCGGAACTTGCGGCATGCGAACACCTTTCTAATTGCTTTTTGCCGGTCGAACTATGGTCGGCAGGCTCCGCTTGCGCGAGCCCTGTCGGAGTTGAACGAATTTTCAGATCTCGATGTCGCTCTGCCAAAGAACGACGTCCTCACTAAATTAAGATCTTTTTTATAATTACCATTACCAATTACTCTTAATGTTATCTCTTAGTCAGTAAGTCTTATTGTACATTTGGCTAAATAAATAAATAAATAAATAAATAAAATAAATAAATTAATCACATATTTTTTTGATAGAAACTGGCGTTTAAAAGAAAAAAGAAATACTTATAATTGTTAAACAACGATTAATTCATTTCAGGCTTGAAACTTCTGGAGAATACTTCTCCAGCTTATAAGGGACCAGCTAAGAAACATATTTGGTCTTCTGATCTTTCAATAAAATGTTTCTTTCTAATGACCTTTTGTATGTGTTCTATGGACGAGGAGAAGATCGAAAATATTTGTAAATTCTATGCGTTTATTTTGTATTCACAACGAGAAAAAGGATTCATATTTAACCCATATCGGCCCAATGTTCGATAAATCGAACAGTAAATTTTATCATTTTCTATAAATTTTTTCTATAATAATTTCAAAAGCACCGAAAAAGATTAAAAAATAATAATTTAAAAAAAAGTAACTATGCAGTCTTGTTAAAAATTGATCAAACTCTCGAAAATATATTTACACTTTTCCCATAAAACCAATATTATAACCACAATATATATTTATAGTTAGGTATTCGATTTATTAAACACCAAATATTTCTAAAACCAAATTTTTTACCCCAAATTTGAATTGTCCGGCCCCATTTCACCTTAAAAAACTGTTTGATTCGAATATTGACAAAAAAATCGCTGGGCTTATATGAATTTAAGAAATTGAGAACTCTAGCATGAACTCAAAAACGTATTTAACATCAGCCGTAGTGAAATTAAAGATAGTTCAGAGTTGCCGTATCTCACTTCAAGGCATAGAATACCACCGAGTCACTTTCTGCCGCCTTTTGGACCGCTCAGGAATGGCAGGAAACAAAGAGATGGCAAGAAAAGCCTTCGCCATTACTGAAGGGAATAACACTTGTTTTCCTTGTTCACCCCTCTCGGATGCCTCCACAAGAAATTGCCTGCTGTTCGTTACGTTAATCGGTTGTGTTTTTCAATCAGGGAAGGTCATTGGCCTGTCACAGGTAGTCCTAAGAGATGGGGCTGCCATCTACTGCCGCTTTGGAATGACGTCTTCGAGCTTTTGCTCAAAGCGCCATCTGTTGTGTAAAGAAGGTGGCAGCAGGATGGTTGGGGACTTCGCTAAGATTGGTTTGGTGCGCAGTTTTTTGCTAATGCCCGCTTCCCCTTACAGGCGTCGCTGGTGCACCGTATAACTGTATATTTGTTTTTTTTTACAGCGGCACAGCACAGAAAGGATCATCTGCGGGTCGGAATTTTCGAAGTGGAGAAAGTTTAGAGGCAGGAAAAATTGAAAAAGTTGCAAGACTGTGAAACCATGAACCAGGTAGGAGTCGAACCCATGACCTCTGGGGTGATAGCCTGTCATGCACTCCCGCTAGGCTATCGAGGCTGAGGGAATAACACGAATATTGACAGGTTGCAAAAAAAAGAGATTAAGTTCTCATGACATAGCAGGACTGAGTGCGGCATCTGCTGTATACTAGAGCTTTCCCTTTGCTTGAGGCAAACACGATTTGTACTCTCACTGACTAAAATATCCATGCGGCAGCTTGTTTTAGTCATCACCGGACAATGTACTAGTGGGTTTATGCTCAGCAAATGGCGTCTCTTATCCAGTGAGCCCAGTAAAAGTTGTGAAAATGAGGAAGACTGACTTCGGACCCTGGGAACAAGATTCCTGACTGGCCTAACCGCGCTAACGGTTCGATACCCTAAGTCGAATCGAAATTTCGAATCTTCTCTCCCTTATTAAGAGATCGAACTGATTTCCTCGAACTGAGGCTGTTGGTTAGCTTCAGAGAAAAACAAGAAGACCCAGTTTGACTTCCGAGTGAAAGTGCAGTCTGTGCCGCATGCACTTTTCCCTAACTAACCTAACATAACCTCTCGAACATTAATGTTTTTGATAAACAAAATCTTACATTAATCATTATTAATTGTTCATGATTTACATAAGTAATTACTACCAATTTTTCTAGTACTTTAAACAAACACCTTTAAATCATTTTCAATTGTGTGTAATTATTGATTTCGTTTTAGAATTTCTAATTAATGTACGTTAAAGGGTTCAGGTGTCCTTATTCGTAATTTGTACATCGACTTATTGTAATTATGAATGCTCAACATTTTATCACGCAATGAATACAGCTGACTCGATACCCACGCGCTGGCAGCATTTCATTGACATTTCGAGCTGCTTCGCTTCTCACAAATGTGAATACAAAAGTTGCTGTAGATTGTTGTGCTGCTGCAATACGAAAGCATTTTCAACCGTATTACAAAAAGCCTTACAATTCACACGAAATGCAGAAGCATTTGTTTGCTTAAATTCGAGAATTGTATCACTTGGCCAACAGTTGAATGACCCACTGAGGGGTGTGGGGTCGCAACGGCTGCTGCTGCTGCTAGAGTTGCGAGCCCATTTCTGGCCCTAAAGTACGTTGAAATATTTATGCTTTTTGTTGTGCATCCCATTTCTCATTTTTCCCAGTGAAAAAGTTATTTCGATGGGAGGGAATTGTTTGTTGGCTGTTGGCAAAATAAACTTGAAAACTTTTAAAATTCAGATAAACAAAATGTGAAATTTGGTGAAATTGATTGTTTACTTAGGTGCCAAGGTAAATGCAAAAGGAGAATGAAAGTAAAAGGGTGAGAGGTCTGTGTGTGTGTGTGTGTGTGATTGTGTGTGTGTGGCAGTGGGTCTATAGAGCTGTGTGAAATATTCAAAGGATATTTATGCTCATAGCGTTGACAGTTTAAAAATGAAAATTTCATATTTTCGTTGCCAAATTACTCAATGCTAAGCACAGCTCAACTTTGTTTTACACTAACAATAGTTGCATTGTGTTGTTATGCATTTTAATTAATGGAAAAAACATTTTTAGCAAAAAAAAATTTGCTGTTGAAAATTCAAATATTCAGCAAATTTAATAAATAAATGTAATAAAAATTAATATTTTTTAATAAAAAAATGTCTAAAACTCTTAAAGCCAACCATGTCATATTCAATTTATAGGAAAAATGTTCCATGCGAAAGCATACAAAATGGTGTTTACAACAAATACAAATTGCAAATATAGTGTCATGTCTCTAGAGTTCATGGCGTCATTGTGGCATTTGCATGACATATAAATTACATTTTGATTTGTTTATTGAATTGCAATTTGATTCGTACATGAATTAACAATGACATAATGCAATGTGAAATGTTTGAAATAATTGTTGAAAATTAAAGGTGAGCCATTTGCCGCATAGTCGACATTCGACACATCGACACACACACACACAGATAGCAAATCCCTCGAGTCACACTTGTGTGTTAAATTGATGGAATCAGCAAAATATTTACAACAACTCATATTTCAACATATTTTGGCCATGTAAAATGGACATTAATAAATAAATAACCTGACCTATTGCAGGGTTCTATTTATGGATGGTAAAATTATTATTAAAACATTATGATTGAATGACATTGACAGGCAAATGATTAGTTCTAATGATTGGCTTTATTTCATCGATGAATGTGTCATTCAAATAAATTTGTAACGCAGTTGGGCTACTTTTGCTTTTTCATATCAAGCGACATGACCTTCGGTTTACTTTCGGATTTTCACCTTCCATGTAATTGTCCCGCAATGTACAAAAAAAGGAAGACTGAGCCAGCTGAGCTACTATTTCTTAAACAGTTTAGGGGATCTAGCTGGCTGATAGGACTTTTCACACTTTTCTATGTACATGGCTTTGTTAGGAGTTTAAGCAGTTCAAACTAGTTCAGACAGCGAGTAGACTGAGCTCGTTTAACCCTTTCGACCTCAAAGTTGCCTGAGAGCAACTTCACCTATTTTTGATCTTATAGCAAAAGCTACTATTGATTTAAGGGTTTAATTTAAGTAGTCACCAACAAAGTAATATTTTAAGAAGTGAATTCAAAGCAAATTACAAGAATTTAACTATGTATTATCCCCAAAATAATTTCCAATAATTTGCAGCGATATCAGGAAAAATTTGTGTTCTAATTGAAGTCGAATTGAATTGGGAGCGTTTAATCAAAACCCTGTTTCTTTAATAACGGTTAAATAAAACCAAAAAGTGATAATTTTGTATTTTTCCACAAGTATTTAATATTTTTCCTGTAATTAAGAAATATTGATACAAAATTTATTTAACCCGTTTAAAGCTAAGAAGCGTGGCAACTTCAAATGTCGTGTACACACTTCTTAAGGAAGTTTCATGATTTAAATCCCAAAAAGTAATATAGAGACACAGGGTAAAATTCGGGGTTGAGAGGATTAATTATGTGCCTTCATGACCTAAATGGATTCATCTTAAGTGCAACCGCTCGCACCCATCTCACTTTCACAGCGATAATGCCCCAAACACATAAACGACGGCAGCGACGTGACTGCATCTGTCAAAATATAGAATCAGAACAAGTATAGGAACGATTATTTTGACGACGGCTTGACTACACGAACATCGAATACAGTTATCGCTGTCGCCAAACATAGAAATAGTCTTTGTTTTTTAGGCGACAAAACCAAAGCAATTGGAAAAAACATATGATTGTTGAAAAAATACTGAAATTTGCTGCCGAAAGCTAAAAAAATCTGCTTAAATTTTTTTTTGTAATAATTTGCGTCACTTCAAATAAATTACAATTCTCATAAACAGATAAAAATATATACACATAATTTTTTTTAATGCGGCCTTTTTTCGTCGTTTTCAGTTTAATAACAAAAACTTAACAAAAACAAAATAAATAACAAATTAATTTAATAAAAAGTGCCATTTTTTAAGTTTCATTGTGACAGCTATAAGTGAGAACTAGATAGAACGAGCTAATATTTTGGTCAACTTACCAAATTTTAACACAATAGAATGCTTTGACTATTAAAATAGCTGCCAAAATATGTTTTGTTCGCAAATACATCTAAAAATCTCCCAAAAATCCACTAAGGATCCGAAAAATCCCCTAACATAAAACATGAATCTTTCTTTTCTTCTCTTTCTCCTAAACAATTCTTCTTCCTAAAAATTATCCTAAAAAGCCAAGAATCTCCTAAATCTGGGAAGAAATCTCCTGATATGGCAACACTGTTGGCATCTATACGGCGACCATTGAAGTCGACGCCATCTTGCGGTCGCGCTGCCGTCGTCTATGTGTTCGGGGCGTAATACATTTTTCCTTTGTATGGCTCTCCAGTTTTGATAATCGTAATAAACGTAAATAACAGCTGTCTTGCGAAAAAAAATTTCCAAAAAATTTAAGTTTTGCAATCTTATTTTGACAGCTTGTATCAGTTACAATCAGAAAGCTAACAACCTGTCTTAACCCATTGCTGCCGGGTACCAGTTCGGCCCATACGATTTTGATAAAATTTCATACACGACCTGGAATTGACTCAAAATGATCAGCTTTCTATCTCTGCACGTTGCTGAGATATTCATTGGGTATTTTGTACCCATTAGGCAGCAATGGTAAAGGTTTCCATACTTTTTAAAGTGATCAGCTAAACACGTGAACAAAAGAAGTATTATTTACAGGTGAGTTAGGAGGCAGATTTTTGTGAGATTTTGAGGCCACTACGTTTCGCCACATTTTCCACCTCCGGAAAATTCACAATTTTTGGAGTCTGGTAACTCTAGCTAGATGGCGGAGTTTTAGGGTGACCTCCACTAGGCTACGTAGCTCCATCTTTACCCCAACCATCCCTATCAATGATTTTGAGATATCTTTACCACGAACTTTTCTGTGATTTTTTTTTAAAAGTCAGTTTTCATGGGTAAAATTTTACCCATTAGGCAGCAATGGGTTAAGTTGGAAGCAATCACCTTTATGAAACGAGTTCTAAGCAAAGTTTGAAATCCCATCTTTACTGGTAGAAAGTGCCGTGAGATGTGATAATGGACTTTTAAAGTGTTCTGTTCACTTTTGTTCTGGCAAGAATCCTTTAGCTTTCTGTATAGTCAAAACAATTGACAAAAATTTAAGAAATTCTGCAATGTTCGTTCTCGAACCGCACCAATATTTCGAACTCATTCGTACAAGTATAACCCCAGACTCACAGCCGCTCTAAGCTTCCTTAGAGAGATGCCTAACATGACGGCTTAGGTGCTTAGCCTTTGAACAATCTTCATGAAATTATTTTTTAACATTGTTATTTCCAACCATTATGCAGCATTTGCCCTTCGTCACAGCGCCTCAAAGTCAATTTGACAAACAAAATAGCGCGTATATCACATTTGCCCCTCGCCCCCGCAAAGTCCTTCACTCGCACTGAAGTAGAATTAATTAAATAATTTCACCTGACACAAACCCACTCGAAGGCAGCGCGCAACGTCTAACCAGCCGCGCGAGAATTTGCATAGAGCTTAGACAGTTCGGCGAAGGGATTTGTGACGTTAATCCAACTTGTTTACTTGAGTGTTGCGTGTCGCCAAAATCACTTTATAAGTAAATTAACACAGACATTTGCAGCTGCGGTTAAATTTGCCGCAAATGAAATTTGCATGAAACATATTTTCACTTCACTAAATATTGAGTTGGCCAAAAATTGAGTGAAAGTGAGACATGGCAACTCTATACAAAGGTCCACTGCGCTTTGTTCGAACGCAACTTGCTGCAATTGCGAGCGTTTGATAGAGAATTACAAATACACAAAGCCGGCGCGTGTTTCCAGCACGCGTTGTTTATTTTTGGCCACAACTTAAGCGGATTGCGGCGGCTGCTGGCTAGTCGAGTGTTTGTGCATATTTTGGCCACAAACGAAAATAAGTTATTACTTTGATGGAAGTGGGGTATTGAACTTGAATTCATTGAATAGCTTGAATAAGTTTAGTGGAGAGGGTGAGTGGCGCATAAGTAAATGTGTCTGATGGGAGCTTAAGTGAAGGATTTTGTCTTGAAAAGAAGATTTTTATGAAGAATTTTGTATTGAATTGAAGCGACAGGAAAAAATTTGAACTATCAATAAATAAATAAATAAATCAATCAATCAATCAATAAACCAATAAATCAATAAATCAATAAATCAATAAATCAATAAATCAATAAATCAATAAATCAATAAATCAATAAATCAATAAATCAATAAATCAATCAATCAATAAACGAATAAATCAATAAATCAATAAATCAATAAATCAATAAATCAATAAATCAATAAATCAATAAATCAATAAATCAATAAATCAATAAATCAATAAATCAATAAATCAATAAATCAATAAATCAATAAATCAATAAATCAATAAATCAATCAATCAATCAATCAATCAATCAATAAATCAATAAATCAGTAAATCCATAAATCAATAAATCAATAAATCAATAAACCAATTAATCAATCAATCAATCAATAAATCAATCAATCAATCAATTAATCAATCAATAAATCAATAAACCAATTAATCAATCAATCAATCAATCAATCAATCAATCAATCAATCAATCAATCAACCAATGAATCAATGAATCAATGAATCAATCAATCCATCAATTAATCAATCAATCAATCAATCAATCAATCAATCATTCAATTAGTCAATCAATATCAATAAATAAATAAATAAACAAAAATAATGAATAATAAATAAATACATAAATAACTTAATAACTTAATAAATAAATAAATGGATTGTGCTTTATTTATTTATTTATAAATTAATTACTCAATCAATTAATAAATACAATTTTTAAAGAAGTCTTTTCACCTAATGTGTGGGTGTGGCCTGTTACATTACAGATCTTAACAAAATGTAATGTTATGAAATGTTTTCTCTTTGAAGCAGCAAAACTTGCTTTCAAATTGTTCATTTGTCTATGGCAACCGATGTAAAATAAATTAAAATTACAGATTTTCAAATTAAACTAATTCAATTCAAATTTCAATATTCTTAATTGTTATTTCCAGTGAAATTGTATCGCACAAAATGACATTTGCTGGCAGTCATATCGGTAGTCATGGGTTGACTGCATTGCCAAAAATTTGAGAATTGTTATAATGTCAGTGTAAACAACATTTGCTGTCGATGCTCATGAACAATGAATGACAAATGGCGTGGAACGGTTATTTTGGCAACAAGCTGTCATGGCATTTCGATTGTACGATGGCTCGATTGATTTATTGATTGATTGGCTGATTGCCTGATACGCATGTCACATTATTTGGACATGCAAATGAAATGTTGTTCAATTGAGCGTTGAAATTTCGTTAACCGTTGTACGTGTTTAAACATAGAAAACGTGTGAGAAATTGATACGTGACAATGTTGGAAATTTGTGATATAAGGTGGAAGCAATAAGCTTTCAAGTGGATATATGTTGTTGTAATAATTCAATGTTGTTTTAATATTCTAGTAAACATTTGTTGTTTCAAGTCATTTATGTTAAAATTTAGTTTTATTTAAAAAATTAGGTAAACTTCTGTCAAAATTGTTACTTTCTGCAAAGAGTTGAAGTGTTTTTTTTCAACTAAAAAGTATAAAATTTCCATATAATTTTTAGGTACTTTTTTCTTAATAGAAAATGCACATTACTGATCTGGCATACATTTTTTATTTTTTCTTTTGTGCGCTTTTTTCATGACAAATTTCTGGCTTAAGTGTGCTCAATTAAGTAAAGTGGGCTGGTGGGAGTTAAGCGTGTAAGTTCCCACGAAAGAAGTCGTAAGCCTTTTTAAGCTTTAACCGCTCGACGTCAGTGGTTAAAGTCATTGTTGTTGGTGTGTTAAATGAAAATTGTCTCTTTCTACGAGCATGAAAGAACGTAAATCTGCTGCATATGGTTTCAATTGTGGAATTAAAGCTTGGAAAATTATTTAAAGTTATTTGGAGATTACTTAATTATGCGGTTAAAGGGTGGAAATTATTAAAATTATGGTTTGAGCTTTAAGAAAATATTGCATATTTATAAATGAAAGAATAAATATTAAGTGTAGTATAGAGAAGTGCATAATTTTTGCATGAAAGGATTTATTTAGCACAGTTTTAATGATCAGATTTAACTGAAATATGCATCGTTTTGTTCGATATTTTGTTGACAATTTGAAGGTAATTCCTTTCTAACTCTCTCTTGGAAATTATTGTCCCCATTGGTAAAAAACTGAGACAGTAGATTTTCAACATCTTCTCTTGAGGAAAATTTTTCATAGAAAAAATCCATCGCCATAGACAGAAAGATAGAAAGCGGTGGCAATCACTTAGTACTAGTTCTGGACTATAGAGTGAGGACTAGGAGTGTATATAAGAATCTCCCAAACAAAGCTACTGTAGGTTTTATAAAGTTATCATTGATGTGTGTGGCCTGGTGTTGTCCTGGTGGAACATTATTGCTCTCTTTATATACTAAAGCAAGTCTCTGGTGGGCGTTGTTGCCTTCAGATGGTCCAATTGTTGACTGTTCAGATCCGAATGAAGAGTTTGGCTGTACGGAAGCAGCTCATAGTTGATGATTCCCTGTCCATTCCACCAAACATACAGCAAATCCTTCCTGACAGCCAATTTTGATTTTGCCACCCTATGCACCGGCACGCAAGTGGACCCACGACCCTTTTATCTTCTAAGTAAATAATGCAATTTTGATTACCTGTTAAAATCCCCTTCAAAAATAGATATATCTGGTTCCAATTCAGCAGCAATTCGTAGATGGAATTTCGATCTTTGACTCATATATCGAGCTCTTTTTTGTATCCTGTCTTATTCAAGTGGTTCGAAGCGATTTTTTGTGCCTCGTTGAGCTTCTGGACAATTCAAACAGTGCTTACATGACAGTTGGATTCGACGATTTCTATGATTTAATTGACAGTTTCGACAATTGGCTTTCAAGAGCTTGGGATATCTTTCATACCAAAATTATGGGACCGAAGTGAACGAAACCAAAATTATGCATGATTGACTATTATTACAGTTTCAGGACCATCTACTCTATTAATTTTTTCGGCCACCTGGTTTTGGTTTTCGCTTTTATAGAAGTAAAACTGCAAAATATGACATATTTTCTCTTTTCTCTTCTTCTTTGACGTACGTTCACACAAAACTGTGTAAAGAAATCACAGAACTCTCTTAGTGCGAAATCTTTTCTTAGTGCGAAATCGTATCTTTCTAATTCCATTCAACGTAACTCGATCGCACTTACACAACGCCAGACACAGATTTCTAAATTCATCTATTGAAAAAATAAATGGATTTTCTTTTACTGCACTTACAATGAAATTAGTGACTTGACTTAGAAGCAATTCGAGTTCTTACAATTCATTGCTTTACTTTAGGTTGAAGTAAAACTGTGTGTCTTTGAGTTCCATTCTAAGTTGACTCTACTAACCCAACAAGGAGCAACAGAAATTGAGACTTAGAAGTGAAGTTACTTAGAAGCTATTTAGGTTCCTCAATGTTTCGGTTGAAGAAAGACACGGTGTATTTGGGTTCCATTCTTGGTCTAATCTACTAACCCAACAGCGGACCACAAACATTACGTAACTTGGAATCATTACGAGTTCTAACACTTCAATGCTTTGCTTTACCCTTTCGACCCCGAAGTTTACTTTGTGTATCGATATTACTTTTTGGTATTTAAATCATGAAACGCTTCCCTAAGAAGTGTGCATACGACATTTGAAGTCGCCACGCCCATTTTTTACAGTTCTAGAGCTAGTTTACTTTTGAATAATTTTAGCTTAAAACGGGCTAAATAAATTTTGCATCAATATTTTTTAATTACAGAAAAATGACTTAATATTTATTGAAAAATACAAAATTATTACTTGTTGATTTTATTTAACCATTATGAAAGAAACAGGGTTTTCATCAAACGCGCCCAATTCGTAGACTTCAATTAGAACACAAACTTTCCCTGCTTTCGCTGCAAGTTATTGAAAATTATTTACGGGATAACAGTAAAATTTCTGCAATTTGATTTGAAGTCACTTCCAAAAATATTATTTTGTTGGTGCCTACTTAGATTAAACCAATAAATCAATCGTAGCTTTTGCTAAATTTACTTTATCGACTAATAACCACAGCTTTAGTCTCTCATTCAAAACATCAACAACATTGTGTTCATTCATTCATTCCGTTGGCGCTTCAATCAACAAAAAATGTCATAATCATAACGATGATTTTTTTTCTCTTCACAACTAATCGCCTAAAAGCCTCAATCAACAAACTAATTTGTGTGTGAAAAATATGCCTTCACCAACAACACAAACTAGTCAACTAGTCAAACATTTTCATTGCATCACTAAAACTGTCGCTGTGACCCTTATCTAATTAAATGCTGAACGGACATTAACTAAACCAATAAACGCCGAAAATTTAATTAAATGCATAAATTGCCATCGGAAATAAGCGTCGTCGACATCTGCCCGTAGCAAATAATGGCTATGCTATTAATTTGCCATAATTTGAGCGTAAGCATCAATAATATTGCACAATATTTGCACAGGCAAACGGCGGACAATTGTTGCCGTTTTAAACGATGCATTGTTGGCGTTCGCATTGTTTGTTGTCACCGGTGGTGCATTGTACAAATTTTAATCGCTTTTCAATCAACCGCAAATTTCACTGAAAACGATGAGATGTTAATGAGATTTTGTATTGTTTTTCAATTTGCAAGCGTGGGTAATGAATTCCATTAGCTTTTGTTTGGTTGGTATAATTTGACAAGCGACTCGGTCCAATGACCGCAAGTTATGTATTCAAAAAGCAATGTGGCTGTAATTAAGTAATCAATATTTTAAAACATTTATTTTCTAGCAATTTAAATTCTTTAAGCAACCAGCTGAAAAGATTCTCTCCAAAAGATTCTCTCCAGACTTATACAAAACACTTACTTTCAGGCCACATTGTGTGGACTACTTGTGACAAAAAGCAAAAAAAAATCTCCATCACTTAAGCATAAAACACTGTTTTGTTGATTTTGCTCAAACGACCAACTGACAAACGACAACAATTCACACAGTTATGCAGCCGAGTTGGCTTAGTTGTCTACGATGTTTACCTTGTTTTGTTCATTACATGTTGCAGTTGCATCGAAGCTGTGCCGCTGGCTTCGCATTGCAATGACCCAATTGCGTTGTGCCGTTTGCTTTTTTTCTACACTGTGCAGCCACATGCACCGTTCAACAGCTTACACGCTTTTTTGCGGTATCGACTGCAATGGTGGCTGCCTGAATGAAGGGAACATCGTGGCAGAGAAAGGCAGCGAGGCAAGTGGCTGCGGCAAAAGCGACACTATGGAAATTAGAATTCTGCTTAGACTTGCATGGGCTGCTCGCTTGATGTATGCACAGTGAGTCCAGACAAATGCGGTAATGTGTTGGCAGCCTGGTTGAGTGACGTGTGCGGCTTTCTGTGCACAAAAGTGCAACACAAATCGCTGCCGGAAGCAGCCAACAAAACAGCAAAAGATCAAAAGTGCTTATTGAGCAGTACTCGTATTTACTTGGCAGTTGTGCTCGATTGGGTTGCTAAGCTGTTTGTGTTCTGGTTGTTTTGGTAAACTAAAGATTATTAAAATTTGGTAGTTAGTTAGTTGGCTAAGGTAGTAAATACTTATTATGAACTATTTGTAATGTTATAAATGACATTACACAACTGCGTTATTGAAAGCTAGGAAGATGCAAGCATAGAGGTGTCTAGTCAAAGGACCAAATGCCACAATAGAACATGTGGGACTTGGGCAAAACGTGAATTACAACGTCCCAGTAATATAACTTTAACTAATTCTGTGTGGTAATGCTTTTTCCTATGCGATGCGGGTTTTAAAGTAGTTTATGAAGCAGTTTCGAAAGTAGTTTATATTGTAACGAAAATAAGTTCTTTAGGCTTATTCGTCTCTCTGGATTGTGCTTGAAAAATAAAACACACTTAAATTACTCAAAGCAAAACGCAGTCAAAATCCAAGAATCACTTTATTCAAAACACTTTGCTTGTCTTTACACTTGCCACTACTTATCTATTCAGTGTTTCACCTTTGCTTGTTCAAATAAGACGGTCCCTCTGCGCTGTACTCGGATGCCTTTTATACTTGTCTGCCTGTTCTCGCACATTCCAATTGGACTATCTCTCGATCGTTCTCGCACAGCCCATTACCATCGCGAGCCATCCTTGCCATATCAAGATTATAGCATGCCGGCCGTACTCTAAAGTGCGTGCCTAAAAGTATGCTCGTAAAAGCATTCATACATAGCATAGCAACAGGGTGCCTCATCGTTATAATATATTAATTTATAAGAAAGTTTTTAAGTAACCTTTGAAGTAGTTTTTTATGAAGTCTTTGATTGCAAAGTGGTTGCAAAGTAAGTATTTGCAATAGTTTTTAAAATAGTTTTTAAAATAGTTTGTGAACTAGTCTGCGAAGTAGATTAGAAAGTAGAGTATGAAGTACTTTAGAATGGGTTTATGAAGTAGGTTATGAAGCAGGTTATGAAGAAGTTTTTAAAGTAGTTTATGAAGTGGTCTTTAAAGTAGATTATAAAGTATAGGGTGGGTCATAGGTTAGGTTAGGCTTGAGTGGCAGCCTTCTTCATGAAAGCACAATTAAGCACGCTCACGCGTCTCATTGTGATTCTACAATTTTATGGCGCGCCTTCCTCGAGTTAACGTTCTGAGAACCACGAGGATTTCAGTCTGAACCTGGCTATGTCACTGATACTCAGTGAAGATAGCTCAGTCAAATTGCCAAGGAATGGTGATCCAAGAATCTTAAGTCTTCTGCTGGCAAGGAAAGGGCATTGATACATGAACTGGAGGACAGTCTAGTCCTTCTCCACAGAGTCACAGCCTCGGCAAAAGTCATTATGTTGCACACCTAATCGTTCCGCGTGCTTTCCAATTAAACAGTAGCAGTTCAATTAAACGGTGAGCATAGATAGCGTCAGGCTAATGGAGTCGCAACTAAGGAGCAGCAGTTGTTTGGTGCGCCTCAAGTTATACGAAGGCCAGGTTTATCTAGTAATGTAGCAGGTGGGTTCGCACGACCACAATATTTATTTATTTATTTATTTATTTATTTATTTATACTTACTTAGTCTACGTACATGAATATACTTACAGACTAAGGCATTAATTGAATATTTCAAATAGACTCAGTTTAAATTTAGCAATATTTACAGCAAAATTTATCACATGGGAATATGAATTTATGACCCGAATGCATCTCGCGAAGGGCTCATTATGCGCGTAATTCGTTGTATGAGTGCATTCCTCGAACAAACGTGCTTGTCTAAGATTGTGACGCGGAGTGTGAACGTTAAAAAGAGAAACAATGTCTCGACAATTTATCTTGCCATTTGACGTATTATACGCGAACATAATTGATAGATATAATCTTCTATCAGACAGAGACTGCAACCCTAATAATTTCCTTCTGCTATCGTAGCCTGGAAGGATGGGCCACCCAAGTCGCCTCAACGCAAACTTCGTAAACATACGTTGAACTCTTTCAATTTTATTCGAATGAGTCTGATAGTAAGGGTTCCACACTATGCAACAATAGTCTAAATGACTCCTCACCAGAGCGATATAGAGCGATACGTTCAAGTATTGTCGTTTGAGGTCCAGCTTAACAGACACGAGCGAAGATAGAGTCAAAACGAGTGCCGCATCCAGCTCGTCGGCCTCGCAATTACCCTCAATACCCCTGTGACCTGGAACTCACCAAATCTTGACACGTGAACTTCGAGGTAAAGTGCCAAGGGAGTTGCGGCAGTCAAGAACTAGCTTTGATGTAGTGGATACACCTGCCAGGAAGTTGATAGCTGCTTGACTGTCCAAAGTCCAAAGACTCCTAATGAATGGCCATCACTGCAGCCTGAAAGACGGTGCAGTAGTCGGCAGGCGGTGGTAGATAGCTTATAGGAGAAGATACCGCAGCAAACCCCATTCTCCAGTTTGGAGCCTTCTGTGAAAATGTCCACTGAGACGTCAGTTAGAACTGTATTTTCGTACGAATCCTCTCTGCTGGGGATGTTAACAGTGAACATTTGATCAAACAGGAGAGAGGAACATATGTAATCGAGGTCCACAGGGCTGGAACCAATAATGGTAATGATCCTGGCATGACCAAGATCGAGTCTATCCCAGCGGGATATAGCGTTGAGTCTGATAGCAAAGCAACAAGCATGGGTCTTAATTAGGAGCTCCGTTGGGAGCCAGTGAAGGAATTTAAACAGTGCTTTGGTTGGTGTGGTTCGGAGAGCCGCGGTAATAAAGATGGCCGCCATTCTCTTGGATTTGTCAAGAGGTCTCTGGTTAGGCTCAACCGCTGCCGTATGAAGCCAGGACATGATGCGAGGCTGACGCCCTCACCTTGATCTCAAAGCGCTTTTGCAGCAGTAGAGAGCACACGAAGCCTTCCGAACTCGTTTTGCAATGTTCTCTTTCCAACTGAGTTTGGGGTCTAAAATAAGAACGAGGTACCTGACCTTTTTTTTAGATTGAGTTGCGTCCCATTCAATGCAGGTATCTTGGGTTGTGTTGGATATCTTGTACCTGTTACTAAAAAGCACGACCTCTGTCTTGGGGGGCTTCATGATACCATTTGGATAAAATACTAAGTGAATCTCTCCGATTGAGTCGGGGGGAATTTGCCGGAAACCGCGATGACGATGTCAAGTTGATCGGAGCTCTTTGTGTGCGAGACGAAATAAACTTGTCCATGCAAAAAGCGTCCCCACTAAGGGCTGCTATCCCGATCCGAACGCGCAGTACTTTAAGGTCCCTTGGTTATCTATGTAAGCGCAGGGAGGCCATGCAAGGGTTGACACATATCTTCATGGCATAGATATGTGTCAACCAGAGCCAGACCAGTGCTAATTGGGAGTCAATCTCAACCTAACCTACACCATCAACCAAATGATGGCGGACCAGGAACGTACCCTAAGGTCTGCCAGGGTTTTACGGGACGGAGATGAACTGCGACCTTAAACCGAAGCCGTTCGTTCAAGACTTCACCCCCGTGATACTAGTTTTGCTTTATATTTTGAGACATGTCCTTTCTCGACCTTGATTAATGTGGAAAACCCATTTGAATTTAACTACTTTTGCGTTCGATGGTGCTTCTATCAGCTCCCAGATCTTGTTCTTTTGCATAGACTGAAGTTCATCCACTACAACTTCCATCCTTCCATAGGTCAGTATTGTCTCTTTCAAAGATTTCGTTATATGCTTCTGGCACACCCATCAAGTTGGAAGGGGCCGTGGCAGTGTTTGCTCTATGACCAGTAATATAGTCTAGAAACCTACTGGGCTTTCGGCGCTCGCACTCACTATGGCTGACAGTATTTTAAATTGTGGCAAAAATATGCTCGAGGAGCAGTCGTTCAACAATAATTTTGCATGAGACAACTTGCAACTTGCAAACAATATATAAATATATGTGTACAATCGATTGGTCGATTTGCAATTGACCTGCAAACTCTTTCGATAGGCATGTGGCATGTATTGGAAATAATTGCCACACATTTAATGGTGAACTCCTAACAAGTCGGCTGCTTGTGGTGTGTGGTTGTCTGTTTGGGGCCGAAACTTGGTCTCAACTGGCAGACGTGGGTGTGTGTTGTTACTTATTACTGGGGCCAACATGTTGGGACAATAAATTAAGCATTTTGCCAGAGTGGCTTCCGTATGAGACGAGCAGAGGAGCGCACAGCATGAAACAATTCCTGCTTGCTGCCAAAAAAAGACTTTTAAAAGACTTTCATTGTTCGGCGACTGCTTGAGTGTGTGTGTGTGTGTAAGAGTATGTGTGTGCATGTTTAGGACAGTGCATGGCTGTTGTTATTGTTCGGGCTAAAAAGACATGACAAGAAATGCACAGAGGTAATTAAAGTGACACTTGGCAGCAGAGCACTTGTTGTGGCCAGGCTGTGGCTAGCAACAACAACAACAAAAACAATGACTACAAGAACGTAAGCAACCATAGCAACAACAATGACACCAAGACTAGCAGCCTGAGCAGAAGTGACACATTTTTTTGGGAGATGGCTTTCGGAAAGTTGTTGCTGTTGTACACGCTGGCATGTGGCCACTGTTGGCCGCGTCGCAGCACAGCATACAACATGGCAACTGTTGTTTTGCATGTGCAGCCGGCATGTTGAGAATATTCAAATTAACTTACATGCACTGGACAAATCATTTTGGCCGCATTAAGTTCTAACTGCACTGACAGCGCCCAGTGTTGTGGTTGTGGTGTGGATGCAGCTTGAAGTGGTGAAAACTGTGCGCCCTAAATAACGGTAGTTGCGATGGTTGAGCAATTTTAATAATTGCTCAAATATGCAACGAACGACGACCGCACGTTCGACGACTAATCAAGAGGCACAAAATACTTGGCAGCCGGCGTTAAGCACCGTAAAACTTTTATAATAATTAAAGCGCCTTTAATGTGATTTGTATGTGCTGTGAGCACAACAACAACAAAGTGGTGACAAATTGTTTCACACCTATGTAAATGCCGTCGCAACGTTTGCCAAGTTTGGCCAAGGCAAAAGGAGCAATCGACCGCCGTACAAGTGCTGTCGACACGTCACGCTTAGCGACAAGTTTGCCATTGTTGCCGTTAGGCGCGCTTCGTGTGTGTGTGTGTGTGTGTGTTTGTGTGTGTGTGTAGTGCGTACGTGTGCATATGTGTGTGGCGAGTGTTTGCATGTGTTGTTGTTGTTGGGCTGTCGTAAACATTTGTCAAGTTGCCAATAAAATACCTTTAAAGGCATTAAATTAACTTGGCATGGCGTTTCCGTACCGAGTTACTCGAGCATTAAGTGGGCTTGATGTATGAGTTGTTGTTGTTGTTGTTGTTGCTGAATACCATCACTTGGCGCTCATATGTGTAAATTTGTGTGTATGTATATGTGCTTGTGTGTACGATTGCAAGGGAATATGTTGAAGCATACCCTCGGGCGCCATGTCGCATGCCAGCCAACCATTTCAATGCTATAATATTCATTAATTACTGTTTTGTTGTTGTTGCACAGCAACCCACATTAGACGATAGTCGCTGAAGGGACGACAGAAGGATGGAGGGGGGGTATCAAAAGTAATGGGCGTGGCGAAGCACTTTTAAAGATGTGATAACATTGAAGCAAATGAATTGAATTAATTAATATTGCTGCAGGATGGTTCGGCTTTAGTATATTTTTGCAACAAGTCACGAATGAGTGAGCAAAGAAATTAAGGAAGATGAAAATATTTACTGGGCGAAACGGCTTTCAAATAAATAGTTTTTTTTTTGGTGTGTAATATTATTTCTACTTACCTTCAGATCAAAGAATACCGGAAATTCAGAAATAAAACGAAAACTGTTCAATAATTCATTGATATTCATTATTATTCCTTTAACCCTTTTGGGACGGAGTTTAATTTTGAAATCCAAAATACTCTTAGTAGAAATATTTTCCTGTCATGAAAGTTGGGGTAAGAAAATAATATTTGTGAGCATCCACACAAATTCTGAAATCATCCTTTTATGTGGGAATACCGAAATCGAAGACATATTTTGCGTGGGTCGTAAGATTTGAATAATTGTTTTGCGAGGTATTAAAAACTTGCTGGGTCGTATTATGCCAGTAGTCCCGAAAGGGTTTAAGTAATCTACAGTGCAAGAAATAAAATTATCCCAACTTCTCTTTCGGTCTTGAAAAAATATTTATTTTCATAGGTTGATTTTGAAATTATCTTCAGCTCCTTCTGCCAAGTTTCTTTTATCGCAAAATGGTAACTTGAGTCTTGGGAATGAGAGAAAGTTGCCAGAGGACACGTGTGGTGAATACAAAGTTTGCAAAACGGTATGATTGTTGTTTTTGATGAAATAGTCGTATACCAAATTAAATAAATAGGTGAGCCGGTGCGTTGCCGTGGCCAAAAGACTACGAGTTCTTACTTCAGGGACATACCGAAGGGGGGTTTGGGTGTTACAACCCCCCATAACCTATAATTATTCAACATTTTCAATCGCTGTGCATGGAAAATACGTTCCCACATTAGCAAAAAGGTCGTTTTACCTTTAAAAATTTAAAAGAATAATACAAAATTTCTTTGGCAAAACTGATTTGTTTTTTTAAAACCCGCTTTTAGGCTCAGAACAGCGATTTGCATGATCTAAAAGCAGGTCCATTGAGTAGGGAGCGGATTTCTAAGCATGTTGTTTTTGTGAATTTTCGCAACAAAATGGATGAAATATTTTTCCGGACAAGGAAATTGTCTTTTTAACCCTTCTGTCAATACGAAAAATTTCCACCGATCTCCAATACTAAGGTACCCGGGTACCTTCATACAATTTGTATGGGAAAAGTGAAAATAATAGCGCAAAAATGTTAAAAATCGTTGTTGGCTTATAAAACAAAGCGTTATTTGTTGATAATTCAAGTTAAAAATATTAAACACATATTAATAGTGCAATAATTTTAGCGTTTTCGTGTTTTACGTTGTTGTTTACGTTAATCGGAACAGATATAGCATGACTCATTGGCTTTTGGCAAGTGGTCCAAGTCATGTTTTATTCGTGCTGACACTTGCACAAACGAACATAAGGGTTTCTGTGCTCCGAAAACTGCTTCAAAACCATTTTTAGTGTACAAATTGTGATAGCAAGGGAATTTTTTGTCTATTCTGAATTTTCGGCATCAGCGGCGCACACAGGATTTCATTTTAGAAAGCGTTCTTGCATAAAATTTTTGACCAAAATACCATTTGAAATCAATGCGTCACACATAATTTTTGTTGCCAGCAAGTATGTGGGAGTTTGAACCACCAATACCCTCTCATGTCATCTTCTCAAGATATTCTTCACAGCATCTGGCTTTGTTTGTGGTATCTAATTTATGTTTGCTCATAACTTTTGCGTACCACTTTTAGTAATGAAATGGGTCAACATTTGAGCGACCTTTGCACTATTGTAAATGCCAAAGATTTTTGGTTTCAGGTTGTCCCCTGGCACTGCCGTGGTGCATAGTTGAAAGAACCAACCAGCTTCATTGCTCTTTGGAAGGTACAACTCCAAAGATTTTGTCGCTGTAAAAACGACTTTAGGGGTCGAATATTACTTTTTAACACCAAAGTGAGATTTTTTGTGAAAAGGTACTCCGCCAGCGCCTTAGAAGTAAAAAGGTTATCCGTTGCAGCATTGCGGACGTAAGATTTAAAGCTTTGAATAAATATTTTTGAATAATATTTTTGCGCCTACTTGGGTCTTACATACTTTGGCAATTGCCTACTTAGTTTTTCAGAGTAAACTTCTCCTTTCAAAGGGTAAAACATCTTAGAGCAACACGCATCTGAAGTCGACAACTCCGATCGGATGTCCTAAATTTAACTTATCTTTGAATACAACTTCGATTTCAAATTAAAAATTTGGTCCACTTAAATATGAACGAGTAATTTCACGTTGAAACTGTATTGTTTTACTGTATTTTGTATGAAGGTACCCGGGTACCTTCGTATAGAACAAAGGGGTTCAAAGGGGGGTTCAAAAATGTGTTCTAAAAGTTATACAGAAAAAGTTTTCTTTCTATATAAGTTATCTAATACGTAGTCAATTGATATTTAGGAAGATACTAAAAATACCAGCATGGCGTTCCTTGGGCGAAAGTAGGATATTTTTACTTCAAAAATGCAATAGATACCCAGGTACCTTCGTATTGACAGAAGGGTTAAATGTTATTGAATTGTTAGTACAAATTTTTTCATATTTCGTTTTAAATGCTTGTTTTGGCATATTTGCAATTAAATGAATATTTGTAAGCATATTCTAAGCTTTTTTCACTTTCAAGGAATATTCTTGCATATTTACAACAAAAGGAACATTTGTTAAATTTTTCTTAAATTTTTTTTATAGATTTAAGTACTAAAAATCTAGAAAATTATTGATTTAAAATTGTATGAGTCACTGTTTTTACTTGGGAAATGAAGCAAATGTGATCAATGCGAATTAATTTTAAATTTTTATAAAATTTTTATGTTTTGTTTGTATTCATTGTGTTCACAATAAATTTATAAACTATAATTTATAAATTTATTTATAAACATAAGTAAATTTATGCAAACAAAAGGCATATTTTTTTAATTTGAGAAGCATATTAAATGCACATATTTTTCGTTTTTTAGAGCATGAAAATCCGCTCTCTACCAATGAGTATTTTCTTTCGTCGACCGAAATGTCCTTCAGGATGCCAATGCAAACCTGTTGGATAGCTTCTATGTCCTCAAAATGCCTTTGTTTAGTCGATAAATGCATTTGTTTTTTTGAGGTGAAAGTGGAATGACGCATCAAGTGGAAACTAGGAGTGGTTGATAGTTAAAATTTGACTTTTAGTCAAAAAATCAAACACAAGTGTCAATCGAGGAGATGGCGTTTCTCGATAGCCAAAAGTTCAGTTAAAATGAGTTAAGATGTTTAAATCCGATTTCAAGGATTTCAATGAAGATTTGCTGATTTGCGATGAATTACTGCACAGTTTTGATGAAATTTGCAGTCCCGATATTCGTTTTTAAATCTGGTTTACCCCTCATGAACTCTGCCACGTGATAAACAATCATCACCTTAAGCTTGGTTTATCCAATGAAATATTTTGGTTCATTTCGCTTCCAGTAAAAAAAATTCCATGACATTTTTACAAAAAATCGAGGGAAAATATATATTTCCAATGCACTAAAGTCCTAAAATCCTAAAAAGTCCTGTTGGGGAAAGCATGTAATACTAAATTGGCAAAAAACAAATTAGGTGGAAAAAATTCGGAGTGGACTATGCCGAAAAGTGGTCAAAAAGCCTTGGTGTGGAACGAGTTTTTTTTGGTTTTTTGGAGGGCTTTTGGCTTGCCTGAGAAGCGTCAATGATTGTTGATTAGTTTTGACATAATATTCAGATATCCATGTCTCGTTACCGGTAATGATGTCTTCGATAACATTTTGGCTCAAATAAAATATTTCTTAAGCGGCATCAATGCAATGTAGTTTCTGCAACACACACTTGTTTCTGAAGCTATTAGGCAAACAATTTGAGGATATTTCAGAAACAGATGACACATGAACCAACAGAGAAATTTTGATAAAAAAGATTTTGCTTGAACAGGAAATTTTGGCGTCCATCTTTGACTACTGAAGGCCAATTGTCAAAGATTACCATCAAATCATGAAAACCGTCGAATCCGATTGTCATGTAACACTGCTTCGATTGCACAGAAACTCAACATGGACTCAACATGGCACAAAAAACCGATTGGAACAACTTGAATAAAGGTAAAAGACCCTTAGGGAAACAATTTATGTCCGCAGAATCGTTGTTGAATCACAATGAAAATCTATAAATTTTTAAAGTGAATGATGAGTGATAATGAAAAACTATATTACTTAGGGTAACATCAAACGAAAATGGTCAAAGTCGAATTGCAGTGAGCGGACGGAAACGGTGGCCCAGTCAGGATTGAGAGCAAGAAAGGTTTTGCTGTTCGTTTGGTGCGATTGGCAGGGAATCATCTGCAATGAGCTGCTCCCATTACAGTCAAACTCTGAATATTGATTTGTATTGTCAATAATTGGACCATCTGAAGAAAGCAATCACAAGGAAGCAGTCAGCTCTTTCATTTTTTGCCAACAGGGGCGAAAATGGTTTCCATGAGAAAGTGTGACAAAATTCAAAAAATTTGAAAGCACACGAACAAGTCGATATAATTGTCAAACATAGAAAAATATAATTTTTAGTTGTTTTCTCTGATGTCAGGATTTTGTTTTAAAAGAACTTTGAAATTTCAAGGACATACAAATTTGAAAAATTTTTTTCAAATTTTTTCAAATATTAATATTTGGCATTTCAAATATTAATATCGGAATAAAATTAAAGAGAAAATTCCCTAGGATTCCGAAAAACTTAGGCGTTTAGTTCGCAAGGATGAATAAGTATTGAAAATATCCATTTCAACTTTATACTTGAAAATTCTGGTAAATGTCCAAGAGTTTGTGTTTTATATCTTAAGGACTAATATTTTGTATCTTAAGGACTAATATGTAAGGGAGAGGGCTGGGGTGTGAACCGGGTTTTGTTTTTTGGCTCTAACTTTTCACAGAAAAAAGATATCGAAAAATCGAAGATACCGTTGGAAAGGTAAATATAACGCGCAAATTTATTATGAAGACAGATTACCGATTTGATTAACATTTAACTCTCTACGTCCAATTTTCTAAGGGTGTGATTTTTCGCTTTTCCAAAAAAGTGGCTGGGTTGTGAACCATCTGGCAAATCGCAATTAAAGTCGAAAGATACGAAGAAAACACCCATAGTTTTGAAATAAGTTGAAAATTGATTTAATCAGGAAGACTCAAGACGTGAAAAAAGGTTTAATGACGCCACTTAGGTCAAAAAATCGCAATGAATGCAAGTGCTCAATATTTGTTTTTTTTTTCATCCTAATCGGTGTTGCAATGTTTGCATGTGAAATACGAACGCGTTCTTTCATTGGCCGACTTCAAGTGAACTCACCGAAATCGAGTGACATTACATAAAATTACTTTATTTTAATAAATCCGGCGATGTTTGACCGTCCTAGTGCAAATGTAGTTCGAAAACCAGGTGGTTCATAACCCAGCCCCCACAGTGGTTCACAGCCCAACCACGATGCCATTTTATAAACTTTTGAAATAACGACACTTCCAATCATATTTCAACATAAACAATTTTTGGATCGTAAAATAGAATCAATACCCTAAATAAATATGTGTACTTACATTTTTGCAATAACTTCAGTCACTTGGATAGCACTTTAAAAAAAGCAAAAAAGTTTTCGCAGTCGATTTTCAAACACGATGTCTTTCAAACTCGATTGCTGCCACAAGCAATACGTGTTTGTACTTCGGTGTAACCACAAAAGCAGAGTCATATCATAAGACAAACTTGACAGTTGAAAGATTGGCGATATGTCAATTAAGGAAAGAAAAAACAGTAATGGTTCACAACCCAGCCTGGTTCACAACCCAGCCCTCTCCCTTACACAAAAAGATACAATTAAAAAAACATATTTTTTAATACTGTTACGAAAATCTCAAGTTTCCCAAGGTTCGTTTTGATTGTGTTTGAAAATAAAACAACTTCAATTACTCAGCGCAAACGCAGTCAAAAACTAACAATCACTTTATTTACAAATTTACACTTGTTCTACTTTACAGAACTACTAGTGCATGTTTCCCCATGGCTTGCTCAACACAGACTCGACTCATTGCGCTGCACACTGCTGCTTTTATACCACTTTTCTTATCGCGCCGAAGTTTCTTGCAACTTCCAATTGGAAAGCGCTCGACCATTCTCGCACAGCCTATTTCTTCGAGAACCATCCTTGCCATATCGGACTATACCAAGCGAATTATACCAAATTTGCCGTACTTCAAAGTGCATGCCTAAAAGTATGCTTGGAAAAGCGTTCATGCACAGCACAGAGTGCCTCTTCGTTTCAATACATATTTCTTTCTATAAAGTCAAGAATAAGTATATTGCATCGTAGAACAAACACTAAATATTTAATTAATAACATAACAACAACTTATGGAACAAAATGTTGCTTATTTGATCTAAAGCAAATCATTCTACTTATGCTAACTAAAGCCTTCCTTTTACCAAATTTTTTGCTAACTTATATAAGTCCAGACTCAGCTTTAATTCATCATAACTTTTTCTGTTATTTTTATTGCCAAAAACTCAAAGTTTTGTTCAAATCAAATGTTTAAATTTCTTTTTCTTCACATCAAACAGTCAGTCTAACTAAAAAATTGTCAATTACTTGTGTATGACTTGAAGGCCATTAGTCCTTTTCAACATGTGATGCAATATGTCCGCCACTCAGTCAACAAAAACGTTAATGTTGCGCCTTGTGCCTTCGACGTTATCAATTAACCACAAGAAGGTTGCGCTCAGATTGGCGTTTCCTTCAAATGCTCCCCAGTGCATTGCCTCGTGACCGGACGGTGCCGCGTGACGGTGCACGTGAAATGCGCCGACTGCCATTAAAATGCCATTCCACCTGCCGGCCGGCTGGCGGGCTAACAAACAGTTTGAAATGTTGACAACATGCCGGAGTGACAGGCAGTCATGGCCGGCTGCAACACCTGCTGCAACGCTGTGCTGTGCCGGGCCGCTCCTCAGTGATGTGTCATCGTTCGGTCGCAAAGCAGCCGGCCGGAGTTGAAGAATAAATAAATTTAAATTGCAATTGCAATGAGAATTTTTCAAATGGACGTTGTGCTTTGCAGCTGCAAACATTTGTCTTTTGCTTTTACATAAAAAAATGTTGTTTGGTATGTTTTGGATATTTCAGCACAGCCTGAATGTATGCTATGAAAACTAGTTTAAATTGGCTTTAAGTAACTGCAAACATGTTAAATACCCTTTGGAGAAGTATACTTTTAGGATTATGTGCAAAACAACAAACACATTAGACATCCTTATGCCAAATTTGACTACGATTTTGGTTCATAATTTTCTATTACTCGACCAACGCAACAATTATGCAGTGCCATGGCTGTGATAGTGCAATTTATTTGCAATTTTCAGACAATGGTTGCGCCATTTAATGCAATCAAGGCCGAGACAGCCAGCAGCCAACAGCCAACTTAATGTTCCATTATTTCATTACCTGACTGAACGCATAAATGAATTGCAATTGGCTGAGCATTGTGCACCACGTAGTAGTTCTAATACTTGGTTCACCAGCCAAGCTGCCGTCCAGCTACATTCACTCATTGTGCTAAATAATCCGTTTTGTATGTTAAAGCCGAGATATGTTGGCCGGCCAGTTGTTTAACTGCAACCGGAGCGCAGTTGGTTCCAACATGTGGAGATTTTATTGCTGGCTCGGGTACGAGTTCAGACACACACAAACACACACTTTTGTGAGTGTGTGAAGTGCGTAGTTTGCGTAGCTGTGCAGTCAGTCATTACAGTTTCATTTGCATATTTGGAACGGAAACTTTGAAATTGCTGTGTTCAATAAGTTTATGCTAAACTGTCAGCAAACCAAATCAGAAACATTGTCCAACAAATATTGGTTGGTGCTTAGATTATTACAATTGCTATGGGTTTGATTTTCAACAACATTGTTCAATAAATTTTTGGTTGTTGTTCGAATTTTGCAACTGCTATGAGTTTGATTTTAATACTTAAACATTTGAAATTAAATCGTTTCAACGATTTTTGTTTAGCTTTAAGAATTAAAAAAAAAAATTGGGGTTCAAAAGCTGTTTTTGTATTTGTTTTGTTTTTTATTGCATTGCGATAAGTTTAGCACGTTTCTACGAAAATATGTTAGCTTTTACCTACAAAAGTAAAAGTTTATTTTAAATACATTCAAATGTAAATGAAAGTTTAGTATTTCTAAAAAGTTTTTATGATTTCATTTTTAGCCTACAGACCTTCCTGAACACTGCACAGTTGAGCACTAAACACCCCAAGCAGTGTTGCCAGATACCTGAAATAACTTTCCTTTAAGTCTTAAAAAAAAATACCGAAATTTCTTCCCAAAAGTTAAAAAAATCTCCTAAAATTATTTAATAATTTATGTGATTTTAAAGAAATAAAATTTCTCAAAAAAAATAAAGATATGCATATTCATATTGTTACGAATACTAGGTCTAGTGGGCTGTTACGTATCACTGGATTGTGCAATTTGAAAATGAAACAACTTTGTTTATTCGAACGCAGCCAATTAAAAACCAACAGTCACTTTATTATTCACAGTTTACACTTTACTGTTCGTTCACTTAAGTATTTGCTTAATTACTCCGTGTGGCAACTTCACTTGTCAAAACCAGACTGACTCGCTGCGCCGCATCCGGCTGCCTTTTATACCTCTCAGGCCATCGCGCAGATCGTTCTGGCACATTCCGGAGTGGACTAAAAGTTTCCATCATTGCCAGGTTGGACTAAAAGTTATTATCGCGGCCGTCGCTGCCAGATTGGACTAAAAGTTACTATCGCGGCCGTCGTTGCCAGATTGGATTATAGCACGGCACGTAGTGGCAGGGTTGCTTTGCACAGCGACAGACTGTCTCATCGTTACAATATTATTGCTGTATTTTTTAGTCATCTTGAGCTTAACACCAAAAACTCAACAGAAACAAAACATATAACAAATAAATTAAATAAAAAGTGGCAATTTTGGCGGATTTCATTGTAACAGAAATAAGTGAAAAAGAGATAGAACGACCTTTCATTTTGTAAGCTTATAAATTTTTAACCCAATAGGATGCTTTGATCATCATTGATTGATGATCACCTTTCGAAATGGCTGTTGCGGATAAGTTACCGGGAGTGCGACAACCATCTACCTAAGTTGAATCAAGATAGTGGCCTCAAAACGTTTCAGTTTTGACTGTTAAAATAGTTGCCAAAATATTTTTTGTTGCCAGTGTTCCCAATATATCATACTTCGTTATTCAAAAATCTCCCAAAAATCCACTAAGGATCAGAAAAATCCCCAAAAATAAAATCAAAATTTCCTAAACTTTCTTCTAAACAAATCTTCCTCCTAAAATTCTCCTAAAAGGCCAATAATCTTCTAAATCTGGGAGGAAATCTTCTGATCTGGCAACACTGACTCCAAGGTCTAACAAATCAAATTAGCTGTTGTACACTCACCGACAGATGGCGCTCAGATAATTTACAGCCACAGTTCAATACAGACGAGTACGGACTCGACTTGCAGACAAAATTTCTTTTTGCTTATTCTTAAAAGATGATTTCATCACATTCCTTGTTTCTAATTATGAACGATTTTTATGATTTCATTTTAATAACACTGTGCAAGTCGAAAATTCAGACATCGGGGGTACTTACAGAGCGACTTTTCATAGGTATACTGAGATCCACCAGCCGTTTGGCTGGATTGGCACTAGTTTAAGAAAAATCCGACTTTGAAGTTTGCTCATTTTCAAATGCTAATAGGTCCTTCCCAAAATCTTCGGCCCTGTTCGGGTTGGTGACGACTATCGCATACGAACCAATAACGAGCTGTATGAGCTGTATAAGGACATGGACGTAGCGCAGCGAATTAACATCCAGCGGCTACGCTGGCTCGGTCATGTCTGCCGCATGGACGACGAAGCTCCGGCGAAAAAGGTATTCGATGCGATGGTTGGAGGTCGACGGCGAAGAGGGAGGCCGTGTCTCCGGTGGAAGGACCAAGTGGAAGAGGCCCTGGTATCTCTTGGTGTGACCTACTGGAGAAGGCGCGCGCGAAGCAGAGGCGCCTGGAGAGAAGTTTTGCGGCAGGCCGTAACCCGATAACGGGTTGTTATGGCCAGTTAAGTAATAGGTCCTAAATCGTTCCGAATATCGCTTTACTGTCTTTGGCAAGTTTGTAGATATTTTAACGACCAACAAATTTGGTTAAGACACCAATCCAAAAAAAATACATTCAAACTGTGTAATTGCGATATGTGAATTTTTTGTGCGCAGCGCAACGTGGCGTATGAGTGTCATTTAATTATATTTATATTAGAATATCTACAAACTTGCCGAAGACAGTAAAGCGATATTCGGAACGATTTAGGACCTATTAGCATTTAAACGTTCGAAGACTTAAGCGACGAACCCGACTAAAATGAGCAAACTTCAAAGTCGGATTTCTCTTAAACTAGAGCCAATCCAGCCAAACGGCTGGTGGATCTCAACTCAGTATACCTATGAAAAGTCGCTCTGTAAGTCCCCCCGATGTCTGAATTTTTGAAGGTAAATTTCACGTACAGTGTAATTTTTACTGAATTTATTGTATGATTCTATCTAATGTTATGTTTTTTCGCATAAAATTCTAACAAATCCTTATTTCGTCTCATGTTGATTTTCGAACACTGACAAACATGCGTTGAATTATTTCTGCTTTTAGTACTTGAAAAAATTGAAGTCTGTAGTCAGTGGGGCGAATAAATCAAGTTTCTCTTAACCCTTTGTTGACCAGATTTTGATGAAAAAAAAACAAACCTAGGGATCGTACCGGTAATGGCTTTTATCAAAAAAGTCAGATTTTAATTTGTATTTCTCCCGACAAAAATTAAAGTTATTTGATGGATTTTATCATTTTAGACACAAATAACTGACTTTTATTTTATGGCTCAAAATAATTTTTATTTTGTGATTTTTATTTTTTCATCCAAATACATCAGGCAATTTGAAGGCCGTTTGACCGTCGCAAAAACAATTGATACCATTTTTTCGTCTCACAAGTTTTATAGCTCAGAATGTGCGATCTGCTGAGAACGGGTGACAGTATTAACAAACTAAAAGGATTGGCAGATGCCGAATGGACACAAAATTGTGACGACAGGAAGTCAGAAATAGTGAATACGTCTTTAAGCACAGAGGATCATGTGTCAACTCTCATCAACAGAAGCAGAGTACGCAACGGCCGAAGCAGAGCAAGGAGCAATGTGGATTAGAAAATTGTTCATAGATTTCGATGCAGCAATTCGCTGGGCTGCTCAGTTGAAGCAATATGGAGCATAGATTGATACTTCTACAACTATGACTTTGATTTAGAACAAAGCAATTGTGATGGCAATTGACGATCTGAATGAAATTAGCCTAAGATTGTTTGAGTTTATATACGACTTCGTAACGAATAACTTCTGAGGTCCTTGTATCGCTAAATCTTTCAAAGAGAAACGAAGGAAAAAAAGAAAAACTCTTAAATTATGTGTAAAGTATGCGCTTCTGTTCTTTCACATTCACTTCGAATGCAATAAATAACAAAAACATAAAATATTTGTGTAAAGATAACATAAAGTTTTTGCAAATATATTCATAAAAATTCTAAAAACAAATTATTTAAAAAGCAAACAAAATGCACTTAAACAAAATATCTTCCGATAATGTTCTTGCAAATGTAAATATGGGCCAAATAATATATTTAGTTGTGTGTGTATGTGTGCATGCATTACGGTTCGCTTCGGTTCGCTCCATTACTTACACAAACACCCAGTGGTGTCACTTCTCGACATATAATGTCGATTTTTGGCGTAAATAAATGATAAAATTTTACAAAAACAATGCGCACATATTATTTGACATATCACATGATCAGTTTATATACATACTTATATACTAAACTTATGTTATAAGGTGGAAGAAGAGGAGAAAAGATGTTTGCAGTCAACATTGAGAAGGAAGTGAAGAAGGCGTCGAACCAAAGAATGCCACGGAAATTGCCATTTCCTGCCAGTCCAAGTAAAAAAGTAATTGCACAAACTAAACTGAAAATATTGGGTATTGTGCCATGAGATACTTTAATGCGTTCATATCTGAAAAACACTTTTCAATAGTTTAACTTTCTTAATTTAAGTTTACTTCAAAAGTGCAGAGAGCAGCCATTGCCTTGAAAGCAAAAAATCCAAAAATAAAACCCTTGAAGTTTTCTCTTTGCATGGCCGCAGATAATTGCTAAAACCCAAAACAAAACAACAAAACCATTGCCAGCAATGCTCAACATTTAAATACACACTCGCTCGCTTTTCATTTATACATTTATTTGGTTGTTTTTTATTGCTTTTATTCAATCGTAAAGTGTTGCAAATCTGCATCGTGCACACGTGTGCTGCAATTACCGACCGACATCGAGCATCGACATCGAGCCGCGCACTGGTAAACTATAATCAATTTATCCGCATGCAGGCGAGCAAAAACGTGCGAAAATCAATTTGCCACCATGAAATAAAAACTGTGCAGCGACAGCGGCACCGCTTGACCTCGACGCAAACATTATTTACGACATTGATGGCGCTGTGATAGCGACACGTGGAATCGCGCACTCGAATGTTTACGCTCAACAACACACCGAGAGTGATCGGTGACATAGTGCACGGACTTTTCTTTTTTGTTTTGCTTTTCAATAAGCAATAAAATGTAAACTTTTGCAAAATATGTCACCATTAAAGTTTTGCAGATTTATTTTGTAAACATTTTTACGCTTTGCTAGAAAAAAACTAAAAAAAAAACTCAGTGTCGGTACGAAGCAATTAATTTATGTTTTCATGCTCAAAAAACTGTATAACAATTTGATTTTTTTTTGTTGTGGCATTTTTTAGCATTTCAATTTTATTGAAACCAATTTTACTAACTTGAATACTTAAATATATAAACTGACTGGTTGGGCCCCGCGGCTTTGCACGCAAGTTTAAAGTTAATGAGCCCACAAAAAATCAAGTTTCTTCATCCAACACTCTATGAACGGTGCCACGCCCCTTTGTGTAATGTTCAACCCATTATTTCATTCAACGAGTGCGACCCAGTTTCATTGACTGAAACTATTGTTTTCCTACCCATTTACAGTCGAAACCGCTTAACTGAAACATCCGCTTAGCTGAAATAAATAAATTTTTTTTGTTGGTCCTTAGAATAGTTTGAAGTTTTAGGAAAAATACAAAATTAATAAACTGAATATTTAAATTTAAAGAAGAGAAGTATGCACCGTTTATAAGATATAAGATATACCATCTTGACATAGTAAAGGAAGAAATTAGATACATTTTTAATTTGACGTTTTCTTTCAATTTAGATACCTTGTTTAAAAAAATTGTAACTGAAGTAAATGAAGAAATATTCAAATTTTCATTATGCGTAGAAATTTGTATGTTTAAGTTATTATTACAGCCACAATAATGTGGTTGCGCTCATATAAAAACACTCTCAATTACAGGGTCCGAGTATAAAAATTAAAAAATTTCTTTTGGAATGTTGCTATATAACCAAATAGATGCATAAAACGTAAAATTTAAAATTTTGACTTTGCCCAGTAAAAACCTGTAGCGAAAGGGTTAAGTCAAAGAATATTTTGGGACCAAAACATAAACTTAGATTATTTGAACTCAGAACAAGTGAAAATATTTTGTGCCACATTTAACTGAAAACATAGCTTAACTGCATCTGAATACTAAAGAGCTGCGCAAGCACTATAAAAACGACTTGCAAGCCATCGCTGTGCTTTCAAGTACTGCCGCTCTCTTCACTTTCACTACAAAACAAGCACTGCAGTGAAGAAAGCTTTTGATATTCATACAAACACTGCACGAAACGACAATAGAACTTCAAGCACCTTGAAGTATAGAACAACACTGAAGTAGAACAACATTGAAGTAGAACAACACTGGAATAGAACACAACACTGAAGTAGAACAAGACTGAAGTGCAGCACTGAAGTAGAACAGCAGCACTGAAGTAGAGTAGCTGATGTTTGTTTTTGATATTTTGTATGGAATATGGGCTGCATTTCAAGCATTACAACAACATTAATGAAAAAAAACGCAGGTTTAAAACATGTTTTTCGATATTTATTTAAGTCTGTTTCACTCGTTGTGAAGTAGAAGTTCTGTTTCACACGGTGTGAAGTAGAAGTTCTGCTTCACACGGTGTGAAGTAGAAGTTCTACTTCATTCCGTGTGCTTGCTATGATTTACCGTTACTTAACCTCATTATAGCTTTCTGTTTTGATGTTTTGTTTCGCAACAGAACACAAGCACTGTCGCTGCTGTAGCGAAAAGGTTTTGGAATGATGCAGTGCTTGCTTTGTTGCAGAATAGAACTATTGAGCATATGATTTTGCTGTCATTGCGACACAGAAGTACAGTACTTGACAGTACTGTGCAGTAGTGAAGTGTGCCAAATAGAACATTTTGTGCAGCTCTTTACTGAATACATACACATGCAGGAAAAATCTACTTGCAGCTACACGGACTTGACTGTACCTACTGGAAATCTTCACTTAGGTTTGGTGAGAAAATTAATGCTGAGGAATTAAATGCAGGGTAGGTTAGTTTTTGGAAAAGAAGTGTTCATGGGTCCATTGGGATTCCCTTCATTTTGGAATCCGGTGTAGGTACGCCCTCTCTAGGATCTTGAAAGGACATTTGCCAAAATTTAACAACGCTACTAAAATTTGAACTTCAGTGTAGTAAAGCAGAAAGTTTAAAAAAGAAAACTAGGAGACATTTGGACCAAAAAGAAGGACATGTCATCTTATGGTGAATCGGCATACGAAAACCATGTAACCTCACATTTTAGGTATATGATGTGTTCAGCAATTTGATGTAAAAAACTACGAAGAACATTTTTGTGAAGCATTTTAAGCCTGTAGCTCCTATTTGTATGGGTCAATTTGACCCTTTTTTTCTAAATTGCCAAAAATGTCCTGTAAAACAGGACTTTTTAAGGACAAAATGTGCCACGAAAATATTCGCCATAAAATTCTACCATAGGTCTCTGAATACATCAAAGCTCAGAAATTAACTTGAACGCCAGAGTTGAGCCAAAACTGAAAATGTGTTTAACCTTTCGACCCCGTAGTTGCAAAAGCTACGATTGATTTATGGGTTTGATTTAAGTAGGCACCAACAAAGTAATATTTTTAGAAGTGAATTCAAAGCAATTTACAAAAATGATACTGTTATCACCAAAATAATCTCCAATAATCTGCAGCGATATCAGGAAAAGTTTGTGTTCTAGTTGAAGTCTACGAATTGGGCGCGTTTGATCAAAACCCTGTTTCTTTAATAAATGTTAAATAAAATCAAAAAGTGATAATTTTGTATTTTTCCATAAATTTTAAATAATTTTTCTGTAACCAAAAAATATTGATACAAAATTTTTTAAAATTGTTCAAAGCTAAAATTTAAGCTAAATTTGTTTTAAGCTAAAATTGTTCAAAAGTAAACTAGCTCTTGAACTCTAACAAAGAGGCATGGCGACTTCAAATGAAGTGTACACACTTCTTAGGCAATTTTTTCATGATTTAAATACCAAAAAGAAATATCGAGACACAGGGTAAATTTTTGGGTCTCAAGGGTTAAGCGTTTATTTGGTACTTATTCAAAATTTGTACTAAAATTTCATGACTAAAATGTCTCCGGTAAGAATTTTGTAACTTACTCAATTTGTGACTCACTTTCTTATCTAGTTAGAGTCTTTTGCTGTGTCCTACGAAGCGCAAAGGATGCTCCTGAGCTCCTTTGAGTTTTTTACATAAGTCTTGACATTCACATTTTTCGCAGTGCAAAACTACCAAACAAATAATAGGATTGATTTCAAATCATCACTGTGGGGTATGTTTCATGTCCCTTAAGGTGAAAATGCAGGTCGTAATGGTTATGAATTGTGTTATTTTGATTCAGGTCACTTGATACAAAAAAACTACATATGATCTATATGACATATTAACCCTTTTCGACATGAAAATAAACCCGTTCTGTGTGAGTTGTATGGGCTGTAATCCAATATATTGGACATTGTGACTGAAAGGGTTAATATATCAAGCAAGCTAACCAATTGTTAATTATTTAATATCAAATGGCAAAATATTTTTGAATTGGTTTTACATTGTTTGGCCCCAAGGCAAATTTAGTGGTATAAACATTATTTAGTTGTCAATGAAATGTTTTGATGGTTTTGTGTTATCTTCAATAAAATGAATAAATTACTCACTTTCACTCGCTTTTCATTAAAATGTACTTTGTTTATAAACATTTAATCAACTTATAAGTTGAAATCATTGAAAACCATTCAGCCATGTTCAGCTTGGCAATATTTGCAAATTGAAATGACGTAGACGCGGCACCTAATTTTCGAAAAGTGTGAATTTGTGAATTTTGCTAAAACGAGCTGCGCTCAATTGAGTTCCACACATATCTGTGCCAATTCGCCACCGTCGTTTTTGTTTGTCTCTTATAGTTTCAGCTGCCAGAAACACTCATACTCACACACACACACACCTTTGTCTGCACCTCCACACATATATATACAAACATACATATATATATATATTTAATTTATGCCATTCCCTCATTTTGCAGCCCTGGGCATTGCACCTGGCGTTCAGATTGCGCCACAGTTTCTAAGGAAACTATTATTTCCGTTATTTGTGCCGGCATTGTTTGCACTCAAGTCACGTAAATAATTTGACCGCAAATACCAATGTGTATGTGTGTGTGCTGTAGAATGTTTGCGTCCATTATAGAATACGTAGACGGTGTGTGTGTGTGTTTGTTTTTTTTGTGGTCGCACATAATCCAATTAAATGGCCAACGGCAAAGGGCACTTGCCGACTCTGTCGGAACGCGCGCACACAACTGACCGAAGTGCACGAAAACAAAAATGAAAACAATCAGGCATTAAAAATGGCATTGGAGCTATTCAATTAGAATGCTAATTAATTAGTTGAAAAATAAGTGGGTGAGATTTTTAAACTGCCACGCCAGCCACGATACATTAACCGCCAGCCGCAGTCGGCTGTGTGGCGGAAATGGCTGAAGTTTAAGTTTTAATTAGCATAATGAATTTTGGTCTACAGACAGACACGCAGTGACGCTTCCGACAGCCAATGCACACTAAATATTCACCAAATTGATTCAATTAGCTTTTAAGGATGCGCGGCAGTAGATTGACGGCTTAGGCACTCGTGCGGCTTAGAGAATGTTAAAAAAATTAAATAAAATAAATACAAAGAATTTTTTAAAACACTGTGCAATGAAAATTCTTCACCATGGGAAAGTTGTTATCAAATTGATTTTTAATTTTCTTATTCACTTCACTTGGGAGCAAAGAGGCTCAACAAGGATATTGTCTTTTATTGGTTACATCAGTCAATTGAAATTCTGTAAAAGTCGATGATTAGTCTGTCACAAGCACATTTGTGGCATGAAATAACGACGATTTGTGCTAATTTGAAATTTTAGGAAAATTTTATACTTTACTAGCAAATACCCAAAAAAATGGCACAAATAACAACGACTTATGCTAATTTAAAATTTTAAAAAATATAATACTTTACTAGCAAAAACAGAACGATGAACTACAAACAAGATACTCTTAGACCAATCTGTATCAGGTGCGGATCCAGAAAATTATTTTGGGGGGGGCGGGTTAAAAAGTAATTCTTTAATATTTATAAAATTCTTTTTAATTTGTATGTAGTTTTATAGTCGATCCAAATATTTCGGGGGGGTTTCGACCCCCAAAACACCCCCCGGATCCGCCACTGATCTGTATGGATGGGATAAGCATAGAATTCTATAAGCAGATACAATTTTTTGCAAACTAATCTGGAAGACACTTACTGAATTAATAGTTAAGAAGAGTCTTTATGACCTGTACGTCTATTGGAGGTTGATGCTGAAAAATCCTTCAGTCAATACTAAGATGACATATGATAACCTATTGTGACGATCATGCAACTCACTCTGTGCAACTGTCGGCGTTCCAATTTCGACAACACGACTGCACTGAACGTGCATTTGTCGTCAGCAGTAGCATTGCATACTTTTAGGGGCATGCAAATTTTGTGGGAATCATGCCAGAAACGGTTCGAGGCAATGCTGGAATGTTCAAGAACGAGCTACGCTCCGGGCAGATAAATATTAAAAGCAGCCAGGAATGGTTCTACGAGTCAGTTTGGTTTTAGTAAACAACAGTGTAACACAGATTAAAAAAGGGAAGTGAAAACAAAGTGATTTTGGGAAATTGTTAATAAAGTGACTGCAGTGGTTTTTAATGGAGAAATTTAAAATTTAAAAATTTTTTTAAAAATAATTTTCATTACCGAACCCTGTTTTTTGGAGTGTTGTCATACTTTTTTTTATTAATTTTATTTATTTGATATTGATTAAGCATACAAGATTGTTTTTTGAAATGCTACAAGAGGAGTACATAGTAACGAGTAATAATAATAAATAACATTAAATATAAATTAAATTAAAATAACATTAGGAGAAATGCTGAAAAAGAAGATGCTTAAAGATGTGGTTGTCAGATACAACACTCAAATCGTTATGGCTGTAAAAAATTCAAGAAAATTTGCATTTGTTACGCTAAATTAAAAATCATTAACTTCTTCATTAACTGCAGGTAAAAGTATGTAAAATATTTTTCTGAATTAAAATAAAAACTTTAAAGTTTTTCTTATTTTTTTGCTTCTTCTCTCTTTACTATGTAACGATATTACAGTCAAGAGACGTGTATACTTTTCTTCTTTAAATTTAAATATCCAGTTTATTAATTTCGTATTTTTCCTAACACTTCATACTATTGTAAGGACCAACAAAATGTTATTGTATTATTTATTTTGTTTTTATTTTTTTTATTCGAATGTACCCGTAGCCAAATGGCAACAAAATAGCGGAAGAGCTAAAGAATTCCAGTGTGTTTTGTTTTGGCACAATCGAGCGATACGAACTACGACTTTTTTGGCCAACAAAACTAATCTTCGCTAAACTTTGGCTCTAGGTTACCAGAACCCGTTGAACATGTTGTTCTCCGGCTTAGTAGAACCAGTTAACTGATTGCTGTTGTATGTTTAAACTGAATCAGTCAACTGACTGTTATCAGGGCGCCTAGAAGACTTCAGAAACTAGCATGTCTGTGCAAATCGAGAGCCATGAGAACATGTTCAACAGCATCCGTGGAGATTCTTTTTGAACTAACTCTCTTCACTTACATTTACAAACACAGGCAAAGAGAGCTTTCCTACGAATGGCTGAAACGAATATCAGGGCCAAAGGATTCCTAAGTTTGTTTGAAAATTACCCGATATTGCCATACTAAGGTAGAAAATCACACCCAGGTTTAGTTTTGCAAAGGGATTCAAAACAGAAATTTATAACAAACAGAGTTGGGTATGCAACTTTGTCATTTCAACATGTGATGCAACATACAATGGATGGGAGAAGGGATATCGGAGACATATTTGCTGATAGACCAGTACAGGATAACCTAGTACACAGATTGGTCTTTAACGGAGGAAAGTATCGGGTTTGTTGTATACGGCACGAGCCGACAGGTAAGCATACAACAATATTTCGGAGTGCTTACTTACTTAAAAAATTTTGGGTATTCAATATGGTTTCGAATGGCTTTGGGCTCAAAAGTGGTATACAGAAACTGCTCTCCCCTCCACATATAAATCTACACTGACGATCACATCAGGTATTACCGAAACTAATGCTTGAATGTCTTGAGAATCTAAATGCGCTTGGCGTTTGCAATATGGGTGGTTGGGGTTTCGAGTCATGTTGACATTGAAGGTTATGAAGTGGCAGATAAATTTGCAAGAAACAGTGTATCAACTTAGTTTGCGTTTCGGGAAAGAAGATCTCTCCATCCAAACCAAAAAGGACGATATACTCAGCAGGAAAAAATACTGGGAAAAACCACCAGGATTAGGACATTTTAAAGCGATTATAAAGTCATATAGAATAGAAAAAGATTCCAGGAATGTATGAAGCTTACTTACTTAAGTGGCCATAAAAACCTGTTACCGGGTTACGGCCCGCAGCAAAAGTTCTCTCCAAGCGCCTTTATGTTGCCCGAGACTTCTCCAGTTGTTCACACTAAGAGTTGAAAGGGCGTCCTCAACTGAGTCCTTCCACAGTAGAATAACCCGAGCATTATTACAAGCATCCTGACATAGCACCGAAGGTTAAGTTATCACCTGCCTAAACCAGGAATTCGTGCAGACTAATGTTGCAAGTTCTCTACACAGGAAAATGACACTGCAATACATATACCAGAAGAATGTCCTGTTCGTATATGTATGGAAGAAAGAATCATTTAGGGCATTTCTTCACTACAAATGTCAGTTGGGAATCCAAAGGTTTGTGATGTACTAAAATTCGCTTCTGAGGTTGGACTCAGAGATAAATTGTAAGTCTTTGAAGGGGACCTCTTAGAAGGTCTCTTAGGAAACAGACAAATTTCAAATGTTGTGCGAGCATTTTTTTTTCGTTCAGTCTACCAATAATAAATTTAACAGACTAATAAACCATCATTCTCTCTTTATATTTGTTTACTCAAATTTATTTATAACAATTTTTCAAGTGCAAAAACAAAAGCTGACTTCTGTTACACTGTGTAATGCTTCATTATCAGTGAAAGTATTTCAGTTCGATTTTGCATACCAGCGCATCTCATTCCATTTGCTAAATGAACGCTGTCGTGCAATGAATGTTTGAGAGTTAAGTAAATTTTGTTGTTGTGTCTGTTCAGCATCACTTGGCGTCATATTTAATTCATAATAATATTTAATTCATGGGCATCAGTTTTAATTAGAACTTTGTTACCTTAAACTTGAAAATCTCTACAAGTTGAATCAGTCTCTACTGAGTTGAATCAGTTGAGTTATTAGCTGATAATGGAATTGTGCCGTATATCCGGTTTTTAGTCATGATTTACTTTACGTTTCATGCTTAAACTGGCTCGAGTTAGGCGTTAGTTATTTTTATTATATTCACGCCATATTACTACTCTGTGATTCAGAGTTAAAGGCTTAAATTAAAACCATGTCAAAGGATACGTTTTCATTAAGAATGTGCAAACGACAGCATTGAGAATATAATATCAGCTTTTTGCATTAGCCAACACTTTAGTGTTAACAAATAACCCAACTTACCTTTTGTTGTATTACAGAGTGCGTCTTTTTTCCTTGCATATTGTCCTTGCAGAGTTTTTTTGGAATTTTTTTTATTAAATTTTTTTTACTTCTTTTATTTTTCAATGTCCGCACAAGGAAACTGAACGATTGCGTTTGGCATTTGCAAATGTCACCATTCAGGTGGCGTTTGTATGTGGAAAGGATTGTGACAAAAATTGCAAAGTTGACGTTTTTAAATTGCAAAACTTTTTCGCACAACTTAAACGTTTTGTTTTATGCTTTTTTTGTTGGTGAGCGTAAAATTTCAACGATTGGTGGTGGCAAAATGCGGACACTTTGCGGTTGTGTCTGTATGAGAGATGGAAATCTTACTAACAATTTTATACTGCAGAGTAGAATAGTGAACAATATGAGTGGCAGAATAGGAAAATGGAAGTAGGAAAGTAGTGAGCACAGTGTCAGAATAATAGAATGGAAGTTGGAGAAAGAGAAGTTAGAGGGTGAGAGAGAGAAGTTAGAGGCAGAAGAGGGCATTAGAGACGGAATTTGGTGTAGGAGGATGGCATAGATGGATATCTTAGTAAGAAGTAGAGTAGAGTAGTGAAAATATGAGTGGAAGAATAGACAAAAGAAAGTCAAAGAGTAGAGATAACAGTGCCAGAATGATAGAATGAAAAAAAATGTGCGCGAGAAGTTAGAGGCAGAAGGAATCATTAGAGAAGGAATCATTAGAGACGGAATGTGTTGTGGGAGATGAAATATAAAAAAGGGGATGCAGCTAGATGGATATATTTCTAAGAAGTCGAGTAGAGTAGTGAACAATATGAGTGGAAAATACTAGAAAAAGGAACTAGAAAAAGTGTCAGCATTGTGTAAGTAATGATTAAAGTATGAGAAAGAATATGTGCGAAAGAAGATGAGAATGAGAGATAGAATTTGGTGTAGGAGGTGAAGCAATAGTAGTTTATAGTAAGTGGAGTATAAGATACAGTAGGAGCAAAACAAAAACAACAAAAAAAAATTTATAGAAAATAACTGGCAGTTGGTATACAAAAGGAAGAAACGGTATAAGAAGAAAAAGTAGCGATAGGAGTAGTACTCGTTGAAGAAATAAAGAGATCACAAATAATGTTATTTTTTGCTGGATCTACAATCGGTGTTGTTGTTAATGACGGTGCCAAGGCGCAATTTCAACCGATGTTCTTTGGCTCTGATTTTTTTATTAATCAAAAATTTAAATATAAATAATGTTGAATTTAGTTTAGTTTAAGGCTAAAATTTTGCATAAGTGTAAATTTAATTAATTTTAGCTTAAAACCGGTTCAGTAAATTTTGTATTAATATTTTTTAATTACAGACATTTTTTTTAATATTTATGAAAAAATACAAAATTAGAAAATTATCAAAAATTTTAAAATTAAATTAATGCTGCATTAAGTTTAGTTAGTTACTTCAGTTTAAAGATACAATTTTGTATTAGCTTGAATTAAATTATTTTTAGCTTGAAACGGGTAAATAAATTTTGTATTAATATTTTTTTAATTTCAGAAAAATTATTAAATATTTATGGAAAAATACAAAATTATCAAATTATCAAAAATTTTAAAATTAAGTGAATGCTGCATTAAGTTTAAGTTTAGTTTAAGTTAGTTAGTTAGTTCAGTTTAAAGTTACAATTTTGTATTAGCTTGAATTAAATTATTTTTAGCTTAAAACGGGTTAAAAAAATTTTGTATTAATATTTTTTAATATTTGAAAAATTAATAAATATTTATGGAAAAATACAGAATAATCTAATTATCAAAAATTTTTAAGTTTAGTTAATGTTGAGTTTAGTAAGTGAGATAGTTTAGTTTAGTTTAGTTTAAAAATAAAATTTTGTATTAGCTTAAATTTAATTAATTTTAGCTTAGAACGGGTTAAATAAATTTTGTATTAAATTTTTTTTAATTTCAGAAAAACTATTTAATATTTATGAAAAATACAAAATTATCAAATTATCAAAAATTTTAAAATTAAGTGAATGCTGCATTAAGTTTAAGTTTAGTTTAAGTTAGTTAGTTAGTTCAGTTTAAAGTTAAAATTTTGTATTAGCTTGAATTAAATTATTTTTAGCTTAAAACGGGTTAAAAAAATGTTGTATTAATATTTTTTAATATTTGAAAAATTAATAAATATTTATGGAAAAATACAGAATAATCTAATTATCAAAAATTTTTAAGTTTAGTTAATGTTGAGTTTAGTAAGTGAGATAGTTTAGTTTAGTTTAAAAATAAAATTTTGTATTAGCTTAAATTTAATTAATTTTAGCTTAGAACGGGTTAAATAAATTTTGTATTAAATTTTTTTTAATTTCAGAAAAACTATTTAATATTTATGAAAAATACAAAATTAGCAAATTATCAAAAATTTGCAAATTAAGTGAATGTTGCATTAAGTTTAAGTTTAGTTTAAGTTTAGTTAGTTAGTTCAGTTTAAAGTTAAAATTTTGTATTAACTTAAATTTAATAAATTTGAGTTCAAAACCCGTTAAATAAATGTTGTATTAATATTTTTTAATTACAGAAAAATTATTTAAAATGTATGGAAAAATACAAAATTAGCACTTTTTGATTTTCTTTAACCATTATTAAAGAAACAGGGTTTTGATCAAACGCGCCCAATTCATAGACTTCAATTAGAACACAAACTTTTCCTGATATCGCTGCAAATTATTGGAGATTATTTTGGTGATAACAGTATCATTTTTGTAAGTTACTTTGAATTCACTTCTAAAAATATTACTTTGTTGGTGCCTACTTAAATCAAACCCATAAATCAATCGTAGGTTTTGTTATAAGATGATAAATAGGTGAAGTTTCTCTCAGGTAACTTTTACTTTACTTGACTTTTACTTCTTCTTCACTTTTAATATCTCTTCGATTGCCTTTTTCTGTCAATAAAATCTGCATACAATTTACTATATGAAAAACCAAAATTAGTGCATTTATTTGATCATTCATTGCTTAGTGTGTGTTTTCATTCAGAACTCATTACAGATTCACAAGTTTTCAGGGCGCCAACATTTTGCTGTCTTCTTCAATTCAATTCAGGCAATTTGCGCCGACTTGCCTTGGCTTTCGTCGTAGCGTAGCGTAAGAACAGCATTGAAATTGCTGCAAAGGTCAAACATGTGCGTCGCTTGAGTAATTGCACTTTTACGTTTGAATGCACAAATTCGTTTAACACTTCTGGGCGCTGCAGTTCAATTCGCTGGAATGTGGGTCAAGGTACATTTTGTGGCATTAAATTAAGTCGTCAGCATTGTCTTACAACAACAGCCAATTGAGTGGTTTAAATGCAAACTTGAGTGAGTTCTGGCTTTTCAAATTGTTTTAGTTAGCAAATGATTGATTAATTGGTTCCGTGGTATGTTGTGGTTTTGTTAGGAGCGTAGAATTCGTTTTTGAATTCCAATAAAATTATGTTGTATGAGTATTCGTTGCTGAATGTGAACTAGAAACCCCATTGTGGTATGAAGATTTTAATGAAGGCAGCAGACATTGCCATGGTTACACATCTGAGTGAGTGAGTGAGTGGCCAATTTGTTGGCTCATGCAAGCCAGTTCAGTGTAAACACAACTGCCAACTTGTCTTTGTGTGCGCCAACTCCCCTCTGAGCACTTCAATTGTGTGCGCGCGCGTTTCTGTTCTGTCATTCATTGTCGTCGCACTGGGGAAATCGCCTAATGAAAAGGGTGTGGCTGTTAATAATTAAATAGCAACAATGCACAGTAACTCACTCACAGTTGGAAGAATAGGAACAGTTTGAATGGGGACAACTAGCGAACCAACTGTTCGTGAAAGAACTGAACTGTTGAACAAAACCGTTTATTTCTGAACTTTTTGAATTTTACAAATTAGTGAAAAATAGCTGCGCAGACCGCCCAGGCTCCGACACGTCGACTCCTGTCCGTTATTTGAAAACGAGTCTGGGAAGCAAACGCTCCGACCCACGCCACCGGTCATCGATAACCCTGGCCAAGTAATCGGTCTGATGTGCAGTGCTGCCAAGTTCCAATGCTTAATGGTGGGATCTCGAACATTCCTGCCCGGCTGGGCCGTTACGGTCCAGGATTTCCTCATGTGCTTCTGTCAGGCGGCAGACCTTCTGCACCGGCCGCTGACACTGGTGTTTGATTGGGCGGCCGTCCGGCGCCCGCTTGTCCGTATTGTATTCAATGGTCACCACCCTCACTAGGCCATCACTGCCCGGCTGAACACCAACGATCCGACCGATGCGCCATCGAGTGGGTGGTAGATTCTCATTGTGAATGATGACTACGTCGTCGATCTTCATGTTGGGTTCAGGCCGAGCCCATTTACTCCGAGCTTGTAACAGTGTTAAATATTCGTTGTGCCAACGAAGCCAGAAGTGCTGGTACATTTTCTGCAGTCGCTGCCAATGTTTGAGGCGGTTCTCCGCTACGTCGGCAACGTCAGGTTCTGGTCGAGCCAGAAGGGGTCGCCCAATTAGGAACTCACCAGGCGTGAGCGCCGTGCCGCCTTCGTGATCGTCGTGTAGAGCAATCAATGGTCTCGAGTTGAGACATGCCTCAATGCGAATAAGAAGCGTGTTCAACTGGTGGAAGTGAAGTGTCTGGCTCCCCACCACGCGTAGTAGATGTTTCTTCGCCGATTTCACAGCTGCTTCCCAGAGGCCGCCGTGGTGGGGTCCGGCCGGTACAATAAAATGCCATGTCACTCCCGCGTCGGCGATGTGCTGTTCGGCGTGTGAATTATGCCAGTTGGTGAGATCTCGCTGCAGTTGTCGGTCAGCACCGACAAATTGGGTACCGTTGTCACTATACAGGTTTCGACAGTAGCCTCTGCGACTGACAAACCGGTCGAATACATCTAAAAATGCCCGAGTCGAGAGATCTTCAGCCAGCTCAATGTGTACTGCCTTTGTACACATACAAACAAATACTGCAGCGTATGTTTTCGCTGTCGTTTGAGCTCGGCGACTGCCGAGTCGAATATTAAACGGACCACAGTAGTCCAGTCCCACACTGCTAAATGGCGACGCAGCAAGAACTCTAGACCGTGGAAGCGAAGCCATCTGCTGTTGTTGCATCGACCGTTGATGTCGCTTGCAGACCACACAGCGATGAATGTGAGACTTGACCGCGGATCGCAGATTCAGGATCCAGAATTGCTTGCGCAGATACTGAAGCATTTGCTGGATACCTCCGTGCAGGGTGACCCGGTGTGCGTTGTTGATTAGCAATGCCGCTAAGGCGCAGTCCTTAGGGATGATCATTGGATGACGGTGATCATAAGGTAGATCAGCATGCTGTAATCTGCCTCCAACTCGAATAATGCCGTGGTCATCGATGAAAGGATCAAATTGAAGCAATTTGCTGGTCGAGTTCACACTGGAACGAGACCCAAGAGAAGTTAATTCGGTACAGAATGCGTTACCTTGTGCTGCACGTATGTGGAGGAACAGCGCCTCCCTTGCTTCGCTGGCCGCAATGACGGGCCGCCTCCAATATGGTCGTCCGGCTGGACGCAGACGTCGAACGAGCGCTGTTGTATGCAACAGGCGCTGTAGCGTGCTGAATCTGTCGACAAGTGGTATCTCTGCTCCAGAGATACGAGTTGTAAGCTTTGATACCGGAATAACACTGATGAGTGCCCGCGCCGGTTTGAGTTCGGCATCAAGAGCTTCTTCTTCGGATTCAGTCAAGGTTGGCGAATCAATGGGTACCTCGATGATACGTCGAAGACCGGATGGTCCGTTCCACCATAACGGATGATCCTCAAGCGCCGAGGGTGATATCCCCCGACAAGCACAGTCGGCTGGATTCTGTCCAGAGCGAATGTATCGCCAACGCCTGATGTCGCAATTGATCTGAATGTACGACACGCGATTTGCAACGTATGGTTTCAAAGTCGCTGCTGGTTTCCGCAACCAGCAAAGAACAATAGATGAGTCGCTCCACAATGTGTATTCAGCTTCGTCCATACGAAGTGACCTACGAACATTATTGCATAGAGTGACCAACAGGTGAGCCGCACAAAGTTCGAGTCTTGGAATGGTGATCGTTTTCACCGGCGCGACCTTTGTCTTGGCCGCCACCAGTGACACTTGAGTGTGTCCGGTCGAGTCGACGCTGCGAACGTAGATGACTGCTGCGTATGCCTTCATACTAGCATCGCAGAACCCGTGTAGCGTAGTTGTCGCAGCTCGTGTCATCCCCAGCCAACGGGGAACACGAATGTGAGACAACTGCGGCAGTGCATGGCGAAATGTCAGCCACTGATCTCGAAGGGCTGTCGGGAGTGGCGAATCCCAGTCGAGAGCTTCCTTCCATAGTGACTGGATGAAGATCTTGGCGGTCACGATGACGGGAGCTAGCAGTCCGGTGGGATCGTATAGTCGCGCGACCTCGGAAAGAATGCTCCGTTTCGTCGGTTCTGCCTCTGCAGATGTGGTGTGGATTTTATAGAAGAGTTCGTCGGTCCCTGGTTGCCAGTGAAGTCCGAGAACTGTTGTGGACTCTGGTTCACTCAGGTCCAGTTCGGAAGCGGACAACATCGAGCCGTTGATGACTGCGAGTGTCTCCGCGTTGTTGGAGTTCCATTTCCTGAGGTGGAACTTACCCTGCTGAAGTATGTTGTCGACGTCCTTTGCCAACGTAATCGCTTCAACTGCCGTTTCGGCACTGTCGAGATAATCGTCGACGTAAAAATTACTCAATATGCTCTCCCGCGCTGCCGCTGCCCGGCTGGCGTCGGCAATCACTTGATAATTGTCATCGGCACACTGGCGTAGTGTACGAATAGCATTGAATGGGCTACTTGCCATTCCGTAGGTGACGGTTTTCAATTGGTATGTACGAAGCGGTTCTGACGGCGCCTCGCGCCATAGAACTTGTTGCCATGAACGATGGCAAGCATCAACTTGAATCTGCCGGAACATTTTCTCCACATCTCCGGTGATAGCTATCTGATATCGACGAAACCTTAAGATGATATCCACCAAGTTATCGTGAAGCTGGGGTCCGACCAGCTGTGTCTCGTTCAACGATACACCGTTCGACGTCCGAGCCGATGCGTTGAAGACGACTCGAAATTTCGCACTGACTGCGTGATGTGGAATGAAGTATACTTGGCTCGGATCGCCATGTTGATCCGGCACGTCGACCATATGATCTAAAGCAATATATTCACGCATAAAGCTCACGTACCTCTTGCGCAGTTCGGAATTGCCAGCCAATCGCCGCTCGAGTTGGTGAAATTGCCGGACTGCATTCGGATATGAATTGCCCAGGGCTGGTGCGTCTGGGCGGAACGGTATCTGGACGACGTATCTGCCATCAGAGTTGCGGTCCACTGTATTTGTATATATTTGCTCGCAGAAATCGACAGCAGCATTCAGCTCACTGGCTGGTTCTTCGATTTCCCAGAATTTGCGAACTAGTTTGTCTAGTCTCTGCTCGCCAACACATTTGCATGCCGAGAATGTGTGCAGCTGTTGATTGCCAGGCGTGCTGGCCGTTGCCGGGCCGAACACCACCCAACCGAGGCGCGTTCGAATAGCGCATGGTTCATTACCGCCCCCGGTAATGACACCGTCGAGGAGAACCTTTCCCCAAATATCAGCACCGATGAGTAAGTCTATCCGGCCTGGCGTACCGAAAGTTGGATCGGCCAGTTGTATGTTGCGTAAGTGGCTACAACAGTTCGCGTCTATGCTGGTCACTGGAAGATTTGACGTAATAGAGCGCAGAATGTGTACGCTGAACTCCAACTCGAAATTGTCGTCAACGAGTGAGCGCAGGATGACTGAAGCTCGGCCGCGTGTATAGGTATTCTTGTTTGCACCCACACCTTCCACGGCTAATTCGTACCTTTCCCTGTGAATATTCAAGCGATGAAACGTGGATTCATTCAGAAAGCTAACCTGAGATCCTGGATCGCAAAGTAGTCGACATAGTATGTGGTCGCCATGGCTGTCAACGAGAAATGCGTTTGCTGTGGCAAGCAGAACGATTTGGTTACCATGGACGACGAATGACTGCACCGGGTCGGTGAGTCATTGAGACCGCATTTGGACCTGCGGTGGCGCACCTGCCCCTCGGCCCGAAGGTGCTCCCGGTGGCTGCGCGTTTCCCTCCGGAGTCGAAGCACTCGGAGCTCCGGACGGGTACAGTGACGATCTAGGATGTGTAGACGTTGACGGGCACAGCAACGTGTGGTGGCGTTGCTGGCAGCTAAGACAGTTGCTCGCACGGCAGTTCTGTTGTATGTGGCCCTGCGACAGACAGTTGTAGCAAAGCATTAGATTGGACGCAGTCTTGCGCCGGCCCTCGACTCCCATGGCTTTGAATTGTAGGCACTTCCACAGGCGATGCTGCCCCTGACAGAACGGACACACCGCTGCGGCTGTTGAATCTGAAACAAGATGTGCAAGTGGAGATTGTTGTGCTGCAGCGACATTGGATTTCACGGAGCGCCGAGCTCCGTCACGCCTGACCGGGTACCCCGACTCAGGTTGCCGATGTGCAACTCCACTAGAAGTCACTGCTGGCAAAGACATGGCGTGGTTTTCGATAAAGACCAGCATATCCTCGAGTTTTGGTAGCGCTGTGTCCCGCAGACTCTTGTTCCAATCCAGTTGAGTGACGTCTGGTAATTTCCGGAGAACAATCGGGTATAAGATCGCATCCCATTGCTCGACCGGCAGCTCCATCACTTTGAGCGCCCGTGTGGTGTTGCGAACGCAATCGACGATACCCTGCAGCGTACGTCTACTCTGCTGAGGGGTTGACGGCAAATCGAGTAGACGGTTGACGTGATTTACAATCAGCATCCTTGGGTTATCGAAGCGTCGCTTCAGCTCCGCCCACACCTGTTCATATCCCCCACTATACACATGTCCAATCATGGCCACTGCATCTGCCTTCACACATTGGCGCAACTTGCCCAACTTGTATGTCGGGTCCAAATCTGCTCGCTTATGGACCAGTGACTCAAACATATCTTTGAACACGAGCCAATTCTCGTACTGGCCGTCGAAGTCAGGAACTTTCAATGGATCGAGTCGCATGTCAGCTACGTGGCTCCGGACTGACTCGCACTCACGGTCGGCTGCATCAGTAACGGTAAACCGACGCAATTTTACACAAGCTTTGCTGTATACTTCCTCCACCCGAGCGTATAAAGCGTTATGACAGAGAATTTCTCCTTCTTGCGCTGCTGACACCAGCGCTAAATGATGGTCTGTAAACCGATTGAAATGTGATTCAATCATCCGCAGCATCTGCTCGACTTCCACTTGGTCTGGTGCGTAGCCTTCGGCGTCCACAACGCCGGCCACCCGCTCCAGCGCCGTTCTCGCGGAAGCCCTCAAATTCAAGTCGGCCATCGCGCCGTGAACTTCAATTCCTCACAGGAGGCACCAAAATGTTCGTGAAAGAACTGAACTGTTGAACAAAACCGTTTATTTCTGAACTTTTTGAATTTTACAAATTAGTGAAAAATAGCTGCGCAGACCGCCCAGGCTCCGACACGTCGACTCCTGTCCGTTATTTGAAAACGAGTCTGGGAAGCAAACGCTCCGACCCACGCCACCGGTCATCGATAACCCTGGCCAAGTAATCGGTCTGATGTGCAGTGCTGCCAAGTTCCACTGCTTAATGGTGGGATCTCGAACACCAACTATTGAGGCGTTGGATGCCAATTCTGAATCGAATGCAGTTAGTAGGTCAACACATTTGTTATTGTTGCGGAATATTTTGAAAATTAGATTTCTCTGTGTAATTGGCTCACATCTACACATACAAAAGGCAGTCAGAATGAATACCTTGAGCAGCAATTAAACTTCATCAAATGCTTTTAAAAACCCAGCACAGGCATAAGTAATTTGCTCTCTTTGCTGCTTTCTATGGGCGTTTTCAAAGCTCCGAACAATCGCGGAAGTAAGTTGCTGCATTGCCGAGCCATGTTCACAGCGGCTGCCCACACAGAAAGGCGAATATTTACCAAAGGAATTAAACCGCCTAAGCGTCGAGCGGCGGCGGCTGCTGTAATGCAGTTAAACTTTTAATTAAATTTTGTATAAACTAAAAGTTTAGTGGCAAGCAGTGCGGTGCTTTAAATGCTGCGCGCATGCGTGATCGCTAATTGGCCACGCCGCAGTGAGCCGCCAGCGGAAACCCAGTGCGCGGCTTTAATTAGTTACAGTTGTTTATTTAATAGGTTTTTGGTAAAAACCACAAAACAAAAACTAGAATATGCTGTTCAATAAGTTTTCATTAAAATTTTAGCAAATAATAATAAAAATAAATAATAATAAAAATTTGAAGTTTAAAATTTAAATTTAAAATTGAAATTTAAAATTTAAATGTAAAATTTAAATTCTTTATTTCAAAATATTTTCAGTTTTAAATTACAAAATTTAATCAAACATTTGAATTTATATACAAAAAGCTTAAACATTAAAATTTCGTTTGACGCATGACAACGATTTAAGTGGATGCCAAAACTTTATGCAAATTTTAGCAATAAAACATTTCGCTGCTTTCGTGTCACAGAGGTTTTTCTGTTTTCACACCGTTCGGTGTTTGGCGCAAACGATGAGGTGACAAGGACATTCAAGTGGTTTGCTAATGCTGTCAAAGTTTAAGTCTGAGCTAAGTAATTACACTTTGAAAAGTTTTATTCGCATCATCAGCGACTGAGTTAAGATTTCAATTAATTTTAATTACGTTAAAACAACTGTCGGCAAAAGTTGTAAAGCACGAGACACGAGCAGTTTTTGCTTGAAGAATTCATACTAAATTTAAATATTGAATATGTTTTGGTATTTTTAGATTATTTTTGTACATAAATTGAGAAGGTAGAATAAATTTAAACAAATAAAGGTAAAAGTTATTCATTCAATAAAAGAGTTTTAATGAACTCGCTTAGAAGTATGAAGGAAATAAAGCATTGGAAAAAATATTTTCAACTTCAACTGTTTAATAGTTTTTCATAAAGATGTTTTTGGTGAATCTTTTTGAAAATAATGGGGTTTTTATTTTGATTTCATATACACCTCTTATCTACCTTTGCCTCTCGCTCTGAAGATAACAGTTGGATCACTTAGAAACTCCGCTGATTGTTGGACTGCAGAGAAGTTAAAAAATTAGACATGATTTGGCGAACGTTTTTTCGATTTTTGTAATAAGGAACCTTTCATTTTATGTGGTTTTGTGAAAAAGTACATGAGCCAAACAATTTTGAGGCTAAAATGGATTTAAATGGCGTCGCATGGAAGTCGAAATTTACAAAAAATCTGGGAAATTCCACAAATTGCACCACAGCTGCTCAGAAATGGCTCTTAGAGGGTTAAAATCTATGAATGACCCCCACTACTTTTCTCTATTGAACATTTCTTTCGAACATATTTATACCCTATCTCCAACCCTTAACGGGGCTCCCATACAAAATGGCCGTTTTTATATAATAGGCTTCCATTGCTCCCAGGTGGGAGAATTGGTAGCCTATCTGTAAGATTATTTATTTAAAATTTCAGAAGGTTTTCCTACGTTTCGTTCTAAAATTACTACACTTTCAGGATCCTGTTGAAACAAAAATTTAAAAAAATTTGATCTTTTGTACATTTCTCAATTTTTACACCATATTGGAAATATTCGCGAGAGACTTTTGTTATCTAAATCACTAAATTTAATGTTTAATTGAACAAATCATTTATTGTACTTAATAATTGTACAATTTTCTATGTCGACTTCAGTGCAACGTTCTGACTTTAATGCCACACACACGTCAAACGACTGGACGCAGTTGTAATTAGACGGGCGCCATAACAGCGAATCGCTGCTGGCAATTAGAAGGCAAATAAATGCCTACAACTTGCTATTTGCCTACACAGTGCTTTGTTTGGCTAACCCAGCTATGGTGCACTGTTATTGTTTTTGTTGTTGTAATTGCAAACGCCAGTCAGAGCGCAGTGTTTACGCTGCAACTACACCAACGGCAAACTAGTCCTAACTCAGTCGATGCGCACGTCACAGCGGCAAAGTCTCTAAAAGGAGTAATGAAAAATTTAAAACGTTTGACCACTTTAGCAAAAATTCAGCGGGGACATAACTTTAAGTACTCAAGCGCTCAACGGTCGCTTACAGCTACACGCTTTTACTTTGTATTTCAGTATTTGCTATGTATGTGTGTGTGTGTGTGCGTCTGTGAGCGCGCTTACATTTCAGCTTTTATGACAACTTGGCCTCTCACGCGTGCAGCGTCGCACAGTGACATCGCTGGGAACTGGGTCAACTGCGAGCGTGTACGCACTTTCGACTCGAGTAAGTAAGTAAGTAAGCGCTCGCACTTGGCGCCTTTCAGCCACTGCAGACAGCATCTCGCGTGCTGAAGCGACGCATTGGCCACATTTTGCACTGCGCTCTACGTGTTTCGTTGAGTGTGCGTGTGCTATGCCATTTCTTTGGGGAAAATTAAAAATTGAGCATGAAAAGATGAGTCGAATGGCAAACACATTAAAAAAAAATCGTGTGCGGTTACACGACACGTACGCTTTAAGTTGTTCGTTGTTATTATTGCATTGAGGCTGCGGCTGTGACTGCGGTTGCGGTAGTGCGCCCTTTGAGCTGTGTGTGTGTGTGCGTGTTTTTAATTTCGTTGCTCTCTGTCACTGACAGCAAATGCGTAAAGGCGTAGGCCATGTTGCATGTAAATTATTAAACGTAAATATTTGATCGAGCTGAAAGCAAAACATGGCGTGTGTGTTTCGCTTTAAAACACCCAGACTGATTGAAATACGGCGCTGCAGTACACGGGGCGTATGAGTGACATGGTTTGTTTATAAACGATTGAAAGGTTTTACTTGCTTCAAAGAGAAGCTTTGAGTTATTAATGTTATTGTTGTTTAAGGCTTTTAAGTGCCGCAGTCAGTGGCGATATTTTGCGGAAGACTTGGTTGAACCGAATGGTCTTAGGTTGGGTTCAGAAGATATCTGTGACATACACTTTCACTGGGAGACGCTATTAGGTTCATTGGGATTCCCTTCATGGTGTCTTTTCCTATCAGTTGGGTTTCCTGTAGATTCAGATCGAATCTTTTGGAAAATATTTGGTGTTGGTGTGAAAATTGCTTAGTTCAGCTGATGCATCAATTAGCTGTCACCGAAAGTTCATTCAAGAACCATGCCCCAAAAGTTAGTAGCCTTCATTGTTATAGTTACATATGTTATATATGTTTGTAGTAAGGCAGCACGTGTTGCTTCTACATAAGTAATTGGTCACTGGTTGCCGTTTGCATAACTTTATACCAATGGCGCCAATAAAAAACCTCCAACTTGGGGGGTTAGATACGATGAGAACGACGAGCATTCTACTTCTCGACAAACATACAAATTCTACTATTTGTTCTGTGCTTTCTAAGGAGCAGAATAGCTCCTCGACACTACACTATGTTGAGGAACAGAAGGCTGTTACTTCTTATCACGTTCAATTCTCTAGATTGAAGATTTTTATTAATTTTAAAACTCCTTGGGGTATTTAGTTTTAAATATTTTTCGTCTTCTTAGCTGATTATAATTAGGACGGCTGATTTTTCTGCTGAGTGTAGGGCAATCATAGTGAAGCTATACTTATGAAGCTATGTGAAGCTATGCTTTTGGTTCTTGACAGCATTTCCTGCAGACAATCGAACAGAAATTCATATTTATTTGAGTTTATACCCAAGTGAACACTTACCAGTCAGGAATGCAGTAAGAATGCTAAGGTTTTCCTTGTTTAGCATGAGCAGCCATTCTTGTATCTGTCCTATGGGTAGCCCAACAAATGATTCGGAGTCTTCCAATGTGCGCATTGCACCCCTTCTGGCAAGGCGGTCTGTTTGTTTGTTGTTGTGAAATAACGAATCTAGTGTCCTGGGATGCAGTGTAACTGTATAGAGTTATAAACTCCTAATTCGTTCCGGAGATTATGACAAATCTTGGCAAGTTTTGAGAATGCCTCTTGGGCTTGTTGTTCCTAGAGGGACGCTTGATTGTCATAAAACACTGTGTAACTGTTTTTTATGCCCTGAAATCTATCAATAAAAGTTGATAATGATAATATCAGTAGTAGATAAGGTAACAAAATTCTAGCTGGGTTTTTCAAAGTTAGATTCCATGTTAAACTTACAGCCGTTCCAGGTTAGATTCCATTAAACCTAAATTGGTTTTTATTTGTCAAAATATAAAAATGTCTGGTGCAAATTATGGTTTTAAATAGAATCGAACTCCTCCCTAAAATGAAATTCTGTGTGCTCCACAGGACGTGAATACATACAGGGTGGCACAAAAGTTGTCACCCAATGTTTTTGGTTCTAATTTGTTTGTGAGTGAATGTATGTATGTTTGAATGAATGAATGAATAAATGAATGAATGAATTAATGAATGAATGAATTAATGAAAGAATGTAAGAATAAATTAATGAATAAATGAATGTATGAATAGATGAATGAATTTATGAATCAATGAATGAATAAATGAATGAATGTATGAATGTACGAATATATGAATGAATGAATGAATACATGAATGAATTTATGAATAAATTAATGAAGGAATGTACGAATCAATGAATGAATGAATAAATGCATGAATTTATGTATGAATGAGTGTATAAATAAATGAATGGATGAATGAAGGAATAAATAAATGAATGAATGAATGTATTAATGAATGATTGATTGAATGAAATAATGATTAAACAAATGTCGAAGCAGAAAATATTGTTTTCGCCTCTAGCAAAAGTTATAGCATTTGCCGAAAGAGTGATGAATTTTGTGCCACCCTGTATATAAAAAATCTTCTGCTGCGCATTTCTGCTTGGATTTCGATCTGGAAGATGGTAGCTAGCTTCCACATAGCAAAACTATATACTCCAAACCCTATGCTTCCAACTCCTAGTTTAGATACATCCGTATACCAGATTTGGGAACCTGATGTGGAAACGAATCTACATAGACTATAAGATTGTCTGCTTGAAGTACATCATGTATACAAACTCTATACATCTTTTTGTTTGAATTATTGGGTCATTGCTGAGCAAACTGTGTCACTGAGTTATGGTTCACGCAAGCCACTCAAGCCACGTTGTGCTGTAACCAGCGCCGCTTTGGACTCTACAAAATCGTTTAACTGTAATCCATTGTAATTGATATTATAAATAAATTAAACAGTAATATTTTTAATATTTTGAAACATTATAATCATAATTTTATTTATACATTTCCCAATGTCACTCATACGCCCCGTAACACTGCGCCTTATTATAGCTACTATTAACATTACAATATTACCACAAAGGCATTATTAAATATGCGCTTTTAAGCAGTGCCTCAGTCAAGTTCTTGCAATCGATTGACTTTCTAATTGAAAGCGCCGTTCACTTCTTCATTTACATATCATGCATAAACAAGTCAAACCATTTAGTGCTCAACTGACTGGCATTGCCGGTAATGTCAAGCAATTCGCTTCCTTCCTTCCTTCCTTCACTAACGCACAAAACTCATTGCAAATCAGCAAAAGAAAAAAATTAAATAGAAAATATTTGCAAAAAAATTGTACAGAGAAGGGCAATAAAAACAATGAGACAGCGGCATTAAGACCGCACAGCAGAAGTGAATGGCGCAGATAGACGCAGACAGTCACTGGTACACTTTCAATATCGCATTGATGAAGATGATAAGTGCTGATGATGCTAACGCTGCCGCTGGTGATGATGATGGCTGATGACATTGGCGCTAAAACGGCTGTCAGTCTGTTGCTTTTATTTGCGACGTTATTGCGCTCCAGCTGCCGGATATTATCAACAGTTGGCTTTCCATTTCAATTGAAAATCATTGTGAAATGGTGGACCAGAAATATAAATAATGTGACGCAGTTGTTGAGCTTTGTTTGGCATAAAAAGTATGACAAAACAGTTTAACTGGCAATGCTGCGTGAAATTTTGTGTGCCAAATGAGGCGGGAAAAAGCGTGACTAAATTTGGAAATGACAAAAAAGTTAATAATAAATTATTTGTTGGACAATATCTGTTCAATATTTTTGTATATACTTTAGTTGAGAACTGCATCATTTAAAGTAAAAGACAGTTTTGAATATTTACTAAAAGCCCAATAAATAATTGTCGTACTATGCCAAAGGCTTTAAAACGTTCAAGTGTCATTGCAACATTCATGCGGCCAAAATTGACATTTCGCTGGTAACCGGAATGAGTTTAAGTGCCACTAAATATGCCGCAGTGCGACGTTTTGCTGACATTAAGCTCCTCGGAATTCGGAAAGTAAATTAACATTTTCCGGCGCCTCGTTCAAGTGCACAGAGGCGGCATAAAATCTCTCTGTGGACAAACGGGAAGTCGATTTAGATATTACGGCAACTTTGTAGACGGAAAGGGCGACGAATGAAAGCCAACGCGCACCGAACGAAGAAGCCAGATGCATATACATATAAATATATATATGTAGATGCATGTAGGTGTTATACATGGCTGCAATTTATTGGCGCCTGTGCCGGAAAATGCATTTCCGTGCGAGTCGATGCGAATGGAATGCGTTGTTATGGTTTTCATGAAAAAGAAGAACGATTTTGTTTTGGGGCTCAATACGAGAATTTATGGTTGCAATAAATTTTTTGAAAATTATGTTTAAGATTGTATGAAAAAAATTTAATTTCAATATTTTCTAGTTAAAAATTCACTTGTGCAGATTTTTAGTTTTCTGAACATTTTTACTAAACTTACATATTAACTTAATTAAATGAAAATCTTAATATAAACTGACTTTAGTGTCTCTAACTCGCATTTCATAAATGCAATCGACCTACGTTGGATGTCTTTAGAGAGCCAAGATATAAGATTAGAAAAAAATATCTCAAAAAGTTATATGATTGCTTGACTCAGTTTTGTTTGAGAGCGCTTCAAAAATGGATATTGACAAAAAGAAAATATGCCACATTTTGCTGTTTTTCTTCGAAACGAAACGGCGAAAACGTAAAGCAGTTAACTGGAAGTGTAAACAGTTTTTGTGATTCTGACGCAAGAACGCAAAAGTTGGTATGTATGAATGGATGAATGAATGAATGGAAAAATGAATGAATGAATGAATGTATAAATGAATGAATGAATGTATGAATGAGTGGGTGTATGAATAAATGTATCAATAAATGAATGTATGAATAAATGTAACAATGAATGAATGAATGAATGTATGAATAAATGAATGAATATATTATTGTATGTACGAATGAATGAATGAATTAACGAATGTATGAATTAATTAATATATTAATGTATGTATGAATAGAGGAATGAATGAATGTATGTATGAATGCATGAATAATGAATGTATGTATGAATGCATGAATATGTTAATGTATGTATGAATGAATGATTGTATGAATGAATGTAAAAATAAATGAGTGAATGAATGAATGGATAAATGAATAAATGAATGAATGAATGGTTGAATATGTGAATGAATGTATGAATAAAGGAATGAATCAATGTATGTATGAATGCATGAATATATTAATGTATGTATGAATGAACGATTGTATGATTGAACGTAAAAATAAATGAGTGAATGAATGAATGGATAAATGAATAAATGAATGGATAAATGAATAAATGAATGGATAAATGAATAAATGAATAAATGAATAAATGAATGAATGAATGGATGAATGGATCAATGGATGAATGAATGAAGGAATGAATTTATGAATAAATGAATGAATATATTATTGTTTGTACGAATGAATGAATGAAGTAACGAATGAATAAGTAAATGAATAAATGTTTGTATGAATGAATGAATGAATGAATGAATAAGTGAATGAATAAACGTATGAATGATTGTATGAATGAATGAATGAATGAATATATATATGAATGCATGAATGTATAAGTGAATGAATGCATATTTTAATATATGTATGAATGAATGATTGTATGATTGAATATAAAAATAAATGAATGAATGAATGGATGAATGAATAGATGAATTAATGAATGAATTAACAAATTAATGAATGTATGAACGTTTGAACGTATGAATAAATGAATGCATTGATACATGAATGAATGAATGATTGAATGAGTGAATGAATGCCTGAATTAATCAAGCATTTAATCATTGAATGGATGAATGAATAAAAAAAATGAATGAATGAGTGAATGAATGAATAAATGTCAAAGCATAATTTACTTTTGCTGCCATTTGCAAAAGTTCTGTGCCGAACAGAGTGATGACTTTTGCGCCACCCTGTATAACTCTTTGGAAGGCCAATTGTCGAAAATGTCAACAAAATCATAGAAATCGTTCAGTCCGATCGCTGTTTCGATTGATAAGGAACCAAAATTTTGAACATAAAACATTTGGAATCAATTGAATAAGGCTGGAAGAAACAGAAGTTCGTTGTTTGGGTGCCAAATGAGATAACGTAAGAAAACCGTTTGAACCGAATCGCTTCTGAAGTGAATAGTAACTGATAACACAATGTGGATTACTCACAGCGACATTAAGTGGAAATGGTCCTTTTCGAATTGCTGTGGGCGAACGCAAACGGTTGTCAAGCCAGAATTGACTGTAGGGAAGAATTTTAGTGTTTGGTGGGTTTGACAGGGAATCGCCTATTATGATTCGTATTTGTTTTGTCAATGATTGGAGTATCTGAAGAAAGCAATGTTTGGCTACAAGGAGAGGAATAATGATCAGTCAGTAGAAATCCAGGCCACAAACATCGATTGTGACTTACCAAAAGCTCCTGGAGGAGCTCGGTTAGGATGTTCCTTTGCATCCACTTAGTGAGTACCATTTGTTCCTTTCTCTTCCCGTCCCCCCACACACATAGAAACTCTCGGAGCTCGGTTAAGAGGTTTCTTTGCATCCACTTTGCATCCACCTGCTCGTTGCTCTCTCCCTCCACAGCTACATCCACAAAGGCTTCGGTAGCTTTGGTTGGGAGGTTAGTATGCATCCACTTTTTAGTGCGGACCTGGCATCAAGTGAATGATTTTGCTTGTGAAAAATTTGCCTCAAGGGAAGCTTGTGAAAATTGACTCTCTCATTTCTTTGTTAACAGTGACGAGGGTTTTTATTAGAGAGTCACAATGAATTTACATTTAAAATGTCACCAAGTTTTGGAATGAAATGATGTATACTTCAGCTAAACAAACCCTTCAAATTCATGAAAAAATAATGGATTGTTTTCGATTCACCGGCATGTGAAAGGCTTAAGAAAAGAAATATTATACAATTTTTTATTATTTTCTTGGCATTGAATTTCTTCCTGCTTCATTAGCATCGCTTTGCATATTGTTTCAGTGGCAGTTTTACATACATTAAATTAATTGCTCGCTAACTGCAAACAATTTACTACATTCCCAACGCACACACATACATAGACAGACATACACGCACGAACTCAGCCATCCAGCTCTAACGAAGCCAGTTCACTTCAAACACAAGCTCACATATACACACACACACACACACACTTATACACACACACACACACATGTGCCATTTGTTCCGTTGCCGTTCGCTTTTATAATGTTTGCATTTCAAATTGCTATTTGCTCAATTACCCGGCCCCGCACGGCCCGTCGCCCGCCCGCGAATTCAATTGTAATCAAGCATAGAAGACGCACATCAAATATTTATTGTTTTCGTCAATATACTTTTATCACTTCATTTCATGCATGCGCCGATAAATCGAAACGACGCCCAAATAAGACACAAAAAACCAGCCCAGTCCAACCAGTTCGAACCTGTCGCTAAGCGGGTATTTTATGTTTGTGTGTGTGTGTGTGTGTGTGTGTGTGATTTCATATCAATGGCGCCATAAACAAAAGGTTCAAACGTTTCACGCTTCGTTCGTTTTTACCGGTTGTTGCGTTTGCTGGCTGATTTTGTAAGTCGGCTTATTGCGATGCTGATGGCATTTGCGCAAAGGAAATCAATAAGATTTACTCACACACACTCACACACAAATTGTAAAATGAAATAACGAGCTTCAAGGCAATTTTGAATACAAAGTGGCGCTCGGTTGTTGTTGTTGTTTGCGTTAGAAGCAATGTAGATTTATTGTAATTTTGTTTTGAAACGTGCACACATATGTGTACTTGTATATAAGAGTTTATATATGTAAGGATGAAAGTAAATATGTTGGTTTTTTTTGTGCGCGCAGAAAGCAGCGAGAACAAAGTCCTCGTGTTTATATATTTGTGTGTATGAGTTTGGTTGAATGCGCCATTTTATTACTTTGAAAAGGTGTGTAGATGTTAAAGTTCAGGTCGCGGTGCGTGTGCCCAGATTTTGCCGTCTTTTTGATATTCAGAATTGCGTATAATCAATGTTTGACTGTAGTTGAGAAAAAGATTTGATTCATTTAAAGTCTTGGCTGGAAAATTTCCATAGCTGAGAAAACCTTCTCTTGCTCGATTTTACAAATCCAAATTTTTTAAACGTTTGTTATTTAAATTAAATTTCATTTAAATAAATCATGAGTCTTGGTTGATTTTACTGGTCCAAAATTGTTTATAGGTTTGATTTTTAAATGAATTTTCTAATTAAATTTTTTAATGAAATGTAAACAAACGCCAAAACATACAGATTCTTGCTTTTTTGGTTCGTTTAGTTGTTTACTTGTTCTACGGAAATAAACGAGAAGGATTCAGTTTTAACAATTCACCTACGTCCAGGCGTTCTTCGAAATTTCCACTCCGTGAAAATTTGTATCAATGTTGCACTGAGTACAACCCCACTAGGTACATGAGACATGAAGCTTAATCTGATTCCTTTCAATGATCTCGTGAAGCAAATAGCAGAAAATTGTTACGGACCATCTCCCAGTGGAAATCCGATCATATAGGGCACTGCTCAGTCTTCAGACTTCTCAGACTTTAATGATGCTCCCCAGCAGTTTGACTTCATAGCATCGAATCTGTAAATGTAGATACTAAAGAGCGGCGCAAGCACTATAAAAATTACTTGCAAGCCATCGCTGTGCTTTCAAATACTGTTGCTCTTCTTCACTTTCACTACAAAACAAGCACTGCAGTGAAGAAAGCTATTGATATTCATACGAATACTGCAAGAAACGACAATAGAACTTCAAGCACCTTGAAGTATAGAACAACACTGAAGTAGAACAACATTGAAGTAGAACAACACGGAAGTAGAACAACACTGAAGTAGAACAACGCGGAAGTAGAACAACACTGAAGTAGAACAACACGGAAGTGAAGCACTGAAGTAGAACATTTTCAAGCACGATCGGAATAGCTGATGTTTGTTGTTGGTATTTTGTATGGAATTTTTGCTGCATTTCAAGCATTACAACAACATTAATGTAAAAAAACGCAGGTTTAAAACATGTTTTTTCGATATTTATTTAAGTCTGTTTCACTCGGTGTGAAGTAGAAGTTCTGTTTCACTCGGTGTGCTTGCTTTGATTTACCGTTACTTAACCTCATTATAGCTTTCTGTTTTGATGTTTTGCTTCACAACAGAACACAAGCACTGTCGATGCTGTAGCGAAAAGGTTTTCGAATGATGCAGTGCTTGCTTTGTTGCAGAATAGAACTATTGAGCATTTGAATTCGCTGTCAACGCGACAATGAAGTACAGTACTTGACAGTACTGTGCAGTAGTGAAGTGTGCATGTGTGAATAGAACCTTTTGTGCAGATCTTTAGTAGATACACGAGCTGAATTTATACAGCTGAGAGAATAACGGCAATATTTCAATGTATTTTGTTTTTGTATTTTGGGTTTAGATTGTCAAATCTAGCCTAAATCAGCATACAAAAACAAAGCAGCTGATTCAACGAGGTCACCTGTATGAATTCGCCTTGGAAGATACGTAACTCAGTGTTGTTTCCAACAAGAATGGTATCGGAAAAAATCAGTGCCGCATACGAGATTTCATTTGAAGGGAAGGTTTTGTAGACAGGTTTTGCATAAACACCGGTAGTTCAAAATTGCTCAATTGAGTGAGGTGAGTGTTCAACCTAAACCTATGTATCCTTTAGTCTACCAGAACTTTGCAGTATCTTCAGGACTGAAAGAGGTGTTTTACTCGATGTTTGCAGTTGAAAGAATAAAAGAGTATAGAAAAGCAATATTGTAATTCTGTCGTAGAGTCAAGGCGCTCTCAAACCTTTGAACTCAGCTCAGCAGCAGATTTCGGAATAAGATTTGAAAAGCTCCTTCTCACAAATCTGAGTAAACTTTCAAGCATTGAGATGCTTCTTTCCAAGGAAAACCAAATAAATATTGCTGTAGCTAACTAGTCCAAACTTCTATCACTTTTAAAGGTTAATCAAGATTTCGTGATATCACAATTGCGCTAAGGTGTTAACTTTTGTTGTAGGATTCAGTTGGGTTTTCCCTCACCACTTTAATAAACTGGTGGTTCAAAAATATTATAACGTTGGATATTATCTAAGATTCCTAAGAACAATTTATTAGAGCAACGATTTTCATACATAATCATAATGGTCACCGAAATTCGAATGTCAACTGGCCACCGATATGTGCAGTTTAACGCCACATGATTTCTTTCTTTGGGCTTTGTAAAGTCTCTGGTCCATATGAATAAACCACAGACAACTTCTAAGCTCAAGGCTGAGATTTAAGGCATCAGCAGTGAGATGGAGCCAAATCTTTCATCTCACCTTTCATCTTTCATATCTCATCAGCTCGAACATGGTTCTTTTTGAGCTTTAAAGATTCTGGTTTCATTACGGATTCAGACAATTTTTATTAGTTGTGAATTAGGTAAGAATTGTCTTAAGCGTCAACAGATACAAATTTTAAGAAAAGATATTTGACATAACAAATTGACTCGGGAAGTATTTTGAAGAACACATGATTCAAATGATCACCTCAGCTTCGCTGGAAGTGCTTCAAGCAGTTTGTATAATTTTTGAAGACTCGGCCCAATATGTGCGAAGTTTGTTCGACAATGGCGTCTCGAATGTTGGCCTCCAACTTGGTTGACTGTGAGCTCCTGCAACGTTGTTCACTTTTCAGCGTAGAGTAAGGATTTGACATAGTCTCAGAGAAAATAATCGGTCTCAGAGAAAATAATCGAGTGGTGTCAAGAAGAATTGGTGAACGTTCGCTGCAGTGGTGCACACAGGATTTCATTTTGGGAGGTTTTCGGTACATTTTTGATTTAAATACCATTCGAAACCATATTTGGTGGTAGCAATTTTTGTGCTTTGGGGGTTTGAACCATCAAAATCCCTGCCCTGAGTGCGCTACTGGTTCGCTGTAAGATGGCTCAGTGGCCAAATTTCTTCTCACGATGAAATTCATGCTGCGTATTTAGAACTGAGTTGGAATTTGTATAATATTTTTGAATAATTTTCACATATGATGAATGATGACATGGCAAACTATACCAAATATTTTGACATTTAAACATCAAAACATCTTTTTTGGAAAAAAATATTTCTTGTGACCCTTTACTAAAGACTTCAGACTTCATCTCTCCCATGAATCTTCTCCCTAAACAATCTGTCTTACTCCATCAATTACCAAATACTACTCAGACTTTAATAATTTATTGCCAATTAATCTTTTATTGCTCTTTAAATCTTAACTTATAAATATTTGAGTGAGTAGCAATTGAAAGAAAATCATTTACTCACCTTTTCCTCGGTTGTGCTGTCATTTAATTTTTTCCAAAACATTTGCAATGCTTTCAGTTCAACATACACCGCGCAACACTTTTAGTCAACTCGACTATTACTTAACTTGGCCACAATGCATCGTGGAAATGCTCAAATGGCAAACAATAACAGTGAAAATTTCAATTCACTTTAGAAATCCACAATTCAATTTACATAGGTAATGCAGCCGCTCCGACTTTTGCATCTTTACAACGAATGAATACAATTCAAATGCTCCACCCAGCGTAAAATTGCAGCTTGCATACGGCCGAACGGCGGTTCTATTCATGCAAATTCAAATGAAATACGTAAAAGTGTGCAAAAGTGGCTCAACGTTGCATACGAACTGCGGCGAGCACTCATACGCCCCGTTGTACATTTATGTGCACACAAGCGCAGTGGGTCGCAGTGGCATGAGGGTTTGCATATATACAGTGTATTAATTAGCCGGCACACTCACACGATTTACATTTATACAAACACACAAACACAAACACCTGTTCGGGCTACACGTAGTTGCAACTAAATCAACATTGCTACAGCGCTCAGCAGCAACAAATAACAAACAACAAACGGCACTGCACATCTTCCTTCATATTTTGTGGCAATTCTGACAATGGCTCCTCTGGGCATGGCTACATAATAAATAAAATCAAATAGCATAAAAATAGATGGAGGAAACGACACACAAATCGAAAAAATGACAATCGATAGAATCCATTCGATTTCAATTCCTTTATGACTTGTGCGGTCGGGTTGGTGGCTGGTGGTGGCCGCTGGTTGGTGATGGCGTTGGAGCTGCCATACAGAGCATGAGTTGTTGGACAACGGCAGTGACTGTGACATGTCAAATTTTATTTTTAGATTTATGTACGGCACTTCAACTTACAGACATGGGTTGTGCATTTGACACTTATGGGACATGCGGCAAATATTGAATGCGAAGCTGCCGGCGCACAACTGATGGCACAAAAAACGATAATGCACTGGCAACAATAAAGCGCTGCTCAATCGTAAATATTTTTACGTATTTAATTCAACTTTTGCTATAAAAATGTTTCTGATGTGTTATTACACAATTTAAAGATCAGCAAGAAGATAAAATTTTAGTATCGAAGTGATTTAAAAATTGAATTTAGGATACAATAAACAACAGTAACGATAATCACAACAATAATAATGTGCTGAGGTTTAGCCACTAATTTATTTAATACTGCAACTTGCATTTGGCTTAACCATTTGTGGACTCAGAACTCAAAACTTAAAGAGTTAAAGTAAACTTGAAGGTACGTTTTCTCAATTGTTTGACTTGTTATTGTAATTCTTACTCGACTTGAACATTACATTGTGTTACATTGCCAAGAGTACAGTTGACATATGTATTCGCTGCAGTTAAGTAGCCATTTTGTCATTTGACAAATTATCAATTCTCAGATACACACACACATTCACACAAACTATGTCACACACACTTGGTTATCTGCACTTCAGTTTGGTAATGCTTTGAAGTGAAAATGAATTGGCCAACACACAAAAAAACAACAACAAAAATTGTTCAAAATAAGAAAAACCCTCCTGCAATGCGAAGCAACCAAAACTGATTGAAGAAAAACCCTCCTGCAATGCGAAGCAACCAAAACTGATTGAAGACTTACAACCTCATAGCTATTTATTGGACGGACCAGTGTAGTGGAATGCGGTTAGGGACATTGGACACTATGTTGGTGTGTCAATTTTGACCACAGGCATTCACATTTACATACTGATGGAGATTGCATTCGTGTTTACGAACGAAGAATCACATCAAGTCGATTGAAGTTGGATTTTTATTGTTTTGGGACGAAGCAACGTAGGAAACAAGCGGTTTCATTACGAAATGGGTGAAAATATTTCTTGATGAAAGTGGAATGAAAAAAAAACAAGTGCAGATAAGAGAAGGAGAGAGGGCGAGGGGAGAGAGGAAGAGGGAGGCACATCACATTCGAAGTGAAGCAATTCAATTTGTCTTACGCCAGGTTACAATTTTTAGTGAACACAGAACAAGAAAACGACAGATCATAGTACTTCAGTGTTTTTTGATGGACAGATGTAACTTTAGAAAATTAAAAATATTGTATAAAAATGTAATAACTTTACAAAGTGATATTTTTTGGTAAATCATTGTGGTTCATAATGGACTAAGTGGGTTGACTACAGTCATTTTTTTTTCATAAACATCAAACAAATTTTTAATGTTAATAAAAATAAAAAATAGTAATTTTGTACAGCACACTACTGGTCTGAAAAGTTACCAAATTTAATACTAAGATGGCAATAGTCTTCAGCAAAACGTACAGAATCTCTTTGCGTTTCTTTTGAAAGGTACGCACTAAAATTTTTATGCATTTTCGATGCGCAGTTGTTGTTTGACAGTGGTTTAAGTTTGTCAAGGTGATTCTGATTTCTTAGTTTTATAGCATAAGACAGTCATGAAATATTGGGTTTTGAAAGACAATATGTCTAAAAAAATGAAAGACGAGCTGGACGCTGTGTACATTTATCCATACCCATAAAATTGTGGGCAGTTGATCTTGAACGATTCTGTACCATCTTGGGAGACGATGAACCTTCAGAATATCCAGAAACTTCAAACACTGTCGATTACATTGCTCCAGTTTACCAAATGTGTTTTAACAACCGTCAATGTATCATGAGAGAGATAGCAAGGACTGTAAATAGATCCAAAGAACGAGTTTGCCACATATTGATTTAGGCATCGGAAATCTAACCGCTCCTTGAGCTACACGTTTGCTAGTTTACTGTTTGACCAGAAATGCATTCCAATGAAAACTTCCGATGCTCTGGTAGTGCAATTTAGACGCAACTGGGAAAAAGTGTATAGACTTAGGAGAGACTATGTCTTTTCTCGGCCAAGAACTTCTTAGACTAACCTCGTACACTTGTATGATAAACAAAATTAAAATTAAAATTAGTTTTTAATTAAAAATTTAATAGTTAAAGTACCAAATTCCAGGCTAATATCTTTAATCTTTCCAGGAATAAAGTACTAATCAGCAGATAGCAGAAAGACGAATGAACGGACATTTTCAAATCACCTCCTGATGATCCCAATCGATGATATATGTACGTTTTTATCCCGGCCGCGGCTTTTGGGCGTTAGAAACCTTAAGTTAACTTATATAGTTATAGATGTTATAGAGTAACCTCACTGCTGGATAGATCTACTTTTGGTCTGATTAAACTTTGGTCATATTAAAGTTTTGATTCTTAAGGAATATCTATTCGTCAAACAGAGATATAAGTTTACATAAGGAAGCGCTATTTTTTGCTCCTTTTCACTCCACTTGGAAGCAAAAGACTTCATTGCCTTGTATTGGTTACTTTTATGAATAGAAATTCTGCCGGGGTGGGTGATTCGCCTAAGCAGTTCGAGTTAATGGGACTGATTGTCTCAGTGATGTACACAAGGTGGGCTTTGGGAGCTCAAACCTCCACGAAACAGCTGCTGGATGCAAAAATTGTGCATAGCAAATATGATTTCGAATGGTGTTGGGCTCAAAATTTGTGCCCAAAATTTATCAAACTTCCGCTCTCCAAAATTAAAATCCTGCACCACTGTTTCGTCTCCCAAGGAGAGACGTGTTCATATGGTGAACTTTTTTTGACTAAGTTATACGAGCGCTATCGGTGAATAAGTTGCTGATAGGTAGGAGACAGAGAACACAGAGGGTTTGTGTCTTGTTCGTTAATCTGTACCGGCATTGCTGGTGATGTTGTTGTTGGGTTTGTAAAACTACTGAAAATTAAGATTTGCTGCGTGCTGCTCCTTCACTGATTGTAGTGAGAAGCTAAAATAGGAGCGCCTGTTCCAAGGACAGTGTTCTTTAGGAGATTTTTCTTTTAGAGGCTCATTGTGTTACTACAACGAATCGTTGAATCAGTGAACCAGTTTGAGCTCCTCACAGAACTATGTTGCTTCACTGTGAATATCCTTTTCGGGAAATTTCCAAAATTTCGTTAAATTTTTTTGAACAATTTTTATTTGACAGCGAATGCACTTTTCGCGGAAAGACGTTTTAATTTTTTGTGTTGTTGCTGTGTTGTATCATTCTTTTTAAAAAATATAAACCGTAATGAACGTAGTTACACATTATGAGTGAGTTTTGTAAGCAGTTCTTTGCAAGAGTGACGGTGCTTCTGTAATTATGTTATCTTGTGTTAAGTAATATTCTACATTGTCTCAAGTTAAAGATTTTGACTGATGTGAGATACAGTTCGAAGAACGAAAAAATTAAAAAAATTGAGGAATGCTGTTTGGATTTACAAAATTTGAATTAAATGTCTGGCCAAACTTTTTCAAATATTTTCTAAAGCCCAAAAAACTTACAACACAAGTTATGAAATTGCGCTTTTACATGCCAAACTGAGAACAAATAGTTACTGCACGACAGGGGTGGATTCAGAAAAAATTATTTCCAAAGAGTTCGTTCCAGAAATAATTCTTTAATATTCATAAAAGTTCCCTTTCATACCTTTTAATTTGTATGTAGTTTTAAAGTCAGTTTCAACCCCCAAAACCATCCCCTGAATCACTGCCACTGCTGCCCAGCAACAGTAAACGCAATTATGTTAAACGAAATCAATGAAATACTAAAATTTGTAATTTATGTCATTCACCCGCTGCGTCCGCTGACCGCACACGCAACTGTCGCTGCAGTTGCGCATTTGTGGAAATCTCCAACCGTTGTTTCACACTGCGTTTGTGATTTAATTAACAGTTTAGCCAACAGCCGATACACGCTCACGCATTCACACGCACACAAGCGCACGCACGCATACGTTCGCATTTGCTTGCGTACGCAGCGCAATGTGAGCAGCAAAGTTTTATCAATAATTATAATAATTATTATTTTGATGCGTCTGCAAACGGCAGCCACCACGCCACGGCCGCCAAGGGTCGCGCATAACTTTCGACTTGTCTGACATGCCAGCGAACCATTCCGGCGCCGCTAAATATGTGTGGCGTCACGACAGTAGGCGTTACGTGAATGTTGGCTAAACGAAAATAATCGCTACTTGAAGTGAAAACTTTTGCTGTTTGACAAATTTGTGGCGTCATTGCGTGGCGCAAGGGGCGAGTTGGTGTTATTGAAAAAACAAAAGTAGAAAAATTTCACATATACACATTGCCACAAATAGGGGGGAAGGTGAAAAATATGTACATGGTAGAATTTTTTTATATAGGTATATAAAAGTGTGGGTAGAGTTTAATTCAAGAGGAGTTAAAAGAAAGAATGTAAATTCTAGCAATTTTAATTTGTAAATATTTTATTATTATTAGTTTTAGCTAGACAGAAGGCAGTTAGGGCCTTTTAAGTGTATTGAAACTTGAAGCTGATGAAAAAATGAACGAATTTTTCGTCTGCTCTCTCACTTAGTTAGCTCTGAAGATGACTTTGTGATCATAAAATAACATCATTGTGTGTATCTTGGGTTAGAAGATGGCTTCTTTGTCAGTCCCCAAGATCATTCGATGGCCAAGGTTTCGCATGTTGATGCCTACCGATTGAGAAAAACTTTTTACTGAAATTATGTTTCTTTTATTCATTCGTATGTAATTTATTTAGACAGGTATGCACCTCTCATCTTAGTTCTCCATCCCTCTTAAAAACCAAAACCATGTAGACACATTTAGGAAGCCCTTCTTCATTGACCTACTGACCATGGAGAATGTACTCTATCCCAATCAACTGCCTAGAAATGCTTCGCTAGATTTTGTTCTGGAAAATTTGAGGTGAAATATGCTCCTCGCTCTTGTCGATCTATCACCGAAAAAGTCTGTGAAGTTATGAAAGAACGGAAGAACTAAAGATCGAATACAAACCCATTTTAAACCATTTTCAGGTAATAGTTGGCACGATTTCGTTTTGGAAATGTTTAATTAAAAGTCTGTGAAGTTATGGATAAGATTTCGAAAGACCGTTAGGAACTAAAGATCGACTACAAACAAGTTGTAAGCCATTTGCAGGGAAGAGTTTCGATTTCGTTCTGGAAATTTGGAATCCTCGAAAAGTTGCTCCTCGCTCTGATCTGTAAAGTTATGGACAATGTTCAAAGTAAGCAGTCGATTTATAGTTCCTTAGTGATGTCGTGTATGGAACAAAAGATCGACTACGAAAAATTGTAAACCATTGCACAGTGATTCGACTCCATACAACCGCGGGACAAAACTAGAAGGAGTGGTTCGGTCCTTATAAAATTTGGCATATTAGTTAATCATGGTCTGTTGAATTGAAATCTCTAATAATTACACTATCCGAAAAAGAAAGAATGCTTCTTAAATTAAAAAAAAATCCAGGAACATGCTTTCACATACTTTTTAGATATTTCCCTCTAAGTTTTGCCAATTTTCAGATTTTTAATTTGGAAAAATATTTTGATTTAAAAGTGCTGTAAAAGCCTCAGCTTTGCAAACTTTTGAGATAACATTAAAAGCGAAAATGACCACATCATTTCTTAATCTATATTAAAAGTTTTAGCAATTTCTTGGTAACCATGTATTTTTACAATTTTTTTCCTCAATAGACTAAAAAACAGAAAAGATGTATTTCAATTTTTTTAAGAAAAAACTTTCAACTTTGAGTCGCTTTTGCACATACACTAATTAATTTTTTGCACAGATTTTGTGGGATTTTCTTAGTTGGAGTTTAACCTTTCAAATGACATGAAAATCATTAAATTCTGAGACTATAAATTTTTTGAGTTTTGTCTATGGAACGAATCACTGTGCATTGGCAGGAAATGTTTAACAAAAAAGTCAGTGAAGTTATGGATACGGTTGCGGAAGGCCATTGGGAAATAATCATGTCATAGCTAAGGAACTGAAGATCCACTAAAACTAAAACCATTTTAAGCCATGTGCAGGAAATGTTTCGGTTGATTTCATTCTGGAAATTTTAAAGTGAAAGATACTCCTTGCTCTGGTCGACCTTTCACCGGAAAAGTCAATGAAATTGTGAATAAGATTGAGAAAAATATTATGTGAACAGTCGCGACAAGGCTAAAGAACTGAAGACTAACTACAAACCTATTTCAAACTATTTGCATGAAGTTGATTTCAAAAAGAAGTTCGATGTTTAGGTGCCTCACGAACTGAGTGAAAACAATGCAATGAACTAAATTTCCATTTTGTATTCGCTGTAGGAAAGGTGGATCATATACGACAATATCGTTTTGAAACAGCCGTAGTGGAAAAAAGGACGAAGTGTCAAAGTCGTGGATGACGATAAGAAGTGTGGTGCTTTGTGTTTGGTGGGACTATAAATCGAATGGGTGATAGATGTGTGACAAAGAAACGCTTATGTCGAGACCATCCAAAAGATGATAAAGGGGTAAAACTAGGGTTTTTTTTTTTCATAGTGACCTGGCATACTCAGTTTTTCATAGTCTCATCTGATGTCCGTTTAAAAGAAATGCAAAATATAAAGGACATACGTATTTTAAAGAATTTGTTGAAATATTTGTGGGCGTGCAATGGTGAAGATATGAGTATCAGATGAAAGAACAAAATTTTGGCATTTAGACTATAATTCCTATTTTGAACATTCAGGGCCAAAATATGTGAGTAAGGTCCTTTCAAATATGTATCATTTGATATCCTTGAAGTTTTTTAACGAATCCTTTTTTAAAACTATATGTTTTGAATCTCTGTAGCCTATAGTATAATACCTCAAAATTGTATTCTTCTCTTTTTATTGGTTTAAGTTAACAAAAATAAATTTTCACCCATAAGCAAAAAGTTAGTATGGAATACGCCCTAATTTGTTGTCTATAAAATTAGATAGAAAAATTAAATTTAGTGGTCCTGAAAGTTCAAATTAGAAAATTTATTAAAAAAGCGACAAGTATCCTCTTTCATTGGATACCCAGAACTTCAGAACTATACAAGCAAAAATATGACTAAAAAATGTTTAAAATGTGTATGTCCTTACATTTTAAAGTCCTTGTAAAACGACATCGGATCAGAAAATGAAAAAACTGAGTATGCCATGTTACTATAAGTGACCTCTAGTTTTATGCCTATATAATGTTTTGGTTAAGTCCAAAGTACTGTCGCATGGTGTAATGAGCTACTACCGCCTTGTCAAAGGATTGATTCGTATATTTACTGCCCACAACTTATGCGCCTAAAGCAAGAAAGTAAAACTTATAGATTGAAATTGATTAGCAGGCAAATTGTTGTGTTTCATTATAATAATGATGGGATATACCCAGTGCCGGGCACACAGGGCGATGATTAGGGTTCAACCCCCTCCCATATACAAAAATTGTTAGTGAAAATTATGGTTTTAAATGGTATTGGGCTCAAAAGTTGTATGCAGCCCCAACGGCTCCCCTCCCCAAAATTAAATCCTGTGTGCGCCACTGGATTGATTCCAGAAAAGACAAGGTTGATGGTTCAGAAGTTTGTATAATCACGACATTGCACAATCAGGATATATAGTAATTTATTTCAATCTGAAAAGTGGTAGAAGGTACTTGGATTTGTAAAATGTTTTTTGAAAAAACAATTTGTTTACTTTTTTTACTAAAAGACGCCAAATACTTTGTGCCCAACTCAAAGCAGTTATTCAAAAACACAAATTTTCTCAGTCGATTTCATGACTTAAATACCACATTTCTCGATATTTTCACATTTAATTTCAGTCATCTCGCAATTGAATGAAATTATTTGTACACGACGTTTGTTGCTTCACAATTGCCGTTTTCATCGACGGCTTTAAATTTCTCCCTATGAGACACAAGGCAATGCGATCCTAATTTGTCAAACAACATTTGAAATTTCTCAAATACCCAGCAACAATTGCGCATGCAAGTCACGCGAGTGCTGCTGCACATTGCAGTTGCCGAAGCAATTGTTGTTGTGCTGTGCAGCAGCAAAGACAATTAGTTTGCTCATTTTATGCTAAGGCCACATAAGGAAGCAATCAGCTAAGCAAATACAAATACTGTCGCATCGACTATAATTCAATTGCGCTGGAAGAGAAACGTGCCACAACAAAGGATGCCAATGTCCTGTCTTGATGTGCAGTGACAGTCTCAAATGGTAATTGAAATGTTGTTTAGGGAACTTAATTTCAGTTGATGTAATATCAAATTTAAGCAATTTAGGGGTTCATTTTATAGATAAATATTTAAATAGTTGGAGAATTGGAAATATTTTGTTTGGGAATTTTTTTGTAGTCAAATTTAAGTGAAGTTAAATAAGTGAATAGAACTAACAGTGAAGCGCGGTGAGCATTTCATGTCTGAATAAATTTTAAATGCTCACTTAAGGATCAATCCAACATATATCATCATGAGGCCAAAAATGTTTTAATCGGTAAAAATCCGTTCGGCTGGTAGAAAAGGGCTACAAGATTTTATGAAGATCTTCCACCTGCTGCGCTAATGAAAACCTATACGAGTGTAGTTTGTTAAATCAGTGATTTTGGTATTTCCTCAATAGTAGCTTTAAATAAAACACTGCCTCTGTGAAATGGCATTTGGTAATGGACAACTGTCAAATTTTCATCAAGCAGCGTCATTAAGCTTTTTGTTGGGAGCCATCAAAAGGACACAACCTCGTAAATTTTAACGAGAAAAGTAAACTTTTTGTGCTCATAAAGCATATTTTTGTGTAAAAAAACAACACCGAATTCAAGCAAAGGCTTGATCAAACTTTGGGAACTCTACACTATCAATTTCAGTAGTCAAACCTGCAAGTAACGCCGAACATTAAGGTCTCCTAAAAGAGGACATATTTCCCAGAAATCGTCAATAGAATGCATGGAATAATATTGAACGATCAGAGAATGAGGTGTCGTAAGGTGTCTGAGGCTGTACACATCTCAACTATTGCAGTGGGTACATTAAATTTTCATGAACAGTTGGACATGAAAATGCTATGAGCGCAATGAGTGCTCTAACTTTAAAGTTGTGTTTGACAATTCAACTTCAATCAAAACAAGATTTTTTTCCATTTTGTACCCGTGGATGAAACATGGATCCTTCACACAAGTTCAGAGACAAAAGAACAGACATAGCAGTGCAGTTCTTCGAGTGCAGTGTTGCCAGACACCTGAAATGACTTGCTCCTAATTCTTAAAATAAAGTTGAAATTTCTTCCCTAAAATTTTATAAATCTTGTAAACATTTTTTATACATGGCTTTTGAAATTATATTGTTTTTGGTTTTTTATTGCAGTCTTTTTGTTTATTCAGCTTCAGCTTAACAACAACACAAAAAAACATATAAAAAATGAATTCGGTATGAAATTTGCTTTTGTAAACTTCCCTCATTCATTGCATAAATTGTAAACTTAACTAAAAAATTTAGTTAATTAAATTAGACAATTTAGCTTTCAATATTCTAGGCTTCAGTGTCACAAATGATGTCAAATGTATCACTAACGAAATCTCTTAAATATTCTTCTAAACAATTCTCCCTCCAAAAAAATTGCCTACAAGGCCAAGAATTGAAAGAATTGAAAACCGAAATGTGTCAGTAAAATAAGTAAAAATTTTGTGTTTTTCTCAGAATTGAAGGATTTCAATATAAAACTTGTTATTTTCCTGATACTTGGAGTAGAAATTTCAGTAAGGTTAGTATGGCTGGTCAGTGACACTCATTGACACAGGAAGTCTAAGATATTTCTTCCTCTAGTTTGCAAGGACCATCAGGACAAAAGTTGTTTAATTGGAATTGTCCTGCAGTGGCGCACATAGGATTTGATTTGAGGAGCAGGCGAGATTCCCTACACAACTCTTAAATCCCAAGTTTTTTGAAACCATATTTGCCAACTAAAATGTTTGTTAACAAACAAATGTTTGGGAGGAATTTAAAACCCAAAACTCATTAATATCCTCGATGGTCGAAATAATTGACCTGAATATATTTCACACCTTTCAACACTATCAATGTGTCTCTCCTCTTTTATTTATAAAGCACAACTTAATTGAGAGCAACTTTCTATTCTTTCCAGTTTCTCATTTCATTTCAATTTTATTTAATTTTTTTCATAATCACTCCACGCTCCCCCGCTCATCCCTCTCTAACACAAAGCTATCGTTTTTACTCTCTAAACTTTTTCAAAAACCAAATCGTTTACGTTCTTTAGTAAATTTTCTCGCAACACGCGCATTACATACTCAAACGCTTCCGTCGGCAATGGCACAAGAGCACATTTAGCTAGCAACCGCAACAACAACAACAACAGCAAAAAGTAAAAGTATTATTAAAGCGCCGCCGCAATTAAGAGCTCACACGTACCGTCAACCGTCAACCTGCTTTAGAAAAAAAATGCCCACACAACACGCAAAAAGGACATTCGACACTTGACGGCGCGCCGACGTGAGAGTGTGCTGGAAGGCTTAAGATGTTGTGAAAGTAGCGGAAAAGTAGGTTAGCTGACAGCGCGCAGCAGTTGGCGGCAGCAGAATCAGTTATGAATGATTTTCCTGTGCAACTGCTTCGAGCGCGTCGCACACTCACACACACACACACACACATAGAACTCATAGCGTATATAAATGTTGGAATGCATGCAGCTATGCAGACCTGTGCGACTGCGTTTTGTATTCCTGTGACCCAAAGTTGAGCGCAGGTAAGACGCTGCTATGGTTTTTGTGTCAAGGTGAAGTGTGTGCACTGTAAAAATGCCAGCAGAATTTAATTGAACAAATTATATAGTTTTTATATTTAAAATAGTCCACTACTGGCTGAAGTCACTGTCAAGTGCTAATTACCATTCAGAAGCGAGCTTATGCGGATTATTAGAGAACTTCCGGTTGCAGCAAAAGTGGACTTTTTACAACCATGAGACGTGCACCGCTTTTGGCAATTTGGGAGCCTTTGAAATTTGCATATTTAACTACCACAATTCAAATAGTTATGTCCTTGAACCAAAAAAACCAGGTTTAAATGCTAAACTGTGACCAAGTCGCTGCTGACTTGATGGCTTGTGTTGTCAATTCCATGTCCATTGAATGTTGCACGCCTGTCTAAAGGTCAGCTGAATTGTTTCAATTAAAACACACATTTCACTGTCTCATTATTCTAGGAACTGTTCATAAAACTTGCCTATAAATGGCGCCACTGACACGTGCCGCGCTCAACATGCGTCAATTTCATTATCTTAATTGATAAATATACATTTTCCCTACGTATACCAACAATGTATTAGCGAGCGGACACAGAAGGCCGTTGGAGGGGCGGGGCGGCAAAAAGTTATGTTCAGCGACGCAACGTCAAAGAAATTGACACTGTCGCGCACGCCGGCCCAAACATTAATTAGTCATTGTGTAATATTGGCGACTTTGGCTTTGGACAGAAGAGAAAGTGGCTGCAAGTTTTCCTAGTTATGCTGTTTGTTGGCCTAAATTTGTTACATACATACTTATGTAAACGTGTATGATATTTCACTACATACCACAGAGATCTATTTGTATATGGAAAAGTAGCAAAACTTTGCTAAATTATTTAGCACAAATTAATAAAGTTGAACGAAATGTTTTGGCAACACGTGCCGCGTATTTAGTAGATTATTGTAGTACAAAATATTTACATTACTCGACACGAAAAATGCACCAAAAAGAAAAGTTTCTTCTAGTATAACTTTGGGCTGAATTGAACTTGAAACTGAAAACAATTTTTTCTAAGAAGCATTTTTGAAAAATCTGAGAAAACCCAGTTTTTTTCCTCTTATTTCTATTATGAGCGCATATCTTCTAAATGAATCATCCAACTAACACAAGCTGTCCCTCCTTCAAATCACAATATCTTAGTCTCTCCAGCGATATGTAAGTTGTCTGAATTATATGAGTTTCAGTTGATTTCAGCATTTCAAAGATTTTTCAAAATATTTACGGTTACGCTATTAGGAAGATACGGGTATGAGATGAAAGAGGAAGATTGTCTGCTTTTAACTTAATTTTTTATTTCGAACTTTCAGCACTAAAATAGAATACTATTTAGATGTATGAACGTTGTCTCGTCCCAATATAGTTTACAAAGAGTCAAGGACGCCCTTTTTGCTTTAGTAAACTTTTTTAGTAGAAAGCTGCTACTCCAACCAACTGACTGAATTTTCTGAGTCATATCAATCTCATAAATTTATGACATCTTAGTTTGTTGGACAAGAAGGGCTTTGCGTAGGAGGTCCAAATTTCCTTCTATATGGTTTCGGAGATATTTTATTTACTTCCTGGATTCTTCTATCCGTTTCTTTATAGGGTTCAGTTTTCAATTACTATACCAAAGATAATGCATTGTATTACCTTTTATTGAATGATCAAAAGTGCATGATCAGTGCATCATGAAACGTTACTATCAATTTTCCTCAGTTTGGTTTGCCATTTCATCTTAAATAGACTAAAGTAAAAAAACAACCCTGCCAATTGTTCAAATTTATTTCATGATTCAGTACGGGAATGCTACGTTCATCTTACGGTGGAAATAGTCGTTCATCCGAGCAACTAATTCCACTTATCATGGATCGTTTTCGCATCACGGAGAGCTAATAGATTCGACAAGAGATTCATGATCCACAAAAACTCACTGTTTGAGTGCTTTATGAGCCGTTTGTATCATCAGTCCTTACTTATTTAACACAAGAACTACCGCAAGATTTCCATACCTACAAAAAATTCATATTAGATATATGCTGATATCTCGAAAAAACACATAGGATTAGGCTATTTGTAATTGTAGAAGCGTAATTGGAGAACTAATTGTAGAACCCGATAAAAAAAATTAAAGTCATCAAAGCGAAAGTTGATAAAAATACTGAAGAAAATGCAAATATTAAAAAATTAAAGACCGTAAAAATGACCGCAATGGTCTTTCTGGTGTTAAAGATCAGAACGTCAACGTCAACGGTTAGCGTCAACGGCGAACGCTAAAGAGCCATGATTCTTGATTATTTCGTGACCCATTTGAATGGTTCTAACTGAAGAGAGGGAAGGGAGAAAATAATAGACTTATTGAAGAAAACTTTTCGTGACGCGTTATTTCTTGATATAAATTGGGATCGTGTGACTTAACCCTTTAGCTTTTTCGTCCCTACATGGCAACATGCTCATTACTTTGTGGACATCTGAACTCTCTGGACCTCTGAACTCTCTATGATTTGAAGAATACATTTTTGTGTTCATCCTTAAAATAGTTTGAAGCTTTAGCAATAATACAAAATTAATAAACTGAATATTTAAGTTAAATAAAGGTAAGTACACACGTTTTTTTAAATGTTAGAAAAGAAAAAAGAAGCAGAAAAAAATAAGAAACATTTTTAGTTTGAGTTTTTCTTCCAATTCAGATAGTTTTTTTTAATAATTTCAACTGAGTTTTTATCAAATCAGATAAAGTTTTTAAAAATTTTGGCTGAAGTATTGAAATACAGAAATATTCGATTTGTAGTTATGCTAAAAAATTTTTATATTTAAGTAATTATTACAGCCACAACGACAACGATTGCTGTCACATGACAACACACTAAAAAACAGAAATCGGTAAAAAAAATATAAAAAATAGTAAGGATATAGTTGCTGATATAACCACAAAGAAGACTAATTTTAATTAAATAAACAATTAATTAATTAAACATTTTGATTTCCCCCTGTAAAAACGTATAAAGAGAGGCTTAGCGCCTCTGGGTTGTTTTCTCAGGGGTTATATGAGGCCATCGGTTTATAAACAAACAGAAAATTTGGAACGCCTTGGAAAACACCATTGTGTGACCCATTGCCGAGATACATTGCTCCCATTGCTTGAAAAACTGGTCAAAAATTGGACTGCAATTTAAACTCTAAAAATCTTCCAATTCACTTGCATGTTCCACTGGCATTTTATGTGAAGCTTTGAATGCGGTTGTTAAGTTTTTTTTCAACCTTTTTAAAAAAATGTCTACTAACGACCAAAACGTAGTTTATGAACGCAAAATTTATGACTTCTAACTTTGCAGCGCCCTAACCCACTTTCGGGTTTTGTTGATGGTGTGAATAAAGGCAACAACAAATAATTACGGTAATTGAAGAATTTCCACTCTGGCAGTTTGCCGTAAAATTGATTACACTGCACACCGAACAGTGCCACCTGCCATAGTTTTTTTGCATGCCGAAAGTTCAGAGTTCAATGCACCGCAGCAGAGTTGGCGGAATTCAGTCCATTTGCTAACATTTTGACATGTGGCAGAAAAGTGTGCACACCGGGCGGAAGTGTCGTCGACATAACGCGAATGCGAGTTAGGCAGCAGCAGTTCACATTTTTGGAAGTGCATATAACAATTTGCAGTTTACTGAATAATTTAGATGCCAGCAGATGTTGTTGGGTGTGGTTGTGTTACTGAATATCTGATGAGAGCTTTTGAAATGGAGACTGCTGGTTTGCGATCGTTCTGGGGTTTAGTAGAACTAACAAAAACTGATAAATCAAACAAAGTTTGAAATATGTTGAAAAGAAGGAAAAGGAACCCAATTAAACTCCACATTACTCTATTCGCTGCCAGTCAAACTATTTATAAGACAGATGGCCACTTCGAGGGCATTGGGATTGAGAAAATCAATGAGCCGCGGGAAAATCAGAGACCGCAAGACCAGTGAACCTAGCGATATAAAGGATTATATTAAAAACGGAATGACCAATCGTTTTTCCTCCAGAGCTACGAAGAGAAAGCGGTATGCATCCACTTTTACGAAGGGAGGACTCTTCCTGTACACCGACAGCTTAAAGATGAACTATGGGTTTGGAGCAGGGATACGGTTCAAAAATGAACTGTGGGTTTGGAACAGGGATACGGTTCAAAGGTGGACTGTAGGTTGAAAATAGGTATACGGTTCAAAGATGGACTGTAGGTTTAAAACAGGGATACGATTCAAAGATGAACTGTGGATTTGGAACAACTATACGATTGAAGAATGAATTGCAGCTATGGAACAGGGAAATATACTCCTGATGACCTCAAAGTGGCAAAAGCCCTTTACCTTCCGGATAGCTGTAGTGTTTTTCAAGCGATAATGTTTGTAAGAAGGGAAGCCCTCGTGATTATTCTACAACAAAACGTAGCAGGTAGGGATGTTTTCATATTTTCAGAGAGCCAGGACTCACCAACTTACAATAAGTTCCAACTTAGAGACTATAAGGATTTGCTAACGTTGGTGGACCGTCAGTAGGATCGCACCATCTCTTGGATACCCAGTTTCGAAGTCATCCACAGCAATGAGCCGGCAATTTAGCTGACAAAGATGGGGTCTGCAAACGACTAAGAAAGATACAAGACCAACTACTTCCGGTACATAGCAGATAGTAGGTGACGATATCTCTCAGAACTTTTTTTTAATTATTCTTAAACATTAGGTTTCTTAAATATTTCGCATAGGAACTTCATAAAAACGGCCCAAAACCCCTCAAAAAACAAAATGTTTGCTAAACATTAAGTTTCCTAAAAATTTCGCTAAGAAACTCTTCAAAAAACTTAATATAAATGACGGGAAACTCTTCCAAAAACAAAAACTATTATATATTGAATTTTTAGATATTTTTCACAATATCTCTAAGCATTATATTGCCGAATTATTTCACTAAAAACTGATAAAAAACTTCACAAAAGCGGCAGAAAATTCTCCAAAAAAAAATTAAAATTGTTTTAAAGTTTGTTGTCAAATTTTTTACAAAACATTACGTTTGCTAAATATTTCGCATACAAACTGTTCACAAATCTTTACAAAAGCGGCAGAAAACTCCACCAAGAAACCAAAAATTGCATTTGCACAATGCACAATTTGCATTGCTTTTACTAAACAATATGTTGTAAAAATATTTCGCAAAGAAAATCCTACCAAAAATTTTTTGGGAATATTTTAGAAATTTTGTACATGTTACTTAACATTTTGTTGTCAAAAATTTCACCAAAGTAGCAGAAAAGCCTTCCAAGAAATATTTCACATAGAAACTGTTAACAAAACTTCACCAAAGCGGCAGAAAACTCTACTTAATATTTTAGAATTTGTTTGTATGTTACTAAACAAAATTTTTCCTAAATAAATATTTCACATAGAAACTCTTAACAAAACTTCACCAAAGCAGCAACAAACGCTACCAAAATACTGTCAATTGCTATCCATGAAAGCTTGAGCCCACGTGCTGCTTCTGCTCTGAAGCTTCATTAACTTGTGCGCTGCCCAGTTTGGTGGACACAAACAACATGGCAACAATTTTTCCGGACAGCTGAGCCCAAGTGAACGCCCAGAACGTTTTAGCCAGATTACTTTACTTGATTTGCGCTCAGCTTCAGTGTTTTTTTTTTCAAGTTGCATGAAGTCGCCACTGCGTGCACTGCAGTGACCCAATTCGGTTGCCATTATGTATGTTGTTGTTGTTGTTTTTGTTCTTGACACCGCTGTTGCATTTCGGCTATAAGCCGACGAGGTTTTTGTGCACCCAATGCAATGTGGACGCTCAGGTACTGGAAGCATTTATTTTCGTTTGCTTTGTTGCATTTTGACTTTGGAATTTTTTTATTTTTTTTGTTTATTGAAAGTGTTTTGAATGTAGGCAGCGGCGCACTGAATGGCATTGATGTTGAATTAGAAATCAATTGCACAGACACTGTGCACACTGACATTGACACATGCAAAGCGAAATCTAGCAAAGCATTTGTTTGGTGTTAAAAAAATACATTAAATTATTTGCTGTAAGGTTGAAAATTTCAGCAGGAAAATGCAAATTTAATAAAACTCAAGTCAACTGAAAAAATGCAGACACGTGCACTCCCACGTGGGTTGCATTTTGGGTGGCGTTTCGAAGTTTGACAGAGTAGCGCCTGCACTCTTCCAACAAATCGAACAGAGAAAGTTGCAGGCGAGAGCCGTTCAGCTGGTGAGAGCAGCAAGCTTTTGGCTTTTCGAATTCGAAAAATGTTGCGGATAGAATTTGCATGTGAAGTGAGAATATTTTGGTGTTCACCATTGCAGTCGAAAGTCATTCGACGAAGGAAGCGTTGCAGTGACACAACGTCAGCGGAAATGTTTCCATCAATTTGGTTCTAAAAAGAGTGTTGGGCTAATGTTACTTTGAAATTTTGTTGTCTCCGTCACACAAAATTAACAAAAAATTAACAAAAGGAAATTTTATAAAAAAAAGACAATTTTTAGATTTATTTTCACAACATCTTATATATTTTTCCTTGAATATTCAAAAATTATTTTCTTTTGATAAATAAATTAGAAATTTAAAAGAATTATTTTTTTAATAACTAAATGAAACCAAAATGTAATATTAAGTAAAATAAAATAAAATAAAATAAAATAAAATAAAATAAAATAAAATAAAATAAAATAAAATAAAATAAAATAAAATAAAATAAAATAAAATAAAATATGTTACGATAAATAAATTAAAAGTGTTTAATTTTTTAATTGAACTAAACAACGGATTCTGGTAGAGGGAACCAAAAAAAATATACGTGTATCGGTGTTTTGAAAGTTTACATCTGAATTTTTGTTTAGGGGGGTCAAAGTATTCCCCCTTTTGCATATTCTTATGGTGAATCGGCATACGAAAACCATGTAACCTTACATTTGAGGTATATGATGTATTCAGCAATTTGATGTAAAATACTACGAAGAATATTTTTGTGAAGCATTTTAACCCTGTAGCTACTATTTTTAAGGGTCAATTTGACCCTTTTTTTCTTAAATGCCAAAAATTGTCTGTAAAACAGGACTTTTTAAGGGGAAAATGTACCACGAAAATATTCGCCATAAAATTCTACTATAGGTCTCTGAATACATCAAAGCTCAGAAATTAATTTCGACGCCAGAATGAAGCAAAAATTAATGTTTATAATTTTATATAATTTAAATAAATGTTTTGTATATAATTTTTTATATAAATTGATTAAATTCTTCTAATTTTCCCTTGAATATAAAAAAAATTTTCATAAAAAATAATTGTTTGATTTTTATTTATTTCTTAGAATTTATAGCGAAATTTTATTTGCATTTCCTTAAACTTTAAACAGACTTGTAAAAACTTATGCAATGTTTTCTTTGCTAAGAAATTCTTAAACATAAATGTTGCACTGTTCCTCATACATGTTTTAGTGTTATTATTTTGGGCACAATTATTTTTTAACACTGCCCATAAACAATCCGCTGTACTTGGTTCCCCCAGACGTCTCACCAAATTTATTGCCATTAATTTAATGCGCACTTCACCCAATTGCAGCGAGTGCGCCAACACACCGCGTCGCGCTCTTGCAGTGCTAAAGTGAATTGTTTAGTTGAAAAAATGTTGGTCAAGTGGTTCGGCGGCTGGTCTGGTGGACTAAATGGCTGCGGATGGGCGGGAGCTGCTTTGCGTTTCGGAAAATCAATAATTCACCTTTTTCGCTTGGCGGCGCTGCTCGAGGCAACATGGCATTTTCGTTGGCGCGCACGACTGCGCTTTCATTACGGCGCGGAAGCGGGGCGTATTTATTGTTAGACATCGGCAAGTCCTTCTTCCTTACTCACACACACACACACACACGTATACACCACCACTTTGCATACCCATAAAGTTGCAGCACTTGATTTGCGTTTAAATTAAGAATGCAAATGAACGCACACGAGCGCGACGCCATTTTTTTGATGCTGTCTTTGTTGTTTTTACTGGCGGCGACTTGTGCCTATTTTCGTGCTGCCGGTCAACGGGTTACTGACCTGTTTCTTGCATCGGTCCAACTATAATCAACGCGACAGCGAGGCGTCTTTGTTTCGAGCTGCGCGCGTTTTTGTTCAAAAAACTGTTGCGCCCTCAACTCTATTCGATATAATGTGATTTTTTCGGTTAAATTGAAACTAATGAGGTGTGAAAATTCAGTGTGGCAGTTGCGCTGCAAAAACGAACGTCACTAATGGCTGTCAAAGCGAGTGGCTGGCGCGGCTGTTGACATTTCGATGTAAATCGATGAGGCTGATTGAAATGAACGGTGGGGCGGAGTGAATAATTCGATAAGGTTGTTGCAGTTGCGCACACAGTGGGGGATTTGGGGGTTCAAACCAACCCAAACACAAAAATTGCTGGTACGAAATATGATTTCGAATGGTATTTGGCTCAAAAGTTGAACGAAAAAGGTGCACACCCCCCGACCTCCCCCAACAAGGAAATCCTGTGTGCGCTACTGGGCTGTTAGCGGACTCTCTGAGCGACACAAGTGGCAGCTTGAAAAAGTTCAATAAGGTGAAAGTTGGCCCATTGCCTTAATCTAAATTTAAGACTCATAAATTATCCCAAATGTAGAGACGAGGAAATAGAGGAGTCACTCCTTCTCTGCACTTATTTGGCTTTTGTCAAAAACATAAATAATGTCAACATAAATGGCTTAATAAGTACTCGAGAGCGACCGATTAATCGGCTTTGGGCTCGGCACAGGTAGATAGGAAGGTAAACAATTTTTGAATACATATCATTCGATATGGTAAGACAAAAGTAGCGAAGCGTAAAGTGGTAGTTATCAATAGGGATGTGTTGCATTGAAAATCAGTTTGTGCTGGCCAGCGCAGGCACAGTTCGTATCGCTGGTTTGTGCCAAAATAAAATTAAACATAACTGAATTTTTTTATTTCCGTTCACCTCAGTAGTTATTTTTTCACAATTACACATATGCACTTTATTTTATTTTACTTAATCGTATTTAATTGCCAAAACCAAAACTGTCTGGCAGCACCATTCCGTGCGAACTTCTAAACCTTTTTGTTCTTAACTTAATTAATTTTCGAAATAACCGGCATCCCCTCGAATCGTTCATGGAATAGTTCACTAAAGAACTTTGACGCCTAAAACTATGCAATGTAACTCGAAAGCAACACTAAACGGATATGTTTTGCTGTACATTGCATAGGTTTAAGACTTAAGGCTTGAGTTATGCATCTTCTGTTTCGGTCTTAGCCGAACATCAATCTAGTAGCCGATTAATAGGCTTCGGCTTCAAACTACTAAGCACAAAGGTATCACAACTGTCTAAACTAAAAAGTCTATGTGTGACTCTAGTCGTTTACGACCGGGGGCTGCCTCTTTTACCTTTCTGTGTTCCTAGGTTAGGTTAGGCTGGCTGACCTACGGAGGGGTCTCACATAGACCAAGTAGTGGTCGATAGTGGTACCAAAGATTCTGGAGTTCCAGACCTATATGTAGTTTTTTTTCTGCGTACCTAAAACTTAGAAAAAAAACTTACTTAATATTCGAAGAAATTTGAGGAAAACCAATTTGAGTTAAGTTTTCTAAGTTAATTTAGTACAGTCAACAAGGTACGAGTATCCAAGAAAATGAAGCTTTGACTGAGCTGAGGCAAAACAGTATCAAAAGAGTTGATTTTTGATCTGTTAGTACAGTCGACAAGGTCCGTGGATCCAAGCAAATGAAGCTTTGACCAAACTAATGCAAAACAGTAACAAATGAAACGCTGCTCGATGACCTTCTTTTAGCTATCAAACGGATGCATAAGTAGAAAAAACTCACCTTAAATTCTAACTGATTTGGAAAAAAGTTACTTTAAGAGTTCATACCAAACTTGGTCAAGTCTTCTATGTTGATTTTTGTTCTGTGAGTAGAGCCTTTTCCATGTCAAAACCAAACTGTGATAAATGGGACGTTGGACAATGTCCTTCTTCTAATCATCAGATGAAGGGTTAAGTGAAACTTAACTCACTTAAAATTTCAAGGAACGTTAGTCTTAGTCTTCATACTAAGCTTGGTCAAGTCTCATACGTTGATTTTTGATCTGTGAGTACAGTCAACAAGGTACGAGGACCTAAATATACGAAACTTACATTGTGACAAGGCACAAATGCGACAAATGAAGAGCAGCACAAGGCTCTTCTTCTAACTATCAGAAGGGAAACTGAGTCTCTGAGTGTGTTAACTAAAGTTGCAGTAATCCATTGATATCAATATCATTGAAAGGAGACTTGAAGGCTTGCAAGTTATTGGATTCTGCGTCCAAGCAACGCAATCAGTCATTAGAAAATATTTATAAATGAAAAGTTAATATTAAAATAAATATAAAAAAATCAAAAATTATAAATTAATAATAAATAAATATAAAATAATTAATAAACTGTTTGCCAAAGTCTAAAATATTTTGACGATTATGTAGCTCCACTTAACATAGTAATACAACAACACTAAATGGGCATTGGTTGGACGCAGCAGCATTGCATTCTTTTAGGGGGCATGATAATTTTGCGGAAAGTATCGCAGAGACGATTCGAGGCTATGCTGAAATGTTCAAAAACGAGTTGCGCTTCGGGCAAACAAGTATAATAGGCAGTCGGGCAACGTTACCACACGGACAAGAAAACGTAAGGTAAGTAAAGTGACAAATGAATCAGTGAAGTGAAAACGAACTTGATTGATTGCGAAAAAATTATAAATATATAATTCCATTGCATTTTATTTTGACATAATCCAGGGATACGAACTACGTCTGAATTGACCAAAAGAACTTAATTTCCGTAACAATTTGTTTGCAGCGTGAACAAAAATAAAAAATAAATAAATTTTCTTGCTGCTTTAATACGTTTTCTCCTAACTGTAGACTTATTTGTAAATATTATCTAACTGAGTTTAATTCAAGAATAATTCCGCATTGCTTGTGTCTATCTCGGAGTCGATTTCTGCTGTATGACAACGACAACTTTTATGCAACAAAGGAAAAACAAAACCAATATCGATTAGCATTGTTTGGAGCCAGACTCGTGGTACATACAGACAGAGATGTGTAGACAATATGTGGCAAAATACGGCCACAATCTTTATGAATATCGAAATCATAAAAAGCAAAACCACAATTTTCGTGTGTGGCTATAGCTTCGGGCAAATCTCATCTCATCAGCTAAAAATGGAAATGAAGCCATTTCTAGAAGCATTGATGGGTAGACAACGCATCGTGTAGGATGAGCGAAGCCGTAATGGGGTTTACATGTTCACATCGTTAGGAGCTGATTTGAAATAGTTATTGCTTCTATTTTGAAGATGGTTTGCTTGCGTTTGACTATTGTCTGCTTAAGATGGAATGTGGTGCAAATGCCTAAATAGTAGTGAGAGAAAAAATGTTCTTTGATTCAGCACAGTTTAGCTTAAAAAATGTTACTGAACCTTAGTTTAGTAATAAATAAAAACAAACTGATGTGCCAAGGCATGTTTAGTTTACTCTGGAACTAATAGTTTGTACTGTAAACTCAACCAAAAATGGTCTCCAAAAAATTGTAAAATAAAGTTGGAGCAAATATGCTTCAAAAGCCATGGCGATAGATTAATAGATCCTATTAATAGGTTTTAGAAACTAGCACCAAAAATATGCAATCGAGTATTGTTATAAAGTAGTCAAGTGCCATTTAGATGGAATGCAATTTTTGCTTCACCCATAATGCAAATTGAAAAGGATTACGAATGTGTGGTATTGAATTGAGTCCTTTTGCATTGAGGCTACTTCTTGCTTTGCTGTCCAACTTATTGCGTAGGCAGAGAGTTCATCATTGAACACATTGGTATCTTTTTGAACTAAACGTGGGTACAACTCAGGCGACATGGACTTTTAAGCACTTTTCAGGTACAATGCAAACTCTGCCTGAACTTGCAATTTCCTATACGAGAATACAAGGCTACTTGTTCCTCAAGACAAAATACAAATAGATACAATCTCAAGGTTTGGTAGTGCTGCGGTAGAATATTCGTTTCAAGATGGATCGTGTAGTTCAGAGTGTGTGAAGGAAGAAGAAAATCAGCTTCTTGATGAAGAAACGTAAAAGTTTATATAAAAGACCGAAACGGTGTAGAAGTTCCTAATAAGTATTTATTGTCATTATCTTTTTTTTCTGAAAGATTATAATTTTGATAAGATTGTTTGAAATTAAAATTAAAATGTAAAAAATTAAAATTAAGAAAGTAAAATAAAAAAAAATTAAGATTTCAATTAAATTGAAAAACTTATTGAGTTATCGAGATTTTCTAGGGGGCGAAGCTCTACGCGCGTTTCAAGAGTTTTTCTCAAAGCTGGGTTTTTCAAAATAGCAGCCACGATAGGTGGAGATCTACTTGATAGTTGGTTGGTCGATGGGCCCTATAGGCTCTATAAACTCTATAGGCCCTACCGGGAACAAAGCGACAAAAAGTTTTTGGTATTACAATTTTTTTGGTATTAAAATGTTGGTCTCAGAAATTGACAAAAGGAGAGCCAAATGAGTAAAAGATGAAAAATATAAGATTTCTTTTCGGACAGGTGCCATGTTTGTCAATTTCAATCTCTATTCCCCAAATGGATAAGATTTACCCATGGGAAACTGGTTAGACAACGAAGCAACATTTTTAAAAATATTAAAAAAAAATTTTTAATTAATTACATGTAATTATCATCGTTGGTTAAGTCTACTTGTGAAAATTTCCACCAAAAGTAAAAAAAAACCAAAATTTTTGAAAATGTTAAATCAATTACAAGTAAATTATTTTCTTTGGATTAGTCTTCTTTTGTAAGTTTCCACCAAAATTTCAAAAAATCCAACATTTGTAAAAATTTCAAATCGTAAATTATCTCCTTTGGTAAATTTTCATATTTTTTTTAAATGTTTAATCAATTACAAGTAAATTATCTCTCTTGGTTTAGTTTATTTGTGTAAATTTCCACCAAAAATCCCAAAAAATTGCAACATTTAAAAAAAATTGTCAATCAATTACATGAAACTTATCTTCTTTGGTTTAGTCTAGTTGTGTAAGTTTCCACCAAATTTCCAAAAAAAATCCAAAATTTAAAAAAAATTTTAAATCAATTCCATGTAAACTATCTTCTTTAGTTTAGTTTACTTGTGAAAATTTCCACCAAAATTCCAAAAGTTCCAATAAAAAAAGTTAAACCAATTACATGCAAATTATTTCCTTTGGTTTAGTTTACTTTTATAAGTTTCAACCAAAATTCCCAAAAAAATCCAAAATTTTTAAAAATTTCAAATCGTAATTATCTCTTTTGATATAGTCTACTTGTGTAAGTTTCCATCAAAATTCAAAAAAATTCCATATTTTTTTTTAAATTTCTAATCAATTACAAGTAAATTATCTTTCTTGGTTTAGTTTATTTGTGTAAACTTCCACCACAAATCCAAAAAACTCCAACATTCAAAAAAATTGTCAATTAATAACAGGAAACTTATCTTTTTTGTGTAAATCTTGTGTAAATTTCCACCAAATTTCCAAAAAATTCCAAAATTTAAAAAAAATTTAAATAGATTTTATGTAACTTATCTTCTTTGGATTAGTCTTGTGTAGGTTTCCATCAAGCTTCCAAAAAATAAAAAAAATTAAGAAAAAAATTTAAACCAATTACATGTAAATTATTTCCTTTGGCTTAGTTTACTTGCATAAGTTTCCACCAAAACTCCAAAAAAATTGCAAAATTTGTAACAAGTTTAAACCGATTACATGTTAATTATATTCTTTGGATTCTTATTATATTCTTCTTCTTCCACTTGTGTAAATTTCCACCAAAAATCCAAAAAATTCCAAATTTTATAGAATATTTAAATCAATTACTTGCAAACTATCTTCTTTGTTTTAGTCTTCTTGTGTAAGTTGCCACCATAATTCCAAAAAAATGCAAAATTTTATGCACAAATCTTCTCATTTCCACTAAAAAATACAAATTGACAAAACCGCGTGAAGAATCCGAGGTGCTAAAAAAACTCAACATTCCACACAAACTTCAAGTCAACTAATGAAGCGTTGACAGCTCGGTCGACGATTTGCTTAAGCCAACTGACACAGCGACCACTTAGGTCGACCAGTGCTTTGCCATTCAACCGGCCGCACTAAAGTTTAATTAAGTAGCTTAGCCGAGTTAATTAAAGTAACCAGAAACTTAACAACCACTTGAAGCATAATTTCTGCCGCAATCCCATTAAAGGCCGAACAGCATAAACAATGCAATAAGTGTGTGTGTGTGTGTGCGTGCTCTGCCGCAGCGGTTTTATATGCCGCACACGCAGTTCGTAAACATAAAAATCAGTTCCACTTTTCGCTTTGATGCAATGATTTCGCTACGACATAAAATTAAGTGCTCCCAAGTATCACTTTAAGCATTTGCCACAACAACAAACATCAGCACTAAAATATAAGAAAGCGAAGAAAAATATTGCAGATAAGTATGCGGGGGCAAGCGGGGAGGAGCGGAAAGCCAATGTACCATTCGGTTTGCCATGCTGGGCTGTGGACTAAGCAGATTTCGGCGCTGCCGCGTTGTTTGCGCACCGGCAAAATGGCGAAATTCTCACTGGAGCATTAAGCAAGATGGCTGACTTGGTCGCCGGCTGGCTGGCTGGATGACTGGCAAAGCGGCAGCGAGATGTTTACATATGTAAGTGGCGCAAATAAAGCTCAACTTTGACACGTAGACATGTGCTTCTGTCTGTGTGTGGGTGTGTGTGTGAAAGTCGGTATAAACACACTTGACTTGGCGACTGGCATGGGGCCGCTTTTGTTTCGGCAAATCGACGCACACCAGTGCGTTGATTTGCGTAGTTTCCTTTTAGCCACATTGGTTGGTTTTAATGGGAAATTTACTGGACAGGGATTTAGTAGGCTGTGCCGACAAAGCCGACAATACAATGCGCCCGATAAAAGCGCACACAGTGCTCGAGACGATATTTGTGGCGGCAAAGATTTCAGGAATTTTACGAATACGTGTACGCAGCACTCAGATTGAATGCATTAAATAGTTCGTTTATAAATCTGTCAATATTTGATTTTCATTATATTCTGAGATCTCGAAGGGATGTTCAAGTAACTTCGCTTTAAAGAAGGAAGCGCAATCAACTAAGATGCCAATTACATAAAAAATTAATGATGAAGATAGGATGTATCTTCTACTCGGCAAGGTTTTTAAGTTAATGAACTTGCAGCATGAAATATGCAACAGAACTGGATCCTGAAAGTGTGGAAATTTCAGTGGAAAGCGCAGGAAAACTTTCTGGATAACAAAGTTCGAAGAGATTCATGAGGCAATGCTGATATGGCATCCAAATGAACTAAACATACTGAAACTCTGAGCAGACAAAAGTAAAAAAGTTTGAGAGTCTGGGAGAGTTTGAGGTTTGAGAGGTTGGAGAATTCAAAACCTTTGCGTTTCACAAAAGCTAAAATGGCATTTTTTGATAGAAATCAAAAATTTAATCGGTCTTGCCATATCCACTGCGCAATTAATTGTCTTATAAACACGGAAATTCTCAAAACGGTTAAGATAACGAAAAAGATTTGAGTGTTTTAAAAAATAATTTGTAGGGTAAAACCAATACACCATCACTCTTGAAAAAATTGAATTGCCAAAATTCATTTAAATAAGAAAACCAACATTGATAAAATAAAATTCAATATCTTGTCTTTGATTCATTCATTCATATCGAGGAATGTTTGGAAATCATAAAAAAAAGAATTTTAACTAAGGTAACGTTTCTCATGTACAGAGCTGATAGGGAAAGGTCTACCAGCGGCTGGGGGTTTGGATCCGGATTTTATCGGAGTATGCAGTTTTTTAAATATTTTTTTGGGTGCTTAGCTTAGCTTCCTGTGCCACTGCCCGACTCTGCAGGAACGCCGACTCCGTACCTTGGGGTCAAGGTTCCTGGCAGACTTGGCCTGCGCAGCAGTAGTTGAAATTTCGGATCTACTCTCCTTCATCAAGAGGTCGAATTGGTTTGCCCTGAACTGAGAGCCACTCGCTAGCTCCAGAATCTTTTAAGAAGGTACTCACAATTTTGGCCTCCGAGTGGAAGTGCTGCCCTTGGGATGCACACACCCTTCCCTACCTAACCTACCTAACCTAGCTTAGCTTTCAAAATATGGCTTGATCTGGTCGATATCGCGACAGAAACCCAGCAAATCGACAGAATCAGGGGATCAGGTAGTTGACTTAATTTGATCTTAGTTTTTGTAGTAGACCTCTATAGTGTTCCAAAAATGGGTCAATATGCTCGATATCTTGAAGACAAGCCCATAATATCGACAAAAGTATGCTTACACCAGCATTTCTATCAGCCTCATCGATAAAGTATTGTTACGAAAATTACCTTTCTAAGTTCGTATACTGGATTGTGCTTGAAAATAAAACCACTTCAATTACTCAGCGCAAACGCAGTCAAAAACCAACAATCACTTTATTTACAAATTTACACTTGTTCTACTCTACACTACTACTATTGCATGGTTCCCCTTTGCTTGCTCAACACAGACTCCACTTACTGCGCTGCACTCTGCTGCTTTTATACTGGTTTTCTTATCGCGCCGAAGTTTCTTGCACATTCTAGTTGTACTCTCTATCTCGATCGTTCTAGCACAACTTATTATCACCGCGAACAATCCCTGCCATACTTCAAAGTGCATGCCTAAAAGTATGCTCGTAAAAGCATTCATGCATAGCACAGCAAAGAGTGACTCATCGTACCAGTATCAATGTGTCTCATCAACGTGGTTTCTAAATCAGAAGAGATAGCTGCCTTAACTTCACACTATTTGTTTGTATAGTAAATCTCTTCAGCCTTCCGAAAATAGGTCAATCTGGTCGCTAGGGTGGGGCTAAATGGCGTCTCATCGAAGTCAAAGTTCACAAAAAAGCTGGGAAATTCAACAAATTGCTCCACAGCTGCTCAGAAGGTACTCCTAGAGGGTTAAAATCTATGACCGACCCCTCTAGTTATTTTTACTGAACATTTCTTTCAAACATATTTATACCCTATCTCCAACCCAACCAATAAGGCTCCCATACAAAATGGTCGTTTTTATAAAATGGGCTCCCATTGCTCCCAGGTTGCCCCCAGATGTATTAAATGTATGACAAAAACGACATTGTACATCCGGGTTTCTCTCGAGCTGGGTTTCTGAGCCAGAAGAGATAGTTGTCATGTCATGTCACAAAATTCGTAAACAAATATTTGGAAACGCACAAGTGGGATATTTTACTGCACCTTTCATATTCACCGAAAATAGCTCCACTGTTTGCTGGTTGTTTTGATGGATGCAGCACGATTTTGTAGGTCACCGGTTCACTTATTTTGCAGAAATCTAAAACTAAAACCAACCAAAAGTCTCCTCAATCTAACAATCTCCTGATCTGGCAACACTGAACTTAAGGGGCTATCACTCTTCACGTTTAGTTGTTGCCATGCAACTAAATCTTGGGTTAGCAACACAAGCGCACCAGTTCCAAAAGTTGCGTTCATTCGATTCGATGGCCAGCGGGTCGTTGTAAGCCTATCAACGCAATTAGTTTGCCACACTCGCACACAAATGCAGCGTGGGACGAACTGGTACCTGCTCTCTGCTGCCTGTTGGCTGTGTTGCGATAAGCACTGCTAATGCTGTTGCTGTCAGTAAAATGACATGAGTGCATAATGCATGCAGCGCCCAGTGTCGAGCCGAATGGTGACTGCTCACCTGCCCAGTGCGGTGCATGCAAGTGTCAGCCAACAATGCGAATTTATGTGCACGTTGCATGACATTTGGACAGCCCAGCATCCTGACACTGCTTCACTATTTCGCTATTTTCGGGTCAAACTTGTGAATTAGACAAGTTTCACTGCGTTGTCAGCTCAGCTGTTCCAAGTCTGATTGAAGCCAGTTTGTCAGTGTTTCATGAAAGTAAATTTTCAACATTTTGCATAAAATTTTCTGCAGCAATGTTTTGTTTTTCATAGATGAAATATGAGATTTTTTTCAACTTATATTTTCTTGTTCAATTTATTTATTTATTTATTTTAAAGATTTATACAATAAAAAAAAATTTATTATACAAATACAATAAGCGCAGCACTGGCAACTGGGCCTTCAGCCTTCAATTATGTTTGCACTTTACACATAATTTGCCATGTTTTGCTTTGCATCTTCGCTGTTTAAGCTCTTTAAGCTATCAAATTATTTTATTATCCTGCCAGGCTCAGTATTTTATTAACTTTTAGTTGCATTGTGCTGTCCGAAAAGCCGAAAATAAAGCAAACAGTAGCCGGCAAGTGAATGCCGGACATTAGTTGCTTTAGAGGAAATAAATGTTTTCCGCCAAATTAAATCTAATACGCAGCTAAATTATTTCACAGTGCGGCCGCCAACCGAAATCCTGACATTACGCTTCGTTTGCGTTTAATTCGCCAGAAGATTGTTCGTGTCCGTTCCACACAATATTCAACCAACACAACACAACACATCAGCTGAAAAAAAAAACGAACGCATTGGCCAAAGGCAAAGAAACTTTCGGCCGCTTTGAGGTACTCGCATAGTATATGAAATTAATTAGCTGAAAGGTAGCGGTGGCGACAACAACAAAGCCAACAACAAACAGCAAGTTGACTGCGAAATTTGGTTTGAGTTGACGTTCAGCGGTCATGGCAAGACAGGGGATACAAGTAATTTTCACCCGAAATTACTTTTTCGCTGTAGGCCTACCGAGGCAACTGACCGCGCCGCAGCGACCGTTGACGGGATGTGGGCCGACGGATGTCGGTCTAATGCGGCGCTGGCGCGTGTAATCATTTGTAATAGATAATTACCTTTAACTCATCCGGTGTGCCATGATGGAATAATGTGCATGGAGGCGCCCCAGTCCGTCAGCGTTGTGACGGAAGTGTGTTATCGAAGTTTGGCATGGATTATAATTATTCGACCAGGCGGTGTCTGTGTTTAGTTTGCTTCAATACAACGTCAATGCAGACAGACAGCGAATTAATGGATGGTACACAATGGCAGTAAGTTAAAGAGGAAGAGAGAGAGTGAGATAAAGAAAAGCCAAAATGTTGTGTTTGCATTTAAAAAGTTTCAACGAACAAATACAAGAAGACTAATTCAATAAGTAATGGTAAATTTCTTATTGGACGCTATGCTTTAAGACTTTTCAATACATTCAAGTAGTCAAACATTCACTTCATTTTCAAGTTAAAGAATTTTTAACGCTTAAAAGCTTAAATTGAAGTTTAGATTTTTAGATGGAAAATTGCGAGTATTGCGAGTTCATATAGTGGAATAACCAAAATCCAATCAAAATGACTTTTATATTGCGAATTAAAAAAATAAAAGTCATTGAATGATTTTTTTGATGCGAAACTTTGACTTTTATAATTAACTTTTATAAATAAAAGTGAATGATTTTTATTGATGACTTCAAAAATAAAAGTCACTGACTGATTTTTATTGATGACTTTTTTAAATAAAAGTCACCAATAATTGTTTTCACAGGATAACTAAAATATAAATCGAAAAAAAATGTTTTTATAAAATTTTTAAAATACAAATAAAAAATAGTTCTTATTTTTTCATTTTTCCGTAACAGTTACAAAAAAAAATTTTGTGCCAGGTTTGATTCTCGGTGCGAAAAGAAATGTATTAGTATATTTCATTTATTTGTATGACATTTCCTTCATAGTAATTTTTTCATATATATCTAGTTTTCAAAAATAACATAATAAATCATAAAATCATAAAGAAAAAAAATTAAATTAAATTAAAATTCGATAAATTCCCCCACAGCTACTCAGAAATTGCTTTTAGAGGGTTGAAATCTTTGACTGACCCCCACTAGTTTTTTTTTTATAAAATGGGCTCTCACTGTTCCCAGATTGCTCCTAGACATATCATATGTAGGTTAGGTTAGGTTGGAGTGGCAGCCTCCTATGTGAGAAGCTCACTTAAGCACAACTTATGGCTCAATTGTGATACCACAGTGGATGGCGCGACTCCCCCTTACGGCGCCGAGAACGAAGAAGATTCCGTTATGGACCTGGCTATATCCCTGATATTCAGAGGCGATAGCTCGGTTAGACTGGTAAAGAAAGCTGAGCCGAGAGACTTAAGTCTTCTTCTGGCTAATGAAGGACACTGACACAACAGGTGGATAACGGTCTCCTTCTCCTCCTCGGATCCGCATCCTCGACAGTAGTCGGTGGATTGCAGTCCCAGTCTCTCCGCATGCTTACCCATAAGACAGTGACCCGTAAGCACCGAGACCGTTGTGCTTATTGAGTGACGGCTAAGGTTAAGCAGCTGGTTAGTCCGTTTCATGTTATACGAAGGCTAGGTTAGTCGAGAGATACTGCAAGTCTGTTTCTCAGACCACAGTTCATTCGCTACTCTTTGGTAGAATTGTCTGAGCATCAATTTAATCGATGCAATAGGAGCTCCCACTGGGAGGAAGGACGAGGCCTCAGTGCGCAATATGCCTGCTCTGGCTAGTTCGTCCGCCTCGCAATTGTCTACAATACCTCGGTGCCCTGGCACCCAGAGTATTGAGACGTTGGAGCGCCTAGCTAGGCTGTTCAAGGACTTTCGGCAGTCAAGTACCAGCCTGGGTGAAGTGGTCACCCCCGCGAGCGACTTAATGACTGCCTGACTATCCGAACATAAAAGGACATTCGTTTCATGCGCGTTCTCGCGGATCAGCCAGATTGAGGCCTGGTAAATGGCCATTACTTCTGCCTGAAAGACACTACAATGGTCAGGCAGGCGGAAGGAGAGACGAAGCTCCAGTTGGCTACAGAAGATCTCGCAGCCAACCTTGTTCGCCAATTTGGAGCCGTCAGTGTAGATATTGATAGAGTTTCCGGAGGGTAGCTCGCTATCGGTCCACTCTCCTCTATTAGGGATACGGACCGTAAATCCGTGATCAAATTTAGTGAGGGTGCAGATATGATCGATGACATCTGGCACCGAACAATCTTGAGTAAGAATCCTGGAATGACCAAGATCCGGTATGGCCCAGCGGGAAATCGCGTTTAGGCTGAGCATTTCGCATGTAATTTGACCCGCTGCGCGGTTGGGCACTAGTGGAGAAGGGTAAACAATGCTTTCGTGGGTGTAGTGCGGAGAGCCCCTGTAACCAAAATGGCCGCCATCCTCCTGACTTTATCAAGAGGTTTCAGGTTGACCACCTTACTTATGGCAGGCCACCAGAAAACAGCACCATACCTCCTAGGTTAGGCTCAACTACCGCCGAGTGAAGCTAGGACATGATTCCGGGTTGAAGTCCCCATCTAGCATCAGCAGTAGAGAGCACATGAGGCTTTCCGTGCCCTCTTAGCAATGTTAGCCTTCCAATTTAGTTTAGAGTCGAGGATTAGACCTAAGTACCTACCATTGTTGCTGAGGCTAAGGCTAACACCGTTTAGCTTAGGTAGTGCGAACTGAGGTATCTTATATTTCCTACTGCTTCCTACTATCATATGTAAGACAGACTCCCATTTATTTACCCTTCCAAATGTTTTTTTCCATACACACCTAATCACTATCTGCAACTTTTAAACTTGAAAAATTCAAAGCCATATGCTATAAAAAAGTTCCTCATGCGAGCATTGAGTTATTTTCCACAAACTTTATAAGTAATTTACGTTTCAACACCTTTCTAACCAATAATTAACCGATTTCCCTGTCAGCACCAATCGAACGCCATTCCCATTAGCCGACTTCTCAAACTTATGTCCAGCAATACCTCAACTTACTTCTGATTGTGTTTGCCCTAGAAATTTGCGTTCTGCTTGTATGTGGCAAATTACTTCATGTCGCAAATCTGCTTAACACCCACAAAACCACACACACACACACACAGCCAGTACAGGTGTGAGTTCATTTAGAGGGGTGGAACAGGCCGCTTCAACGTGTCAACGCCTCGGCCCCATGAGTGCACAAGTACCGAGTGTGTCACTGGCGGTTGTGCGATCAAGTCCCTTAAAAGCAGTAAAATAACTTTGTATACAATTTGGTATATGTGTGCGATTGTGTGTGTGTGTGAACGCTGCAGCGCTTCAGCGTCGCTCATGCATTAATACAGTTTGCTACACGAATTGTTGAATATTGCGGCATTTTGTGCACCGACAAGCAGCGATGACAGCACACAAGCTTCACATATGTGTATATGTACATATGTATGTACATATATTGTTGTATGATAGTACGCGTGTTGTTGTGGTGTTAAAGGGTGTGAAGCAACAATTGCCACTGTAATTTGCAGCCATTAATTATGCTGTTTATGCAGAAAAAGTAATAATTATGGGTAATTGCAAGGGAGTGGGCCACTATAAGTGGGAAAATTAGTGGTATTCACAATGTGTGCAGCAACTACTCAGGCAGAGGTAAGGAGAATGAAACGAAAGCTAAGATGTTGGAGGTCTATTTGAATGATGTGATATCAGTACTAAGTAAGTTTCTTTGCGTACAGTTTCGACAAGGCCCAGGATTGCGTTTATGTTAGATGTGGTTGTAGAGGACTTTAAATTGAATTAGTTTTATTTATTTTTTTAATTTATTCTTTATAATTTATATGTTATTATTTATTATTATGATTTATTATTTATTACTTATGATTTATGATTTTTTATTTATGATTTATGATTTCTTATTTATTATTTAATGAGGGCATCGTAGAAGCGGCGCACAACAGTTTCCTTGCAGTCTTCGATCCTGCAGCTTCTGCAGAACTCTTCATATAGCTCACTCAGTTTTTAGCGTATTGGCCAATGGCGCAGTGTCCAGTCAAGATTCCCACGAATTCATTCCCTGAATCCACTAAGTCGGTCGAATGCCAGATCTGTTTTGTCGTGCTGCAAGTTTGTTTGGATAACCTTAACAAGCAGAATATGGCAATTGCAGTTCCAGTGAAAAGCACAAACGCATTATTTTTAATTTTTGTATGTTAGAATATCAACAATTTTGTAAAATTATCGGTGTAAGTTAAAACTATAATCACAACTAATTACTATTACAACTTGTGACACATTGTGAACATCTCTACTGTACAAAGTATTTCTTGACAGCTGTCAGCAAAACGCAAAAATATTTATTTATTTATTTTACATTAATTTTATAAATGAAGTTGTCACAAATTTTAATCCACGCATCCAAAGATTGTTTAAGTTTCAAGCAAAACAATAAATAATAAATAAAAATAAATAATAAATAATTAAAAATAATATTTAATGACAAATAAACAATAATAAAATAAATAAATAAAAATTGTTTAATTTTCAAGCGAAAAAATAAATAGTAAATAAAAATATGTTATTATTTCTTATTAACAAAAATAAATAAAAATAATAATTAATATAAAATGAACAATAACAAAATAAAAAAATACAAAAATTGTTCAAGTTTCTAATAAAGAAAAGAAATAATGAATACAAATTAATTTAATATTCATTAATAAAATAAAAATTAATTAAATAAAAATAATTAAAAAATATTAATTAAAAAATAAAAAGTAAACAATGATAAAGTAAATAAATACATAAATAATACACAAAACAACGTAAAAATAGTGATAAATAAATAAAAATAATAAATAAAATTTTCATTAAATCTCAATTGTCATAAACTTAAGGTTTGAACAATTAAATCATTGAAAATGTGAAAAACATATCAACCAACAATTTAAGTGTAACAAAAGGACACAGAACATTTGTTGAATTTTAATTGTTTTTAAGAAAAAAAATTTTAGTTTTTATTAATTTCATGCATTCAGCTTAAAATTATGCTTCAAATTAAAGTTCTTCATTGAGAAATTAAGTTTGTAATGACTTGATCTATGTTATAGACATTTCATGTGCATATCTTTAGGCGCACTGCAGTCCAAGGTGCAATTTTGTGTCATGTTGAAGCAGCCATCCCTAATCTAATCTAATCTAATCTGCCCAACCTAACCAACAAGCTGGCTTTGCTCCACTAAGTATGCACACATTTTTTGTTAGCTTCTACAAACAATTCGTATCAATTTCAACCCTACGAACTCTTTAAAGCACTTTAGCTGCCGCAAATTAACCCAACAATTGTTGAACAATAAAGACAGCATTGAGTTTTTCAGTTAACAAAACTCCAGCTGCACACTTCGAATTGACATTTTCAGAACACACTCGCACACATATAGAGCGAATTGCTTTTAGATTTGTTTTGTTTTTTCTTTTGCTGTTGAATTCCTTTTGAGTGAGAGAATGCACAGGATGCAATTAAAATGTCATTTCACCTGCTGAAAGCTTTGCTGGGGCACCGGTGAAGCAAACAAACCATTTGATACGTACAGGTGCGACACTATCTATATACACGTGTGTGTGTGTGTGTGAGTGTGTGCGAGCATGCCAAAATGAAGCCAGTCATGCGGCGCTGGCGCGCTGTTGCGTGCGGCTGCGCTACGTGAGTGCAATGCTTCCGAGAATTCTTGTTGCAAGCGATGCCACCGTTCGGACATAAACATTGCACATTATTGCCAGTTGTGTCACCGAGCTGAGCAAAGGTGCAGACGACAACACAGACGCAGACACAGACACGACTGACTAGTGTTGTAGGTGTGTGTGTGTGAGTGCACACGTGCTGGCAGTGTGTGGCTGCTGAAAGGGAACGAAAAATACACACAACATGACATAAGTGAGTACGGTCGCTGTTAGTCAGTTGCGCCCACATGCACTGTTGGGGTCCCCGCCAAGGGGGGAGGCACAAAAGGGCGCGCGCTAATGTCCATACTTTGCTAAATGAGTTTTCATTGTGTTGTTACTATTATGAAATGTTCGTTGGCTCTGAGTAATGGCTTTTCAAATAATGCGTTTTATTATGTTGTTGAAATTTTTGCCATTATGATTTTTTCGCATCAATTGCAGCAATCTCAAGTTGAATATGTTTTAAAATAATTGTTATAAAAAATAGGTTTTAAGTGCACAAATAATAAGTAGGGGGAGAGCTACTATTTTTACAAATAAGTGAATGAATTTAAATAACTTATTTTAATAGAGTTGAGCAATCTTGACTTGACTGAATCGAAACTTACCTACTTACTTATAGAAGTAGTTTAGATTTATTGATTCTGTTTGTTAAGGAACTTTAGTTTAGGTTGTCGTTGCAAAAAAACGATACTGCGGTGTAATATAAAAATATATAAATAGTTGGACCTATGTGCCTATTTGAGGGTTAATGGCCATCATTACTCTGCTTAAAGCACGGCGCCACAAAATTATTGACGGTAACGAGAAGACAGTCGAGCTGACTAGAAAAAGTTCCACTCTTTAATAAAGAGTTGTGTTAGACATTTCCATAAAGTGCAATTTGAAAGGATCTCTTGACCAAAGCAAACCGCAATTAGCAGAGGTTAGAATCCCATATGTGATAATAATTCTGGAACTGATGAATAGAAAAGGAGGTAATCTGGATTTGAACATAGATAAGGAAACCATCAAACACTTTCCTTAAGCTGGCCTGACGAGTCTCTACTCCAAATAAACTAGCTTTTGTAGACATTTGCGTAAAATGAAAAATTTCTAATGATCTCCTGACCAAAGTAAACATCAACTAGCAGAGAATAGATTCCTCATAGGAAAAGCAGGTCAATCGGGTTCAAATATGACATTAATTTTGGAACTGTTGAATAGAAAACGAGTTGATCTGGGCAGCCACACTGCATCTGTAACATATCACTGGCCTGTGGAAGAACATTCAGTCAAGATGGACTTCCTTCCTAATACCAGCTGCCATAGCTGTGAATCAGAAAACAAAAAGGAAACCATCAAATACTTTCTTTGCCCAAAAAAAGTTAGTGAAGTGTCTTGATGAACGAGCTTTGGTAGGACTTTGCATAAAAAGCGAAATCTCTAAGGACTTTCGGATCACAGTAAACGGCAAGCAGTAAAGAATACTTCAAGATCAGCAAATCCATCTGATCCGAATTCCTTCACTGGCCTGTAGAATAGCCTTTAGTCAAGATGGACATCGCTCCAAATATCTGCTACTGTATTTGTGTATAAAAAAAAAATTTAAAAGAAAACCAATGAAAATACAATGGGTACAAAAAGGGGCCCATTATTAGGTCCGCTTTGGGAAATATCCAAACAGTTGTTAGCTTTCAATTGATAAGACACAGGTCTGGCAGTTTCTGTGAAGATTTTCAACCTCTTGCGCCTCACATCCATCACTAGAGGTCTAAGAGGTCTAGAAAGGTATACCCATTGTTTCAAAGTTATTAATTTATGAATCATCCTTTTAGTTTGCAATGCATTTTCATATTCGTTGAGTTTTACATGCCAGTATATTTGGTCTAAATGCTAAAAAAGATACTTAATACTATTTAAAATATGTATTACGTATCTTAGGTTAGGTTATGGTGGCTGTCTCTGTAAGAGACACACTCGGAGGCCTATTGGAAGGTCGACTTGTATTGTGATACCACATATCTTATCCGTTTTTGAAATGTGTATGAAACGCTGGTTTTCTAACATATTGTAACGATAAGACAGTCTGTCGCTGTGCAAAGCAACCCTGCCGCTACGTGCCGTGCTATAATCCAATCTGGCAACGACGGCCGCGATAGTAACTTTTAGTCCAATCTGGCAACGACGGCCGCGATAGTAACTTTTAGTCCAGCCTGGCAATGATGGAAACTTTTAGTCCACTCCGGAATGTGCGGGAACGATCTGCGCGATGGCCTGACAGGTATAAAAGGCAGCCGGATGCGGCGCAGCGAGTCAGTCTGGTTTTGACAAGTGAAGTTGCCACACGGAGTAATTAAGCAAATACTTAAGTGAACGAACAGTAAAGTGTAAACTGTGAATAATAAAGTGACTGTTGGTTTTTAATTGGCTGCGTTCGAATAAACAAAGTTGTTTCATTTTCAAATTGCACAATCCAGTGATACGTAACAGCCCACTAGACTTAGTATTCGTAACAATATGTTACAGCCAGTGTTGCCAGATACCTGAAATTACTTTCTCTTTAATCTTAAAAAAAATACTGAAATTTCCTCCCAATAGTTAAAAAACAACTCAAAATTTTGTTTATAATTTGCGTCATTTTAAAGGAATTGAACTTCTCACAAAAAAAAATATATATTATATAGGGCTTTCCAACAAGAGGTGTTATTTTGAATCACCCGGTATTTCGGTAGCTGTCACTTTTGAAGCTTTTATTCTTTGACATTTGACAAGTAGAAACTACGCCATTACTAAAAATGGAACGATACACGCTTCAACAATACATTGAAATTATTAAAATTCACAAAAAAAATGGTGAAAATCTTGCAGTCACAGTTCGCAAAACTAAAGCATTTTTGGGTCGTCGTGAAGCACCTTGTCGGACCGCAATACAGAAATTGGTGGAAAAATTCGAGCTGTTGGGACAAGTTAGTGATGTGAAGAATAAAACCCGTGCACGTCGCTCAAGAACAACTAAGAATATTGCTGCTGTAGCCCAAAGTGTTGAAGAAAACCTAGGTTTGTCGATTCCTCGTCGTTCTTTGGAATGATGATTTTTTTATGGTCGGAGTTGGATGGTATTGATCTGGACAACGTTTACTTTCAACAAGACGGCGCTACGTGGCACACAAGCAACGAAACCATTCCTCTTTTACGGGAAAAGTTTCCGGACCGTGTTTTCTCTGGAAGAGGTGATCACAATTGGCCACCGAGATCTTGTGATTTAACACCTTGCGACTTCTTCCTTTGGGTCCACGTGAAAGATAAGGTGTACGCCAACAGCCCAGCGTCGATTCAAGACCTCAAAGATAGAATTCGTGAGGCTATCGAGGACAAAGGGCAGCCACTTTGCGATTTGGTTATGGAAAATTTCATGAAAAGGATATGATCATGTAAGCGTGGTCGTGGTGGCCATTTGGCTGATGTTGATTTTCATTATTAACGGCATACCTTCCTCTTTATTATGGAATAAACATCCGATCATTTATCTCAAAAAATGCTTTTGCTTTGAATACCAAAATAACACCTCTTGTTGGAAAACCCTGTATATATATATAATTTTCTTTAATGCAGCATTTTTTAATTCATCTTCAGCTTAACAACAAAAACTTAACTAAAACAAAATATACATATAACAAATGAATTAAATAAAAAGTGTAAAAGTGTGACAACTTACATTTGTAAGCTTACAAATTTTTCTCTGACAATTCATCATACTTTGTTATCCAAAAATCTTCAAAAAATCCCCTAGGGATCTGAAAAATCCCTAACATAAAAAAAATTCTCCTAAACTTTCTCCTAAACAATGCTTATCTTTTGTCTTCTTCCTTCTAAAAATTCTCTTAAAAGGCCATGAATCTCCTTGATCTAGGAGGAAATCTCCTGATCTGGCAACACTGGTCACAGCACACATTTCAAGCGGATGGGGAAAAGAGGTGAGGGAGGGGACATACTGTTTAACGCAGAATCCTAACGGCGTTTGGCAGTTTTTTCTTTCACTCTTGAAGGTTTTACCATTGCCAATCTTTTGTTTTGGTATTTTTGTAATTCTCATCTGCTTCATGTGGATACAGATAGAAGTAGATGACTGTTTCACCAGCATGAGCTGGGAATCGAACCTAGAGTCTTTGGTATGAGACGCCAGCACACTACCAGCTGAACTAACGAAGCCGAAAGAAGATTGAATAAATAAACAGCTCGCAAGGCCGGAGACTTGTATGTTGCTGTTGGGTCTGCAGCTGACCTGAAAACTTTCCCGTAGGCTCTGCATCTCAATTAGCTGAGGCGATGCTTTCGTAAAGCTAAGCATGTCCGATAATTTTAGGTCGTCACGTGCCTAAAATGTCCGAAAGCTGGGCAGTTGCATGTGAAGTTCACTAAAGTTTCGTTGTCCTTAAAGCACATGTTGCATAAAAAGGATTATTTTAACCAAATCCTAAGGAGATACACGTTAAAATGTTTAAAACCTTTGGTGAACTTTATGGTAGTTCTGGAATCACTTTTCCCTAATGACACAATTAGTTACTCTTTCGCAATCACAGCAGGTAACTTGTTATGTTGGGCCGAGAATTGTCAATGAACATCTTTGACTGCTTACATGTCGTAAGTAGTCCATTGTAGCCTATAAGTCTTGAGTTGTCGAAGTGCTTGTGTATCATACAATTACTTTATTGGTCCATAAGGCTGGTGCAAAGCAAAGTCAGAGATACTGGTTTATTAATGCCTTGCAGTGGCTCTGAAAGCAACCAACACTTAACCAAACCCAAACCTTCATAATGCAAAACTTCAACCCTTCACGAACGAGTCAACCAATATTTAAGTGAGTCTCCCGCTTATTTATTTTCATTATCTTCCATATAAATTCTGTTGTAAGCAAATTCTCATTAACAAAGTTATGTTCATTCTCAGCACTCAATCATTTGGGTTTCTTGTATTAGCTCGAGTCAAGTTTTTCACTGTTTTATGGCATAAAAAATATGATCAAGTGCTAGAACCAATCAAAAATGGTGAATAGCCCGCTTTGTGATGAGCCCAAGTGATGGCGACACGTTTTTGAGCGCTTCAGTAAAAGCGCACACATGCTGAAACACACACACACACACACATTCGCACAAAAAAATGAACTTGCAACAAAAGCTAAAACTAAGCCAAATCAATAAAAAAATATATCAAACTTTTACGTTCCGGCTGCGTGTGAATGCAATAAATCAAATCGATGCCAAGCGGCAGTTACAAAAACAAACACAAGAAATACACAGGGACACACAAAGAACGCAGCCAAAAACAACAATGCGAAAACGTGACAAACAGTACGAAAACAAAGCCAAAGTTCATTTGATTTTGTTACTTTGATATTATCGCGCATCGACAGGATATGACTTGCCACTTTGTTTGCGTCTGTGTTTGTATTTGCTTGTCTATGTCTGCGTTTCTGTGTGTATTTGTGCGTGCGTGTGTCGCTGTGAGTGTTATGCGATACTTTATCTTATCTTATCATATTTGGGTCAGTGCGCGCTGCTATTATATTCGGTATTATGTGTCTGAGTTGGATTTGTATTTGACAGTTTTGTTGCCGCCTTCGGGTGGTTCTTAGTTGTATTGATTTAGTAGAATGCCGCCTGTTCTAAAGCACAAAACAAGAGAAATGAAAAAGCCAACATTGTAGCGTAATGTGAAACCGAAATTATTTGATTGAACTGGCGGTGCAGACAAAACATTGCTTGGCTGAGGAGAAAATTGCACAGTTCGTTCTTAGAAAACGTATCACTGTATTTGGCAAAAGTATCTTTTCATGTTTAGGAAATATGCCTAAGAAATGTTATTAAGAGATGTGTATTGAATTTCGCAGTTAATATTTGGAATTTGTTGTTAATATTTAATGCAAACAGACTGAAAACATTTTGAGCAGATTCCATGTTCGTTGATGCTTTTAACAAATTTTCAATCAAATATTCATAAATGTCACAGATTATTGCGCTCGTAGTTACAGGAAAGCTGTGATTTAGGTTGTCAATATTTTCCTGTACTAATGTATTCGATTTTTGAACTAACGTTCTGCCAAAGAACCAGATTGTTGATTGGTGTCATCACATGGTGTCATTATTGTGTCATTGGGTCCATGCTCGAACGATGGCACCTCTAGCCCGGTGATGTACACAGGAAGTGTTCTGTTATCTCTGGTTGTCTTTCTTCTATATTATTCTTTCTTTTAGGTTATATGTTAGATAGATGCAGATTGGCGGAAAAGTTGTCACCCAGTGTTCTTTGGCTCTAATTAGTTTATGAATGAATGAATGAATACGAAGGATTCGTCCATTTATTTATTCATTCATTCAATAATTCAGATAGATGTAGAGCCGGGAAAATCAACTATAGGAGGTAATAAAATTCAATAATAAAACTTCCCTATAGACGCAGTCAACATAGATGCAGGACTGAAAATTGCTACTTAGAAACAGTTGGATATTCCTGCTTCCAAATGAATGATGCAAATCTCAAAGCACTTTTCTCAGTCATTCGTGTGTAAGTACACACATAGCCATCCAATCTTACATAATGTCAAAGGAGCAACTCCAATGAACCCAACATTTAATCAATTTTGCTCTCATATGGCAACAAGAAAAGAGTAAACGTTTTCTCCAAAGACATATTTCAGCAATTTTCTATGAATCCTTTACTTGCGAAAATCATCACATTAAACTTCAAGGATTATGTATTCTTGCGGTACATAAATTTCACTTCAAAAGTACAGTTTTAAGTAGCATAAAATACTCAAGTGTGCAGTTTCGCTCTCACTCATGCCGCGCCACAAAAACAGCACTGAAATCTGCAATTTTCTACTTATTTATGTGGTCATTGAGGGCGAGAAAATATGGCAGTGAAATTTATGACAGCCCAGCAGAAAGGACGACTGACAGTGTGAAACTGCCAGCTGGAATGTTGTGCGGTACGCAATTGATGGCGAATTGCGCGCGCGGGAGGATGAAGGCGATAAGATGCTCGCATTAATTACGCAACGCATAAAATTTAATTTGCGCAATTGATGACGCTGTGCGGCAGTAAATTTGTACAAACATACATAATATATATTTTTTATGACGTTTTAATTGACAGCTGGCAGTAAACTTGAGTGCTTTGAGTGCAAAATTGCAAAAGACTTTAATGTTTTTTTGTTTGTCTAAGCAATGAATTGAAATTCATTGAAGTACTGCAATGAGGAATTTTCAACAAATCTAGAAGTAATATAGTTTTTTTTGTCTGCCTTGAATCTCATTTCCATTGCAGTTTAATTAGCATTTTGCGCGCCGCAAAATTCGAAATGTTTGCCATCAAATTCGAATGTCTCAACCACACACACACACACATACACAAATATATGTCTTGAGGCAGCACAGTCGACTGCGCCATGCAATGTTGCTTTGCTAGATTGCCATCAATTACCTGCTCGAGGGTGCCTGCTGTGTCCATCAAATCCCACCAAATACACGCAGCCAATTTGCCTGAGAGCATTTCATCAATGTGAAATAGCAACAGTCTGTGTGTGTGTGTGTGTATGGGTGTGCGTTGGCTTTATCTGCTCGCTCACGCCCTGCACGACAGCCTAATACACACATCACTTCCTTCGGGGAGGATATTGAAATTGTATAAATTACACCAGCCCACAAAATTATCACATACTTGTGTGCAAGAAAAATGTAAACGCCACAAATATTGAATGGTAATTTGTCCAATTAAATGGGAATTTGATTGTACAAATATTTAAATAAGATTTTACATGTGTGTGTGTGTTTGTGTGTGTGTGTGTGTGTGAACAATTTTGCAACAATTTCAATGGAAATGTGCAAAAGCAGCGCGAAATCAGAGTTCAGGGAATTGAAATTTGGCGATTTTTTCATAGCTAAATGTTGCGTATACGCAATGTTGAGTATACGCAATGCAAGTTGTTGGTATAACAATTTGGTACAATTTGGAATAATTTTTACCAGGAAATTAAAGCGCGAAATGTGAGGATGTAAACGCAAAAGTCATTAGTTGACATTGGAGTGGAAACCGCAGGAAATGGAGAAGTGAAGGTCCTTGAAGTTGGTATACGTGATAGACTAAATATACTAGCAAATTGTATTGATGACTTAAAAAGAGCAGTATGTAACTGAACTTAAACCTAAACAAACCTTAAATAGAGTGTCAATACAAAATTCAGTGAACGTCGTTTAAGGGGAAACTTTAACTAGAGATGGATTGGCGTATTGTATTGAAAAATTGTTATTTGTAAACAAGTTTTTGAACCAGAACCTTTTGCATCATTTGAAAAAAACAAACTTGCTAGTCTGAAGTCGTACATCGATCATAACTGGAGTGTGCTATATGAGCAGCAATCTTTTCCCGACAGCGAGGACTCAATTTGTCTCAATTTGACTTCAAAACATTGCAATTGCATGCAAAAATTCTTTCAATCAGGAAGGCTTGTAGAATGACACTCAGCGAATTTTTCAGAGCTGATGAGCTAACACGTTGATGATGCACGCTCCATAAAGCTCAATGAGAAGTGAGACAATTTCCTTTTTAAAGCAAAAATAGATGATATTCTGGAAAATCAGCAGATCAGTAAAAGCAGATCTGAGGATCTCTTAAACAGCGAACACCGGAATGGGGCGAGTCTTGATGCGGTCATCACAAATCACTGAGCCATTGCGGAACAAAATTGGCATCTCCTACAAACCCTTCTATTGCAGAAAGAATCCATCTTCCTCTTTCCCTGTGTCGTGCGCGGCTTCATCAAGAAGAAGGTGAAAGACTGTGGAAAAGTCTGATTGACATTCACCGAATTTTAAGGCATAGTGAAATATACGTTTTGAAGAGCAAATCAACGATTGGGTTAACTGTTCCTATAACAAAACTAACCGGAAAGGCACAAAGCTATTCTAAAGAATCGTCCCTAGTTTACGAGGGCATTTTGATAAGTCAGTGACTTTTTGAATAAAAGAAATCTGTTTTTGAAAAAAAATAGTGTTTGACCGAATATTCGGTTTCGGTTTCAGTTTCGGCCATAAAATGCCTGAACGGCCGAACATTTCCATTTAGAAGAGAATTTAAATGCCACCGATGTAAATAAACTTATTTTTTTTTTTATAAAATATTAAATTATTTAATTTTGAACATTAGCGAGTTAGGTACGAAAGGGTGATTTTGTTATGTTTATGTTTGAAAAAAGAAAGAATTGTTTTTATTAATAAGTATTAATTTATTTATGTAATGTTTATGTCAATGGTGATTTTGATTCTTGATTTGGTGATTTTTATATTATTTCAACTAGAAAGTTTCGGTTTCGGCCGAGTGTTAGAAAAATCGAAATTTGGTTTAGGTTTCGGCCCAAAAAAGTGGTTTCGGTCGGACACTAGAAAAAAACCTTTCATTTCTCAACATAGTCTCCTGTTAGCTTGATACATTTAGTTCATCGTTTTTCCAGATTTTTTATCCCTTTCAAATAATAGGTTTTCTAAAGGCCCTCGAAATAGGCATTTGTTTCAGTGATGACCTCTTCATTCGAGCCAAATCTCTTTTTGAGAAGTCGTATCTTCAAGTTTGGATACAGAAAATAGTCGAAAATAGTAGAGTTCGTAGCTCAATTGATGGATTTTTTCAACTTTTAGCGACTACACACGTGTGCACTGGTGCGTTGTTCTGGTGGAAGACAACTTTTTCTTCACCAATTGCAGTTGTTTTTGCTTAAAATCGGCGTCGAATCAATTCAACAGCTCTGCTTAATATGTGCCAGTAATAGTTTTATCCTCTTGAGGGTAATAGATGTGTGTGAATGACACCACATGCATCCAAAAAACCTGTGGCCATGTCGTTGTTGGTCGACAGATCCAGCTGGGCCTTCTTTTGTGCACGTTCCCCCAGAGAAGTCCACTGCTTTGACGGTTCCTTGGTCTCTGGTGTGCGGTGATGAATCCACGTTTCATCCACGATTACGAAGCGGCGCAAAAACTCATTCGGATTTCGGTTCAACATTGTCAAACACTTCTTTGAAATGGTCGCACGTGTGCGCGGTCGAGTGTGAGCAGTCCAAATATTCATGCAAAATGTAGTTGAACCGCTCAGTTGAGATACTTTCAGCTTCAGCCACCTCACACACTTTTATTCACCAATTGTCCAAAGTAATTTCATGGACTTTATCAACAAATTTTGGGTGTAGCTGGTATGACCACAACGGAATTCGGTAAACCAATTCTTAGCCATTGAAATTTATGGTACAGAGTTCCCATAGTATTTATCAAGCCTTTTCTTGGTTTCAGTGATGGTTTTTTACGCAAAAACCATGTTTTATCTGCACGCGAAATTCACCTTTTTCCATTTTTGTCAAAATCCACAAAGTTGTGTGCTTTCTATAACTGTCAAACACAAAGTAAATGACGCATTATGCTCAAAATTCATGTATTCATTCAATGTAGCCTACTAAGAGATGATAGTTGACAGTAGCAGAGTTGTATGTAAAGTTACTACGTGTTAAATGAAAAAGTCAATGACTTCTCAAATTATCTTCGTACATTATTCGCCATGGCTTAGCGGGTGGGACCACAAGTCTCATGCGACGCTCGAGTCTTGATTTGATTCCCTGTTGAATCGAACTAACATATGGAAATAAAGATTGTTCTTTGAGTAGTTAGTTGTCTCGGCAACAAACGAGAAACTTCTCCGAGAAAAATTCTTATTGTACATTTGGCCAAATAAATAAATATAATATATAAAATTCCCTATGAAAATGCTTCCCGTTTGCCGTTTGGAACTCAGCCCAATAACAACCTCAGTATCCAGACAGTCAGAAGTTTTGTTGGAAAAATTTAACTTCTAAAGAACAAAACACCCTTCATTCAGTCAATTCATAAACAGAATTTCAAAGTGTAAACTCCGACTTCAATTAAGGTTAAGTAAAAAATTATATCATCAAATCATGACACGTGCAGATCCCACTCAAAAATCGAGCAACCCATAAAAAATTACAAAACTTGCCATCCACATGAAATTCAGGCCACTCAGTTCAAATACACTTTAAACTGAAATGGGAAGTTTATTTTTGTTTTAAGATAAATATTGTGTGCCATTTTCTGAAGTGGCCAACATATTTCACCACAGCCACAGCAAAGCAGACCAGAACGTATTTGCTAAATTAATTATTTATTTGCTCGACTGCATGCGATGGCAATAATGGCACAACCGAGTACAGCCAAATGCCAGCACGAAAAGATAAATGGCAACAATCACGCACTGGCGGCTCACACCAACTGAAATTACAGTGCAACCAAATATCCGGAAATAATCGCAACAACAACCAATTATTTCCCTTTTCATGCGCTTTTTATTATGAATTCGCGCCGGCACGGACTCGCTGAAGCGAAAAATTCATATGCACAAATCTGGGCTATGCACTCATGCTGCCTATTCCAAATGAATGCATAGGACATATGAATGCAAAGTGTATTTAAATGTGTGTGTGTGTTCATTTATTGCTACTTTAACCCTTCTGTCAATACGAAGGTACCTGGGTACCTATTGCATTTTTGAAGTAAAAATAACCTACTTTCGGCCAAGGAACGCTATGCTGGTATTTTTAATATCTTCCTAATATCAATTGACTAGCTATTAGATAACTTATATAGAAAGAAAACTTTTTCTGTATAACTTTTAGAACCAAATTTTGAACACTACCCCTTTGTTCTATACGAAGGTACCCGGGTACCTTCATACAAAATACAGTAAAACAATACAGTTTCAACGTGAAATTAATCTTTCATATTCAAGTGCACCAAATTTCAAATTTGAAATCAAAGTTATATTCAAAGATAAGTTAATTTTAGGACATTCGATCGAAGTCATCGACTTCAGATGGGTGTTGCTCTAAGATGTTTAAACCTTTGAAAGGAGAAGTTTACTCTGAAAAACTAAGTAGGCAATTGCCAAAGTATGTAAGACCCAAGTAGGCGTAAAATTGTTATTCAAAAATATTTATTCAAAGCTTTAAATCTTACGTCCGCTATGCTGCAACGGATAATCTTTTTACTTCTGAAGCGCTGACGGAATACCTTTTCACAAAAAATTTCACAAATCTGGTGTTAAAAAGTAATACTCGACCCCTAAAGTCGTTTTTACAGCGACAAAATCTTTGGAGTTTTACTTTCCAAAGAGCAATGAAGCTGGGTGGTTCTTTCAACTATGCACCACGGCAAAGCAGTGCCAGGGGACAACCCGAAATTAAAAGTCTTTCGCATTTACAATTGTACAAAGGTCGCTATACTATGCTCTGAGAGAGCAAGTGATTAGACGTGTGGGAGCAGAGCTCCAGCTTTAAAAATCAAATTCAAAAAACCAGTGCGTGGTAAACCAAAAGTGTGCATAATAAACCGCGAGCGAAGCAAGTGGCAACAGGCCGAGTCCAGAACCTGAAGCACCAGCCAAGTCGGTAAGCTCAACTCAAACTCAACTTCAACACTAGTCTTGGGGCAAATTGATTTCGCGGAGCCAGAGAGTGAAGGTGGCAGCTGTCACCGCATATATCAGCTGTTCCGCGGGAGCACGGGAAAAAGCGCGCCAAGAGCAAGCGCAAAAGGGATTAGCATAAACCCAGCGCAAGAACCGTGGTGAATGTGCGACCACTCTAAATCCCAATGTGGTGAATACACAACTGGGGAAGAGACAGCAGATCTAGCTAGCGGCCAGCGAACTAAAGCGCAATTAAAAATGAGCGCAACAAAGCAAGTTGGTGCGAGTGTAATGGCGACAAGCGGTGCTCCAAAAGGTAGCGCCGACGGCGCAGCCGCTTTCGCCAAAAGCTCGAGAACGCAACGATCACCCACGCGTGAATACATATCCGTACAGCGAGAGATCTGCCAAGCAACTAAAAGCGCAAGCGAGAGCGCATGCACAACTGGTGAAGAGGCAGCAGATGTAGCTAGCGGCCAGCGAACGAGGGCGCAATTAAAAATGAGTGCAACAAAGCAAATTGCAATAAGCGGTGTACCAAAAGGCAGCGCAGACGGCGCAGCCGCTTTCGTCAGAAGCTCGAGAACGCAGCGATCACCCACGCGTGAACGCACAATTGCACAACAAGTGATCTACCAGGCAACTAAAAGCGCAAGCGATAGCGCATGCACAACTCACCTCAGCGATGGAGAACTGGAAGCGGGCGTCTCTCAGTCGATAGTGAGAGAGCTTTCATGTGTTCTGCAAGAGAGTTTTTGGGGGGAAAGCGGAGCTTATCCTCAAAGAGCTAACACCGCGTTTGGAGAGCTGGGAAATAATATATATGCTCTCATCAAGATGATGATTGGTCAAAGGTGGGTCAATAATCAGATGAGAAGCATAGCAAAAGCACTAGCAGCATCGTATAAGCAAGCGGCGGCGGAGTATGCTTCGGCGACGCCAATAACAGCGATAGACTCCAAAACAACACAAACGGAGAAGCTGATCGATAGCGCGCGCGAGAAACGAATGCGAAAAGATATAGAAATTTCACCCAAGCCAAAACGAAGCAGCAAACGCAGCAGACTAAACTCGCCGCGACTGCAAAGAGAGCAGGTCGAAGCTGGAGGTGATAGCGCTGAAGGTATGGTGGAAGTTAGAGCGGTAGGCAGAATGGAAGAGCGCGAGGTAACAAATCGAGACGATGAATGGGTCGTAGTGCGCAAAGCTAAACGCAGCTTGCCAGCGGCCGGAGACACTGCAAAAGCCCTTGGCGGAAGCAGTGTGCATGCAAAAAGCATGGCCGCTGTGCGGCCATTCAAAGCCAAACCGGATGCGCTCGTTATCTCGAAAAGAGGAAATGAGTCGTACGCGGACATGCTAAAGAAGATAAAATCAGAGCCAAACTTATCTGAGCTGGGGGAAAAGGTGATTAGAATCCGATAAACCCAAAAAGGCGAAATGCTGTTAGAATTGAATTCCAAAGGTGACGCTCAGGCACGCTACTGCGAGGCGGTGCGTAAAACACTGGGAGAAGAAGCGAGCGTCAGGGCTCTAACGCACAGCATGTCTGTTGAATGCAGAGACCTAGATGAAGTGACGACCAGAAGCGATATTGTGGCAGCGATTCGGCAGCAAGTCGGCCTATCCGATGTGGATGAGTCGGCAATAAAAAACATTAGAGCGGCATATGGGAATACGCAGACAGCAGTCATAAGCCTCCCTGTGAAAGCTGCTAATGCCCTGCTTGAAAAGGGGAAGATTAAGATCGGCTGGGTGGTGTGCAGATTGCGCCAAGTGAAACCACAACCAATACGGTGCTTCCGTTGCCTAGATTTTGGCCACGTTGCCAAGGACTGCGCAAACTGTGACCGATCGGGTCTGTGCCGCAGGTGTGGAAAAGAAGGTCACAAGTCCAGCGATTGCAGGAACGAACCGAGGTGCTTAATATGTGAAAAAAATGGCGAAACCGAGCTAAAACATATTGCAGGAAGTAGCAGGTGTTCGGCATACCGAAAGGCAGAGTTGACCGGGCGCCAATGAAATTTATCCAAATAAATTTAAATCATTGCGAGGCGGCGCAGGACCTGCTGAAGCAATCGGTAACCGAGACGCGCGCTGATGTGGCTATCATCTCGGAGCCATATAAGATCTCGGCCAACGGCCTGTGGATAGCAGACTGCTCAGCAAAAGCTGCAATATGGGCTTGCGGTAACCACCCTTTACAGGAGGTAAGCTCGCAGGGCGACGGCTATGTGTGGTCCAAAATCGGTGGCATACACATATGCAGTTGCTATGCCCCGCCCAGCTGGACACACGACGAGTTCCAAACGCTGATGGACAACATAGTGCGGTCGGCAAGACAACGTCACCCAGTGGTGATCGCCGGTGATTTTAATGCCTCGTCGACTGAATGGGGTAGCCGAAGAAGTAACGCTCGAGGAGCAGCGCTGCTTGAATCCTTCGCCTTGCTGGATCTTGTGTTAGTCAATCAAGGAAACACTAGCACCTTTCGCAAGGACCACAGAGAATCGATTATCAATCTCACATTCGTGAGCAGCGCCTTGGCTAGGCATACGACGTGGCAAGTGAGCGAGCATTACACGCATAGTGACCATCAAGCGGTCATATTTGAGATCAGCCGCGGCTCCACAAGCAGCGCTGCATCCACAAACCGAGTAAGCCGAGGATGGAAGGCGAGCGCCCTTGATGCCGAAGTATTTCTCATGTTATTCAGAGAAAATGCAAACAAAATACACGAGGCGAGAGCGGCCACACAAGCGGCGGACATGCTTGTCAAATCCTTGGTTATAGCGTGTGACGCAGCAATGCCAAGAGCGGCGAATGGCTCCAAACGCAAGCCAAAGTACTGGTGGAGCGACGCCATAAGCAACCTCAGAGAGCAGTGCCTCCGAGCAAGGAGGCAATACCAGAGGTGCAGGAATGACGCCGCGCGAGCCTCACTGCATGAGGCGTACAAAGACAGGCGTAAGAAACTGCGGGACGAGATACGCCGCAGCAAGAAGAATTCCTTCAAGCAGCTGTGCAACGACGCCGATGCAAATCCGTGGGGTGGGGCATACCGCGTAGTAATGGCGAAAACGGGCAACGCGCCACAAGAAAAATGCCCCCAGCTACTTAATACAATTGTTCGGACCCTGTTTCCTCATCGCAAAACAGTCAGCACACCAATGGCGGTAGGCCCTGCTGATAGCATAGAGGATGTGACAACGGATGAAGTCATGGCCGCCTGCAATCGAATAGGGGACCGCAAGGCGCCTGGCCCAGACAACATCCCCAATAAGGCGCTTAAATTAGCCCTCTGCGACCAGCCAACTGTCTTTGCGCACGTATTGCAGCTATGCCTGGAGCAAGAGGTGTTTCCAGACAGGTGGAAGCTGCAGAAACTGGTCCTGCTGCCAAAGCCGGGAAAACCGCCGGGTACGCCGCAAGCATATCGTCCTATTTGTCTCTTGGACACGCTCGGCAAGCTGTTAGAGAGAATAATTCTGAACAGAATCGTGAAGCTAACGGAAGGAGAACGAGGGCTATCTCCAAACCAATTCGGATTCCGAAGGAACCGATCAACAATAGACGCGGTGAACTTGGCGGTGTCAGTTGCTGGTGACGCTATTGCTGGCAAAAGATGGAAAGGCGGAGCGAAGCAGTACTGCGCTATAGTAACGTTGGACATCAGAAACGCGTTCAACAGCGCGTGTTGGGAGCATATGCTAAATGCGTTGAATGAGCTCAACGTCCCAGCGTATTTATTCAACATAGTAAAATCGTATTTCAGCGGCAGGATCCTATCATACGATAGTGAAGAAGGACCGAAGCGTTATACAGTCACGGCGGGTGTTCCACAAGGCTCAGTTCTTGGACTGACGCTGTGGAATATCATGTACAACGGGATATTCAACCTCCCTCTTCCAAGCGGGGTCCAAATTATAGGGTTCGCAGACGATGTAGCGCTCACTGTAGTTGCCAAACATATTGCGCAGGTGGAGCAGAGAGGAAATGAGGCCATAAGGACCATCGAACAGTGGCTTGGCAGTGTCGGGTTATCGCTTGCGCAGGAAAAAACCGAGGCGGTGCTCATTAGCAGCCGGAAAAAACCAGAAACGGCTTCGTTTTGTGTTGGCCGTTGCAGTATAACGGCCAGCAGGTGTATCAGATACCTCGGGGTCATTATAGATGACCGGCTAAGCTTCAAACAACACGCAGAGAACACCGCAAAGAAGGCAGCGAAAGCAAACAGTGCCCTCTCGAGGATGCTGCCCAACATTGGCGGCCCGAGGAGTAGCCGACGAAAGCTGCTGGCAAGTGTGGTCAGCTCAATTCTGCTCTATGCAGCGCCAGTCTGGTCAGCGTCGTTGCGAACGAAGGCTTACTGCCGGCTATACGAAGGGGTGTATCGGCTCGCAGCGCTAAGAGTGATAAGCGCTTACAGGACCACTTCTGACGATGCTGCGCTCCTGCTGGCGGGAATGACTCCGATCGCCATCATGGCGGACGAGTGCAACCGAATTTACGTCAGGAAAAAGAAAGGCGAACGCGGCGAGGTGGTGTATATGGAGGAGAAGGAAGAGTCGTTAAGACGATGGCAGCAACGCTGGAATTCCTCCCCCAAGGGCAGATGGACTCACACGCTAATACCGGATGTGAAAAGATGGGTGAACCGAAAGCATGGCGAGCTCAATTACCACTTGACACAGGTCCTGACGGGCCATGGGGCATTCAGGAGTTACCTGCACCGCTTCGCGCAGGATAGCTCACCACTATGCCCGCGCTGCAGTGTCGCAGAAGACGCGAGACATATTTTGTTCGACTGCCCAAGGTTTCAGGCAGCTAGAAACCACATTATCGCTGCCACAGGGGTGAGGCCAACTCCACACAACCTGACTAAGCTGATGCTGGACTCCGAGGACGCCTGGAAAGCGGTGTGTCAAAGCGCCGCGGACATCCACCAGGCGCTGAGGAGAGAGGAAGAGAGCAGGCGAGCTGACCGGCAATCGGGCCAAACCAGCTGACGTAGACGGACGCTAATACTACGCGGACACACGAATGAGACGGAATTCCAAGGAGGGGTGGCTGAAAAACCATAGGGAGGGACATAGTTACAACTAACGGTGGGGGAGCCTAGTAAGTGCAACTAGTGACTAACTGCACTGACAGCAAAACGATACTTCGAGCCGAGCGCTCAAACCGCCCTCTGACGTAATACTTAACGGTAGTGTCCGGAGGGGAATCCGGTCTGTGACATGAGGAGGTTTAGTGTGTTAAAGTCTCACACTGACGGGGTTAGGCTTTCGATGCTTCCTCCTCGTTAAAATAAAAAAAAAAAAAAAAAAAAAGGTCGCTATACGTTTTGGCTCAAATATTGGCCCATTTCATTGCATGCTAAATATTTCCACCTTGGCAGCAAACATAAATTAGATACCACAAACAAAACCAGATGCTGTGGAGAATATCTTGAAAGGTGACATGAGGGGGAATTGGTGGTTCAAACTCCCACATATTTCCTAGCAACAAAAATTATGTGTGATGCATTGATTTCAAATGGTATTTTGGTCAAAAGTTGTATGCAGAACGCCTTCTTAAATGAAATCCTGTGTGCCCCGCTGAAGCCGAAAATTCAGAATAGACAAAAAAATTCCCTTGCTTTCACAATTTTTACACTAAAAATGGTTTTGAAGCAGTGGCCAAAAGCCAATGAGTCGTGCTATATCTGTTCCGATTAACGTAAGCAACAACGTAAAACACGAAAATGCTAAAATTATTGCACTATAAATATGTGTTTAATATTTTTAACTTGAATTATCAACAAATAACGCTTTGTTTTATAAGCCAACAACGATTTTCAACATTTTTGCGCAATTATTTTCACTTTTCCCATACAAATTGTATGAAGGTACCCGGGTACCTTCGTATTGGAGATAGGTGGAAATTATTCGTATTGACAGAAGGGTTAAAAATTACAAATAGTTGAAATTAAATGGAGCATGTAAAAGGCGCCATACGGGTATGAATTTTATTAGATTAAAGTTTAAATTATTGAAATAGAAGGAAGCAGGGAAAATTAAAAATATAGAAAATATAAAATTGCTGCTTTCGTTCAATTTAAAATTATTGTTCTGAGCGAAAAGTGGAAATGATGTGACAACAAAATTTCAATATTGCAAAACTGTTTTTTTAATATTTGTTATAGCACACATTGTAAACGAAAAAGTGGGAAAGGACCTTCAGTACGTTGATTCCGAACGGCGGTTAGCAGTTTTTCTAGCACACTTAGAGGTTTCGCATTAGCAGTCAAGAGCGCACTTGGGAGTTTCTTATAATTTTTGTCTATTTCTTATGTATAGCGATAGAAGTTGAGTCGGTTGAGTTCAATAGAAATCTCCAAATTTCTCGAAACTAATTTTTTATTTTCAAAAAATCGATTCATGTATTCCTTAAATATTTTTTCTTATTTTTTTTTTTCAATTCTTACGTACGTTCTAACGTCTTATGTACATTGAAATGAAAAACAAAATTTGTATAGTGTTCATTAAATAAACAAATTAATTAAATAAAGAAGTAGACACTTGTAGACACCGAACTGGGAATCGAACCCAGAGCCTCTGGTGCGAAAAATTAGCGCGCTATCCACTAAGCTGCCAAGCCCTAGGAAGCACAAGTTTTCGCTTCAGAGAGCAACACTTTCAAAGGAGTTTAGCTGAATTGGAAAAAACGCCGCCATAAAATCTCTCAAGACTCCGAAAAATCATTAACTGGTTCAGAAATATAATTAAGCGATAATGAGCCACTTTCCCATAGTAAAGACAACCATCGAACGCAGGTATCCACATAAATCTGCAAATTTGTCGACCACTAAAACTTTAAAACTGCCTTTGCTATGAACATTACGTATACGCAACGTATGCCCGTATGCCTCAGCTCAATAATGTTCACATGCAAAAATCTCCAAATATTATAAATGCTTACACCTTCAGCTTGTAACGCTCATGACATGACTTAATGACAAAATATACGATTTTCAAATTGCCGAAAGCAATTAGCGTTCAAACTAGCCTCCACCGCTGCTAGCACATTAATTGCCAATTCTGTTGGGAGTAATATAATTTTTTCAAATATCATTATGTATCTTTCTCTGCTACAAAAGTAGTTTTTAAACATATAAAAATAGTACTAATTTTGATTTAAAAAAGATAGTTAAAAATTTCAATGGTTGTAAGCATTGCGCAACTGTTTCAACTTCAAATTCAACTACTTCAACATTGTGAGCAGCTAATAGCTTTTCGCATTTTACGTGCGTAACTATGCATGTGTATGTATTAATGCACATATTTAAACACTCCTGTTCATATAAGATACCTATGTATGTATTGTTTGTAAGCTTATATTTAGTAAATACATTTGTTCGTTCATTTGCGTAGCGTTAATGCAACGGCAAAATGCAGTACTCGAAAAGTGTTGCTCATATTTTATGCAACATCTTTTTTTTTTTGCTTCTAGCATACACTCAAACATACAAATATGTGCATACATGCGCGTATATGTATCTGTACACACATGCACATACATATGTGTAGATGTGTAGATATGTTCAATATGCTTTTATGCAGATAAAGTGCGCCACTTCCGAAAATTTGTTTGTACCACAAATGCTGCTGGCGTTAGTGGTGTTGATTTTCAGCTGAATTTGCTTATATTTTTTTTATCGAGTAGAAACCTCTGCAATACGCTAAAGTGAATAGGATTTGTTGGTTGTTTTGTATGGCTGACTGCAGCTTAATGACGTTTACATTTTAACGATAAAGTTTCTAAATTGGTTTTTCTTCAATTCCAAAACCGTACCGAAGGGAGAAGTGCTTTAGATAACATTTTGGTTAGATTGAAAAACATTTAAGACTTTGTTGCTACTTTAATGCAAAATTTAAATAGGAAATTAGTGAAGAGAGAATGAAAAAAATGTAGTGATTTAGTTTATACTAAAACTATTAGACTAAAAAGTAGAAATAAAAAAAATGTTACGTAATTTCTGTTTTTAAGTTCAGTTTCAATTTGAGATCAATACCAATAGCAATTGGGACTCTGTCAAATCGCTAACCTATTACAAATTTTCCTCTTTCTATCTCTATACAAAATTTTTTTGCTCATACCTGTTCCAATTCTTTCTATACCCACGCTATGTCATCCCCATCTACATTTCAACACTTTTCTTATCAATCCTTGTTCCAGTTCTATTCCATCCTTATCCACTTCTGAACCTATCGGATCGCTATACAGTCCTTTTTCCAGATTTATTCCATCCTTTTCTAGTCACTCTATACTATTCTATCCTTTTGCTTTTTCAGCACCTAACTCGTCGCTATGCCATTCCTATCTCCATTCCAACTCAATTCTAAGCCATCTTCGTTCCAGTTCTGTTCCATACCTATTCAATTTTGAATCTATCGATTCGATGTTGATTCTATCTTTTTTAATTTCTGACTGAATTTCTACTACTACTATTGCAATCACTCTACACTATTCTATTCCTTCAGATTTTCTGAACTTAACTCGTCGCTATGCTATACCCATCCCTTTTCCAACTTATTTTTAAGCCATTCCTACTTCAGTTCTATTTCATACCTATCCCAAACCTATCCAATTGTGACCCTATCCCATCGCTATCCTATCCTTTTCCCATCCTTTACTGAATTACTTCTTCTACTATTTCTACATCAAACTATCCTGTTTCTGTTCTTATCTTTACTCTTCTTTCATTGCTAATCTATCCCCACCCTACATTATCCCATCCCATCTCTATTTCTACACCTAGTTCGTCGCTATCCCAGCCCTATCCTCATCCTCATTATTTCTATCCCATTCCTACTCCAGTCCTGTTCCATATATATCTAATTCTGTACCTATAAGGTCACTATGCCATCTTTTCCCATCTTTATACTATTGTTTTCGATCCCTGACTGGATTTCTACTACTTTTACTACTTTCCCAACTCATATACAACATATCCAATTCTGATCCTGAATTTTCGAATTCTCAATCTATCCAATCGCTATTACACCCTTTTCCCATCTAACATTCCTGACTGAAATGCCAATAATCTATTCTATCTGAGCGCTTTTGCCCACCTTTAGTCCGTTGCTATCCCGTTCTCATCTCATCCCATCTCATCCCATCTCATAACATCTCATCTCATCTCATCTCATCTCATCTCATCTCATCTCATCTCATCTCATCTCATCTCATCTCATCTCATCTCATCTCATCTCATCTCATCTTATCTAATCTCATCTCATCTCATCTCATCTCATCTCATCTCATCTCATCTCATCTCATCTCATCTCATCTCATCTCATCTCATCTCATCTCATCTCATCTCATCTCATCTCATCTCATCTCATCTCATCTCATCTCATCTCATCTCATCTCATTTCATCTCATTTCATCTTATCTAATCTCATCTAATCTCATCTCATCTCATCTCATCTCATCTCATCTCATCTCATCTCATCTCATCTCATCTCATCTCATCTCATCTCATCTCATCTCATCTCATCTCATCTCATCTCATCTCATCTCATATCATCTCATATAATCTCTCCTAAACCTAACTGTTCCATTCTAGCTTTTTCATGACTATCTCATCCTATTCCCATCTCTTTCCCATCCCTATCCCATTGCTATTCCATCGATATTTCATCCTTATTCTATGTCTATTTCATTCCTTTCCTATTTATTTTATCCAATCCCTGTCTCATCTTTTTTCCATTCCTACCATAAATTTTAAAATTTTTAATACAAAGTAGCATTGCTAAACTCCTAAATAAGTCAATCAATATCCAACTAAAACACTTTCAAAAATCCCCATTGAAAATTGCCCACTTGCAATTGTAAGCTTGTATATTAAAAGCAAAATGCCGCATTACTTAACCCTCGCACACGCCATGTGACACAACTTGGCCAACACTCAATGTTTTCTCACTGATACTTGGCAAAAGCTTTTTAATGCATGGCTTTGCAGCAAAAGTTATTACAATATTTTGCCAACATGCCTGTTCGACGTCATTCTTTGCCGCCTCTGACATGCCGAATGCCAGAAGTTTTCACTTCCTGCTCAAAGTTCATTTAACTGCCGGCTGACGTTTGTAATTTAGGTGACAGTTGCATTTTCGTACCATCCATTTCATTCCATTTTGCCGTTTCCGCATTTAGTTGTCTCGCACGCTTTCCGCCTTAATGTGAGCACTTAAAGCGTCTGGGAATGTCTTTGTCGGCAGCATTGTTGTTGTTGGCGCAACGTGTGCCGCAGCATTGTCGGTCGCATGCAGTTCAAAGTGTTAAATAATTTATTTAGCCGAACATGCAAAGTGCTGCCGCAAAGTGCCGCATAGGGGGGCGGATTGTGAAATGTGAAACTATGCAAAACAGTGACAGCCAAAACTTTGCGTTGAAGGCGATTTGCTCACATGAATGTATGTAGTTATGTATGATATGTGTGATTGTGTGCATTGGTATGAACACGTTTGATGTTGTAAAATAAAAATTACTGCCTTTTAGTGGCCAATTGTAAAGCAATATTAAGTTATGAATGGCAGCAGGGAATAATGAAAATGTAAATTTATTTATTGAGGTTGACGTTGAAGTACAGACAAATTTTGTATTTAAGGCTGTTGAGTTGCTAATCAGGTTTTGTTGATATTGCTGGGCGAGAAGTGACATTTCACTAGCATTTATACTATGAAATTGTAATTGTGTATTGTAAGGTTAGGTTATGTTAGTGTCTGTCTGAGTATGGGACCATAAAAGGACCTAATGTGACACCATAAGGCGGAATGAGTGAGGTTTGTGTATGGGAAGACTATGCAACAAAGAAATAAAACATTTGAAATACCAAATAATTAGATAAGAATTTGTTAACTTTTTTGAAAGTCAAATCTGACGAGGTCAACCATGGGTTAAATGATTGTATGGTAAAAATCTGAAAAACATGAATTAACATGACTTTTAATTTGGCACAAGTGCTCCTAAAATAAAAAATCTCAAAAATAATTCGACTCGTATTTTGGAATTTTGTTTGAGATATGAAGGGGTCAATAATGGGTTAAGGTTTGTATATGAAATAGCTAAAAAAACATAAACTGATGGGTCTATTGATTTCAAAAGTGGTGGAACAAAAAAAATTATAAGACACATGTTTTTAAATTTTTTCTAAAAAAAAATGTAACAGTCTAGAATGGGTTAATAATGTGTATGGTGAAACTGTGAAAACCCGGAATTCATAGGTCTATTTACTTTAAACTTCAACTTAGGAAAATTACCTAAAATAAAAAAATAATTAGGCAATTATTTCTAATTTTTTGAAAATCTAAATCTAAGGGTGTCATCGATGGGTTAAGAGTTTGCTTAGGGAAACATAATTTAATGGGGTTTTTTGACTTCGAACTAGATGAAATCACTTCAAGTGAGAAATAATTCAATACATGTTTTTAATCAAAATTTGACAGGGTCAATGATGGGTTAAGAATTTGAATCAAGAAACTACAAAAAAACCGGAGTTTTTAGGTCTATTGACTTCAAAGGTACTAAGCAAAATCACTTAAATAACAAAAAATAGGCACGTATTGTTAATTTTTTTGAAAATCGAAATTTAAGAGGCTCAACTATGGGTTAAGAGTTTGTTTAGAGAAACATGATTTAATGAGTTTTTCGACTTCAAACTTCATAAATGGAATATAGTAGTTCGATAAATTTTTTACATGTTTTTAATCAAAACTTGCCGAGGTGAATGATGGGTTAAAATTTTGTGCGGAGAAACTGCGAAAAAACATGAATTCATGGGCCTATTGACTTTAAATTTGGCAAAATCACTTTAAATTAGAGATAATTATGCACGTATTTTTAATTTTTTTTTAATTTGAAATCTAACGGGATTACTTATGGGTTAAGAATTCATTTAAATAAATTATTTAATGGGCTTTTTTACTTCAAACTTAATGAAAGCACTTCAAGTGAAGAATAATTCGATACGTGTTTTGAAAACCTTTTTCAATTAAAACTTGACGGGTCGATGGTGGGTTAAGAGTTTGTATGGAGAAAATGTGAAAAATATGGAATGATGGGGCATTTAAATTGGCTCCAACTGAAGGTGATGAAGGTGGAGATCCAACGAGATATAATTCAACATGAGTCTTACACATTTCTGAAAATCGAAATCAAATAAGGTCAACATTGGGTTAAACGTTGGATGGAGAAACATTATTTAATGGGCTAATTGACTTTAAATATGGTGAAAGCATTAAAAATTCTCTTCTAATTGGTTTTTTCGTAATAATTGTAATAATTTACTAATTTTTACTAATTAATTCATTAAGTTATACTTAAATCTATTCAACTTGATTGATAAAACTGCATTTAACATCTTATACACTTTTTTTATTTATTTTTTCTCACCGTCTATCAAATTTTTATTAGCCATAACTTGATTTCATTTCCTTGGGTTATAAATATATTTTCTCATTTTGTGAAAACATTGTCATATTTCTTTATTAAAATTTTCAATCTTCAACTCAACCCAAATCGAAGAGCCTTCATGGCCAAAACGCAATTTGGCAGCTCTCAAGATTTGGCTGCGGCCACAAATTTCCCTAGCACCCGGCAACATATCAATAACTTTTAATAAGCCGCAACAAAAATATACATAATTTCGCATTGCAATTTACGCTCCGCGCATTTCCACAGCAACGATGGAAGCGATAAGCGCTTTTCTGCCTCACTGCGCCCGGCTGTCGTCTGCTGCCGGAAGTCCTGCAGCGAAATTTACGTCGACACGGCTAAGCGAAAATTTTATGAAAAATCATCGCGGCTGAAATTTCAGCCGGCGGCGCGTTCTAATAAGCTGCGATAGAATCTTGGGGTAATTTGTTTTGCCGTGCGCGCGTTCATTGTTCGTGGGCTGCGTACTCTCCACACACACAAAAAAGACAACAAAAAAAAACGTGAAGTGGTTGGAGCCATACTACGCGAAATATGGCAGCACGAAAAGCAGCTCAATTGAGATTTGCTTAAATGTCAACGTGTGTATGTGTGTGTGTGAGTTTGTCTGTGATAATCGACTGATTGCTGACACAACTGACGTTGAGATAAAAAGCTTGCGACATATATGAGAAAAGTGCCATTAAATCTCGCACAGATGCATTTTAATCTAACAAACGAGCGAAATTACTGCGACATATACATACACGCACACACACACACACACAAATGCACACACGTACACTCCAAAGTTGCCAACCCACTCGCACACTTACTTAGGTAACACTCGCACTTACCTACCGAAGAGATCATTGCTGCATGTTGGAAAAATTGCACAATTGGCATTTTTAAATTGGAAAAGTTTTCGATTCATCTTGTCGCGCAATGTTTTTCCTTTTTCCTTTTTCTGTTTTTTCCATTGCATTCGTTTTGTTGTGGAAAGTTTAAAGTTTATTTGCTCGCTTGAAAAGCGCAAACCAGAACTTACATGCAATTCGCAGACACAAACGCAACTTACACACAAACACACATACTCACACATACTCACACATGCATATATGTATGCAGTCAAACGAAAACTCATGACTTTGCGAATTGAAATGATATCATCCAGCAACTTCAACTCTAGTCGAGAAAATAAAAATCGAATGAAATCGCTACTTCCAACCGAAACACACTCAACTCTGCGTGAGAAAAGTTTCCGCATATAAAAATCTGCAGCTGTGTCTGTTGTGCTGTTTGTTTGGTAAACGGTAAAGTTAGAGATTGTTTTTGTTTTAGGAAAATCCTAAAACGTGTGAAAGTCAAAAGTGCTGAGATAATATTGCGATTTGTTTGATCGTTGGAGCAATGTCGATGAAATGCAAGAATGCTTTCAACTGTTTAGAGTCGGCGAATTGTTTTTTGCTCTAAATAAAAAAAACCTTTGTAGTCTCGTAATAAGTGAGAGACTAAGAAGGGCTATAACTCCTGGTTTTTTCAGGAAGTCATAAATGAATTCAACTCCCACTCCCTGATTCGATGTCGTTATTCAGACTTCTCGAATGATATAAAATATTAATAGAGTCCAGCGGCTTTGTACGAACGCAATTTTTACTCACTCTGGGATTTTATCTAACGTTCAGTTATTTATGTTTCTTCACATAAAATTCTAAAGAATTTATCACCTCGTCTGATGTTGATTTTCAAACACTGAAAAACATGCATTGACATTTTTTTGATTTTGAGTATTGTGTATTGCAGTTTCATTTTCCTGCAAACAGAACCCACAGAATTCGTTCACTCTGATACCTAGGTTGGTTAGATGATAGTTCAATCTACAATGCCCTGTCAATATACCTGTGATAATCCTTAGATTATTCTTTGAGAGACTCATACATTCCTCGAACCTTTTCTTGTTATAAGATCCAAAAACCATCTTGGAATGTTCCCGAGCTGGTTGGTTTTCCCAGTATTGATTCCGTATGGTTATCTCGTCTTTCCTAGAAAGGATAGATAGGGCTCCTTTGCCAAGACCGCAGAAGGGTTCTGGGTCGACAAAAGGGGTAGACGCCCCCCTTCTTGCAAGTTTTCGGCCTGTTCATTTCCATCAATACCGACGTGACCCGGAACCCAGACGACCCATACCTGATTGTAGCGGCCAAGTTCGTTCAGCTTCTCAAGGCATTCCGACACCAGTTTCGAGGATACCTGGTAAGATCTTAATGCCTTGATTGCTGCTTGGCTGTCTGACAGGATCGCAATCTTCCGGTTCCTGTATTTCCTCACCACCACCTCAATGGCGTATATTTCCGCCTGGAAAATGGTGGTCAGCTTTCCTGTAGGTTCCGAGTATCTAATCCCAAGTCCATACACCCCGATTCCGGTACCTTCCTCCGTTAGGGAGCCATCTGTGTACCAGGAAATCATGTACTGATCTATCAGATAAGTCTCTGATATATGTACCTGCCCAGCTTGTTTTATTACTAAGCTCTGCTTTAAATCTTTTAGTGAAACAGAGCTTCGGTGCAATTGTGTCTCTCGGTATTTAAATCTTGGGATACTGGTTCGTAAGAATATCAATCTTCTTACGACTCAGGATGCCCTTGGCCCCGATATTTACGCCAGTCATATAGGATATCCCTCTTCGCCTGGGTTTGTATATGTATGTGAAGAGGTGTAAGTTCTAAGAGAACTTCCATGGATACTGTCGGACACGTTCTGATAGCACCTGTTATGCATACATATGCCAATCTTTGGAGCTTACTGAGCGCCCTGATGGTGGTCAGCTGGCCGGTCACGATCGTCGTATAGAACCATCTCAGTATGGCTGGTGTAGAGCCCCAGCTTTTACCTGCTATGGACCTACAGGTCATCAGGACCCTGGTGGCCTTTTTAATCGTTTCATCAATGTGTCTCATCCAGTGGAATATCTGATCTAGTATGATACCTAGATATTTCACCTCCATCTGAAACTCTATCTCTATTCCACCCAAGCGAATTGGTCTGAGAGCATCAAATTGATACTTTCTTGTAAAGGGTACGATAGTGGTTTTTGCCGGATTTATATTCAGCCCCACCTCCAAGCACCATTTCTTGGTTAACCTTAGTCCTAAGATTATTCTATCCCGCATTGTATCTTAAAACTTTCTCCTGCATACGATTACGATATCATCTGCATAACCCTGTAGAGTTAGTCCAGAGTTAGACAGCTCCTGTAGGAGGCCATCCACCACGAGGCTCCACAACAGTGGCGATAATACACCACCCTGTGAACAGTCCCGGGTCGTGGTGGCCCCTATTATCTCGCCCGAGCTAGTCTGGATCTCCACCTTCCTAGTGGCGAGCATGCAGTTTATCCAGAATTTCAGGGCATCCGTTAACCCCCTGCTGGATAAGGCGTTGTCTATATTTGAAAGTTATGCAAATTTAAAAAAACTTTAGAAGAATTTTTTAACTTGTAGGAGGAAATTTCAGTTTTTTTTTTAATTTAAGAGAATGTCATCTCAGGTATCCGGCAACACTGCAATATTCGTGGATAGTCCGGATACTCTAAAAGAGCCAATGGAGGCTGCTTTGAAATCGGATATAAAAGATACTAAATAGGAGATATTGTGTTCGTTTAATACAGAATCAGAATCGCAGAATCACTTACTATTGTTTTACCGAAACAAGATATGTTGATGAGGAGATATTGTGCCTTGAATGGTCCATACAATTTCTTAGAAAAATTGTCTAATACATATATTTCCCATATAAAATATAACTTATATATGGAAGTGATACACATAGATGGAGATATTGCGCTATCCAACGATCTGTACCTTATCGCGGAATAATTCTATACTCTGTTTTCTTTTAGAAGAGATATTGACTAAGAGATGTTGTGTCTTCCAGCGGCCTCAGATTACTCTATAAAATTTTGTTTACCGATGCAAGAGGAATGTGTGGCCGAATCACTCACACTCATATCGTGTTTCCGATACAAGAGATATTGAAATTGATATTGAATATTACAGAGCACTTTCCATTGTCTTTTGGAATGAAGTAAAGTATTTTAAAAAGCAATTAGTTTGAGAGTGGCTAATTGAAGGATAGATAACTCTATGCTATCTATTGTCAGGTTGGTTAAAGTACGGAGATGTCATCACCGAATCATTGGTTACTGAGGTTTAGAACAAGAAGGATAACCGAATGCAAACTGTCGTGAAATTGAATACAGTTCAGAGATCTCGTGGCTCGTTAGAGATCCTACAACTCTACGATATCATTATCACATCGCATCATGGAATCAAATGCAACGGAGCTCCAGCGCAATGAATGGAATGGATGCTAACAGTGTGAAAGGTTACTCAGTGCAAACTGTTGAAAGTTGGACAATAGTTCAGAGATATCGTACCCTGTTACGGATCACACAACCATACAAAATAACTTTATATGGGGTTTTTGCATGCTGTGTCGTATGCTAAAAGACAACAAAGAAAAAAGTGAGTATTGAACTAACTTATAGAAAGAAAAATAACTTACTGCACCTTTCCATCTCTGCTCCATATTTGACAATAGGCAAAAGAGTATAAAGGGACACACAATTTCTCTGGCATTGAAACACAGAACACATCATATACTCCATGTCGTTAATAGGGAACAAAAGGACTATACAAAATATTATATTACAAGCTAACCGCAACACTTATTGCCTTAGGCAGACAGCAGTTTTAGTTAGGCACACAATTTGCATGTTCGTTGTTAGTCTTTTATTGCAAAATTGGCTAAGAATGCCGACAGCCAGGTGCTTTGCATCTTAACCTGCTGCCAATTTCACAACTGGCTCGCCAACTTAACAACTTCGCTCTATGTGTGTGTGTGTGTGTTGTAATTTCGGCACAAAAATCCAAAATATTCAACAGCAACAAATTGTCTCGACATCACTCCATTGCCAGGTAGTGCTTAGAGCTACACTTTCGAGCGATTTGGCAAAAGTTGGTAAAGGTAAAAAATCGCTCAAGTTAGCAAAAGTTTCGACAACATTAAACTACGCGCACGCACAGCACACATTGCTTGTTGAAATGTTTGTATATATATTTGCAAAAATTTACAATAGCAGAACAAAGTCAAAAAGAAAAAATAATCTGGCAAGGTGGCAGCACAAAAACGCCGTTCACACACACACACACCCACACACACACACACACACAATCACCGCAGTGTACACAAGCGCCAGCAGGCATCCGGCCGCCACCTGTGAACTTTGCCCACATTCATCCCACACTTGGCGAATTTTTCGCCGAAAACTTTATCGTTGGTGTTGCTGTTGCATGGAAAATATTTACCGTTAGCCGCTATTCGTACAGCAAAATTTTATCATATCACAGCAGCGCCAGCAAACGTTTCATATCTGACAATTGCACCGAGTGTTCTGTGTGTGTGTAGGTGGTTATTATATTTTTTTCAAGTTCTATCTGCAGTTTTGCATTTGTTGATGTTGCAGCTGTGTTTGCATTGCTTCGTGTGCACACGAGGTATACATGACTGTTGGTGTTTTTCTAGCTGTGTACATATTAACATTGCGCCGCGCACTTCACATATTCAAAAACTGAATTTGTTCGAGGCAACCTCTGGCCCAGACAGTTTTTAATTGTTAACGAATTTCGCCCAAAAACATGAAAAATTAAAAACAATTACAAAATTTTTTTTAACTTTTTTAGAACAGAAAATTAAAGCTGCACAGAAGTTGGGGATCGGGGTTCGGTAGCATATGAATTTAGTTTTTGTTCTTCTTTTTCCATCGCATGACAGCTTTCGGTGAGTTCATTGGCTTAGAGGATTTAAAGACTAAAAAAAAAAAATTAAAAAAAAAACACTTAAAACAAATACACACAAAAAATTAATAAAATTAATCTTAAGTATAGTGTTGCCAGATACCTGAAATTAAAGACCAAAAAAAAAACTAAAAAAACTTAAAAAAAATACACACAAAAAATTAATAAAATTAATCTTAAGTATAGTGTTGCCAGATACTTGAAATTAAAGACCAAAACAAAAACACTTAAAAAAACACTTAAAAAAAATACACACAAAAAATTAATAAAATTAATCTTAAGTATAATGTTGCCAGATATCTGAAATTACTTTCTCCTAAATCTTAAAAAAATACTGAAATTTCCTTCTAAAGGTAAAAAAAATCCTAAAAATGTTTGTATAATTTGCGTAATTTTAAAGGATGTTAACTACTCATAAAAAAATAAAATATATACATACATACCTACCAGGTGTACAACTTTGCTTCCGCCGTTTTCCGATAGGTGGCTGTACCGGCTGAGGCTGGTTGAAATACATAGATGGTAATGCCTTTAAAGTGAGTGTGGATAGTGCCTAACGAATTGTCATCGCCGTTTCAGTGACAGTTGTTCTTGTTTTCGTATTATTCACGCTCGAAAATGTCCGTTTATGTGCCCAATTCTCGCCATTTGCGGGAAGTTTTACTTTTCTGTTACAATTCGAAAAAAAAATGCAGCTGAAGCGCATCGAATGCTCTCAGAAACTTACGGTGATGCTGCTCTGAGTGAAAGAACGTGTCGGGAGTGGTTTCAACGTTTTAAAAATGGTGATTTCGACATGACAAAGTCATCCTCCAACAGCACAATGCTCGGCCTCACGTCGCAAAAGTGGTCAAAAAGTACCTGGAAACGCTGAAATGGGAAGTCTTGCCCCACCCGCCGTATTCCCCAGATGTCGCCCCTTCTGACTTCCACCTATTCCGTTCGATGGCACACGGCCTGGCAGATCAACATTTTCAATCCTTCGAAGAATTGGAAAAATGGATTGCTTCATGGATAGCGTCAAAAGAGGACTCCTTTTTTCGAGCCGGGATCCGAAAATTGCCGGAAAGATGGGAGAAAGTTGTCGCTGAATAATACATCTGTAAGCACTTTTTCGCAATAAAGCTTTTAATTTTGGAAAAAAAACGGCGGAAGCAAAGTTGTACACCTGATATATTTATAACGAAAAAAAACCACAACAACAAAAACAAAACATGTAGAAAATGAATGAAATAATAAGTGCCATTTTGACTTCCAAAACTTTGAAAAGAAAATTTCATATCGATATTGCAACTTCTTTGAGAATTTCGTAGACATCAACTTGTGATTACCGGAAAGTTTCGTTTCAGAAGTAAACTATAAATTTTTTATTTTTAAGATTCTGAATATTTGATTTTCACAATAATACTACGAAAATTAGTTATGGTGGCCAAGGCAGGCTAAGTTCGTATCACTGGATTCTGCCAAAACAAAACACTTTCAAATTTCTTAACGCCTTTCTTCAGCGAAGTGATTCAGTAGTCACCCTGTCGGACATGAGACAACTGCTTCCCTAAATTCATTGGATTTTCAACTGGGTTTTGTAAGTCAATTGAACAGTTGTCAAAGTTGTCAAAGTAGCTGTCAGCGAATGCAGAAGTCAGTCAGTTCGCGTCTAATCGTTCACGTTCTGTGTGCACGTTTATATGTGAGAAGAGCACATAAAATTTCAAAAACGAATCAGAGATGAGAGAAGCCAAAAAAAAACCGTTAAGGCTGATCTTGCGATTCTTCTGCTACAACAACAACGTAGAAATGTTTGCATTTTTCGAACTTTTTGTTTCTATGACACGAATTTTGCTCGATTTGCACGTTTTGTCTTGAATGATTTCAGTTAGAATTTTGCGTGGTTGCGTAAAGCAACGAATTGCAGCAGCAGCTTAAAGTTTATATTGATATATTTATTTATGAAATTATTCTTCAATTTATTTATTAATTGCAGGCGAAGCCCCCCAAACAGTTCCAGCAGAAGTGTCAAAGTTCATCTTGGTCCATCGTTAAATGCACTAAACATTTTTTTTATTCGCTATGATTTTTTGTTTTTATTTTTAAATATTTTTAAAATAAAATCATTATTTAAAAAATGCACTGTTTTTTTCTGTTTTCCCCATAAAAATCTAGTGGTTAAAAAACTAATCCAGAATAAACTAGTTTACAAACTAGTCGCTTCGCAACTGGTTTGAAAACTGTTTTACTTCGGACTAACCTTTGACTGGTTACAAATGGATGCAGACGGGGACAACTGACTGTCGCCTAGGACACCGCCACGTTAAAGGGTGACTTTGCTCCAAGAAAACGAGTCGGTTCTGAGGTTAGTTATGACTGACAAGCAGCCAGTTGAAAAACTACTTTTGGACCAGTCCGATTTCCTACAGGGCACTTTCACTTGACTTTTCTTATCTGAGTTAATTCTTGCTTTTCAGAACCAAACTAATCGAGTGCGCTATACCCGGCTGCTTTTTTTTGCTCATTTGACCGAAGTGCAACTCATTCTCCAACATTTCAGCATTGGCTCGAACCGCCTCTACGCTAATTTCCGCAAAATTACCATGCACCCTAAAAGCATGCAATGCTGCTGCTGCCGACAAATGCCCGCTCAGTGTTGTCATGTTGCCTAAGCTAGGGGGCCCATAGTTGCTTTGAGCATTCTCGTCACAATAGTTAATGATGACCTTTGAATGACATTGCAAATATTAAAAAAAATTAACAAATAAGTAATAAGTAATACATTCACGTTATTTGTTGTAAAACAGAAATGAAAACATAAATCGAAAAGAAGTAAGGCTTCTACAGTCCGTGAAGTCATGATGGACTTTCTTATGTCTGAAGAGTTTCGGTGGTTTGCAAATGACTCACTAAATTTCAGCCATTTTTAATGTGCAGTTGTTGGTGGATAGTGGTTTAAGGCAGTCAATGCAAGGAACAAATTTGTTTCGGACCGAATCAAATTATAGGCACGAAAAATCTGTACGAGCTGTTGACTACCCCGTTTGCTCACGTTGCACAAAAAACATTTTCGCATGAACATTAGTCGCCTGAGAAAACGAATGTCGTATGTTCCATTGAATTTAATAGCACATACGATAATCGTTTTCTCAGGCGACGCATTGCCAACGCTTTATTTGAACTACATCTACTTCCATCAATATCCACATGAAGCAGATGAGAATTACAAGAATCGTCAGCACATCTAATTCGAAAACAAGTTTTTAGTTGGTGCCCCAGTACGATCCGTACACGAGTTCCAGACAACTTCTCAACTAAAATACATCTCAAGTCATATAATTCGATCAATCATCCCAATAACGTTGCTCACAACTACATATACAACATCTCCACGCCCACTCACACCAGCCTGCGCCTGAACAGCTGCCACCTCAATGCTGTGCAATTTCCTTAGCAATTTCTGCTCCTTGGCTGCGTCTTCCGACTTCCGTCTTGTCGCTGACAAAGCACAAAGTAATTAAAGGAAATATTTTGCTGTTTGCCTTCTTGAATTTTTAAGTTTCAAGTTTGCTTTACCGCTTTGCTGTGTTTATTGTGCGAGCAGCTGCGACTGTTGCTCCCCAAGGTGTGTCGTTTCTTTTTTTTTGTACCATTCGAAAAGCATCTAAACAAACCTTAAGTCAAAATGCCGTTGACGCCAAAAATAGGTGCTGCCAAGTATTTGCAAAAAATTGCAAAAGCAATAAGAAAATGCAAATAAAATAAGCGCCAAATAAAGACGTCGACTTTTGCTTTTATTTGCAGTTAAGTGGATTTTTTTATTTCGATTGTTTATGGCAATGTTGAAAATCGCCATCAAGCCTGAAGGGAGCCGCTGGCTGGCGTCGCAATTGTAATTGGAATTTCGTTGCAAGCATTTGGCCGATGCCAAGTTTGCGCGTTTACGATGTGATTTCTCTATTTTTTGGCGAAATTGTATCGTTCCCAGGTGGCTGAAATATTTGCATTGGATCGCTGCCGGAGAGAATTCCAGGGAGATCGAAAAGTTGCGCTTGCAATTTTGTATTAAATACAGTTGAGATGAAATTTTTGCTGGGATATTTGTTGTCAAAATGGGTGTTGGAAAAAAACAGAAAGTTTTGTTTGGTTTCTCGAGGTTACATTTCATTTGGACTATTTGAGATTTTAACAAACATTTTGAATTATATTTCTTAAAGTCACATAAAGTTTTGCTAATTGCATAGTTGTTATTAGTATTTGGTTTGTTGTTGGATTTAATTTAATTGTCTGAAAGTCTCAAATCGATTTCACATGGACTCGAAATGAGGCTGCTGCAGATTTGCCACATTTCAAGTTTGAATTATTATTTTTTTTAAACCACATTAAGTTTTAATTTTTGCATAATTGTTTTTAAAATTTAGTTTTGTGTTGGATTTAATTTTGATAAATTTTTCTCTTTAAGAGTCAAATCGATTTTACATGGAATCGTAATGAGGCTGCTGCACATTTGGCACGTTTCAACTTTGTAATAAATTTTTTTAAAGTCACATTAAGTTTTGATTATTGCATAATTGTTGTTAGTATTTAGTATTTTGTTGAATTTGATTTTGAAAAAAATTTCTCTTTATGTCTCAACTCGATTTAAAATGGACTCGAAAAGACGCTGCTGCACATTTGCTACGTTTCAACGCAACGTTTCAATTTGTAATTCAATTTTTTTTTAATCACATTAAGTTTTAAATTTAGCATAATTGTTTGTATTATTTGGTGTTTTGTTGGATTTTATTTAAAAAAATTTCTCTTTACGTCTCAAATGGATTTCATATGAACATGAAATGAGGCTGCTGCACATTTGTCACGTTTCAACTTGAAATTATATTTTTTTAAATCACGTTAAGTTTTGATTATTGCATAATTGTTGTTAGTATTTAGTATTTTCTTGGATTTAATTTAAAAAAAATTCTCAAAGTCTCAAATCGATTTCACATGGACTCGAATTGAGGCTGCTGCACATTTGCCACGTTTCAACGCATATGTCGTCTGCCAACTGCAACCCAAATTCAGCACCAGAAACAACAACAACAACAACTACAACAAAATATAACAAAAACCATCAGCCCTATGCAAATATGAGCAGCTGAGGTCAAGGACAATTTCGCTTCGGAAATGTGCTTTGCGCATTTCGCTGACATTGCGGCCAACCCGAATCAAACCGAACCAAAGCGAACCAGACCATATGCGGTAATTAGTGAAATTTCGGTTAGTGGCTAAATATAAATTTATGTAATCATGTTGGTTGTTGCTACAGCCCGACAGCGGTACACATCCTTAATTGGACAATCGGCGAGTGCGCACGTCACACACACACACACAAACGAATGCGGCGCACGTGATTGGCGGCCCCGTTGCGCGCTGACAATGCAACAATGTTAATGTGACATTTAAAATTGTTAACGGTAAATAGCTGGAAAATCAATTATTTGCCTGTTTGATGGTAAATAAATTATGAAAATAATTGCAATTACGCTGAAATGGAAACAAGTCGAGGCGATGATTGCTGCCAAACATGAATTTCCGCTTATAATTGCCGCCTCGCACATTTCTTCGGGCACATTTCCGAGCACAAAAACAAAGCACAACAACCAAACAGAAAAAGCCCAAACAACATGAAATGAACACAAGTCGACTGCGGCTGCAATTGAAGTGCTGCCTCAGCCAGGCGGAGCAGGCAGCAACATTTGCATTTCGAATTTCCGGCAAATGCAACGGCAACAAAATTACACGCTCCAATTGAGCAGCCAGCAGCTCGAGCCGCGCCGCCGTCATTGGCCTTTTCAGCCCCAGTGCAGTTTGGCAAATGACGGCGTATGCCGTATTGACATAAAAATACTTTCCGGCTGGCAAATTTTTGCACTGCCGAAATACTTTATGAACTTTCACCTTCTCCGAAAAGGTAATAATTACGAGCGCTTTGCTTCATGGCTGACTGCGTTGCCCCTTGGCAGTGCTGCAAATAAATTTCGTCCGAACCTTCGACCTTCGAACGCAGCCCAATGCAATGCAACGTACACACATTTTGACAAAAGTTTTGATAAACTGAAACTGAAAGAGATGATTTTGCGAAGCTAACAAAAACTCAGCCGAAAATCGCAATGGATTTCAACATTTCTTGCAGCCGATTCCAGTTGAGTGCGTGAAAAATTCTCAGAACTAGAAACTACTCGAAAAGCAAATGTTGTTGCCTTGCACAATTGTGCTGGCTTTCAAAGCGTGAATGTTCGTAGCAGCTGTGTGAAAACCAAACCAGTGCTGATTTTGAGCCTCGAGTGTTGGTCCTTTAAAAACCAAAATTTTCACAAGCGATTTCACTGCACTCAACGCATTCAATGAAACTACCACGAAACTTTGAATGTCAAATGAACACAACTTGATTGTAAAATGTGTTGAAATACATTATTTTCAAGTATTTTCCACTCATACACACATCAAAAGGAATATGAAAGCCGCAATAAGTCATTTGGAATACAATCAATCATGAGTGCAACTTTTGCTTCTATGATTGGAATTAAATAAAATGTGAAATAATTGTGGCATAACTGAAAATCAGTTTCAGTTCATTTGTGTCAATGTTTTTTATTGTCTACTAACTAAACATTGATTGGTATAGTTTTAGGCGTTGCATGCTTCTTAACACTCCGATAACCGACAAATTTTTAAACGGCCAACGCCCAAGAAAGACCTGTATAATTTAGTGTTACATACTGTATCTAGATGTGTTTGGAAAGCAAAAAGCTAAGCTTCGTGTATATTTTTTAGTAAACATATGTGTATTTTTTACCACAGACAGATAGGCAAAAACGTATACAATACAAAATAATTGCTTTAAAAACGCCATAGGTCCCTATGGACCTTGTTGGGCATCGGAGGGTTAAAGTGAAGTCATTGAAACGAATTTGAATGTATGAGTGAAATTAGATATGGGCGCAACTGGCATGGAGATCATTTGATATTTGAGGCTTTCTACAAAAAGTTGTGTTTGGAACTTCACTAAATTTACTGCAATGGAAAACGAAATAAATCTAAGAAAGCTTAGAATATGTTTTGAAACGCTTTTGTTGCCTATATCGCTGATCTGAAACAGTTCTAAAAAATCCCTAAATAAAAGTCTCCTAAACTTCCTCCTCAACAATTCTTCCACCTAAAAATTCTCCTAAAAGGCCAAGAAGCTTCTAAATCTAGGAGGACATCACATGATCTGGCAACACTGCGAAACTTCGTCTCATCATCACAACAAAATTTACTCATTTCTGAAGCGAGTTGTGACTGGTGATGACAAGTAAATCACTAATATTCAAATCGGTGTTCAATCAAGGATTGATTGATTGAAGGAAAAATGTTTTGCTGTGCGGTTGTTTGAGATTGGCAGGAAATCATCTACCTTGAACTTCACTCATACGAACAAACTCTTAGTTCGGACATTCACTGTCAACATTTGGTCCATCTGAAGAAAGAAATCACCCATATTTGTAGAGTATATAGCAGAGAAATTGTGTTCCATCAGGACATTGCCAAGCCACACACATCGACTGTGACTTGCCAGAAGCTCAGGGAATTTATTTGGGAGATTCTCAGGTATCCAACTAATGGTTCAGATCTGGTTCTGTGTATGGAAAAGGATTTCGCCGGTAAACAATTTGCCTTAAGTTTGTGAAAATCGATTGTCCGAATAGGGATAAAGGTTTCAAAGAGAGAGCATGATGCAATTACGTTCAAAATGGCAAACAAATTGGGGCATATTTGACATAAATCGCATCATTCTATCTAAGCTAACTAAAACGTTGAATTTAAAAAAATTTCGCAAACATAGTAAATGACTTCTTACTACTACTTCTAGTATCTTACAACAACAACTATATTTATACCTATCCCCGTACCTACAGCTCGACCAACGGTGACATTTTGGCCGAACCTGATTAATCGGCTATAAGACTGATATTCAGCTAAAACTGAAACCGAAGCCCAGGGTCTTCAACTTCGGCCTTAAAAATGCAATGTAAAGTAAAAATATTCGTTAACTGTTATTTTTGCTGCACATTTCATACTTTTCTGCGTCATAGTACTTTCAGGAACTATTGCATGGACAATGTTGAAGCCTTGCATAGTGCTACCAGTCAGTTTTGGTTTGGTTTGGTTCACGGATAAGTGAAGTAAAATAAAATGACTGTGAAATTGTGAATAATGTTACTACTGAGGTGATTTGAACTAAAGAATTTCAATTGTGTTTTGTTTTATTTTGACACAATCTAGCGATACGAACTATTTCTGTGCTGGCCAGTACAAAATTACTTTTGTAAAAATATGATAAAGCATAACCATTTTGATATTTCGCATTCTTACATCATTACTTTTGCCTTACCACATCGACCGATATGTATTAGTCTTCGGTGAACAATTTGGCCGGTTTTTGTCCACACATGCCCGAAGCCGATTATTGGCCGAATGTGACCGAAGCATATTTCATATGTTTCAGATGGTGTAGCATTCAACTATGTCTTTAAAACTTTGAGTATGTTAAATACGCAAACCTCAACCTTGAAGATTATGAACTCTTTTTTATGGAATTTTAAACCTTCGGCACAACCATAACCAACCAACCAACAATACCAACATAAAAGCAACGACGAAAGGCAGAGCACAATAATAGTGGCAACAGCTTGAAAAGCGGCAGCCGCAGTTTTGATACGAAAGCCAACATTTCAAAGGCCGCAACCGAAACCGAAACGCAGCCGTGCTGAATTACTAAAATCCGAAACTAAATGCGCGTCGGCCGGCTGCATTTGACTTTTTGCCTTTGCGGCTGTGGTGGCGACGACTGCAGTCGGCTGCAGTTGTGTGGCCGTTGCTTTGCGTTCAGTGCGGTGCGGTGCGGTGCGGCTGCGGCTGGGTGCGTGCTTTTGATGCGCAGCGTATCGCAATTTGAAAATTACAGCCGAGCTATTCAGCATAATAAAAGAAACTTAAGTCGAGGCATATTTACAGGCGCTGCGCAAATATAAAACCCTGCCACTCGATGTTGTTGTTGTTGGTGCTTTGGCAAAAAGGAAACGACTGGCAGCGAAGAGCGTGAACCGACTGAACCTGGCTGCACCACAGCGTCAAAGTTGCACTGCCGCAGACAGAATCGCAATATGGGTGCGTTTCATATGTGTGCGTGTGTGTGTTTGAGTGTTTGGGTGCACAGCAGCGGAACTTTAATGCCATTACACAACTACTTTAAAGTTGAATTACGATTCGCCCGGCTGAGAGAGAGCACACTATGCGCCGCCGTTAACAAATACTTAACAGCTGAGCGCACATACGACGCGCCACATGCGTTGCTCAGCAGACTGCAACGCACACATCCTCGTAGTCATATGAACTCAGTTATAATTAGCTGTTTGCTCTTAAAAAAGGCATTTAATAGGTTGTGTGCATTGCCAGTAAATATTGTTTTAATTTAAAGGAATGCAAAAGTTTGAGAGAGAGCAGAGTTCCGCAAACTTTTTAGCGCAACATATGTAGTATCAATATCAGGAATATATATTTAATCAAATATCTGAGACAAAAAACTACTGAAATAGTTCCAAGTCCTTTCAACTAGTTGGATGTCACTCTGATCTGGGTGCCAGGACCTGAGGACATCGAAGGTAATCAAATATCAGACGAACTGACTAGAGGACTAAAGATCAGCTTTAAATATGATCATCGCTGAGTCGTTAGCAAAATATTCCGCGCAACAGCCTAAGGAACGATTACATTCTTGCTGCCACTTTCTGTTTCCTGCTTACGAAAGATGAAGCACACCGTTTAGCTGCAGCACATCAAGAAAAACATGGCCAGAATTCGAGATGAACAGGACGAAGCAACTATTTGGAAACATTCGGCAGAGTATGGCAAATTTCACTGCTGAGCTTATGAATCAAACAAATAATCATTGTACAGTTGTTGGAAGAAGGACCCGGAAGAGACAGTGACACACTTGCTGTGGGTATGTCCGGATTTAGCAAGGATCAGGCTCAGAAGATCTCAGAACAATATCGGCCATGGAGATCAAGCGGCTTCAACAATTGCTGGATACTTCACACAGTGGATTTAAAATTCCATCCAACATCAAATCAAATGAAGATGTGACATCATAACGGTACTTTATGTTCTACTTGTGTTTCTTCTTCTACTAAGTCAAGCAACCTTTAAACTTTTTTAGTGAGTAACAGTTGAAAAGTCCTGAGAATCGTCACTTACTTATTGTACTTTTGCCTTACGCTTCTGCCTCCGCTAGTAATTTGGCCGATTTTCGGCCGAATATGGCCGAAGCCGATTATGGGCCGAATATGGCCGAAGCCGATTATGGGCCGAATGTGGCCGAAACCAATTTCATATCTTTCAGACAGTGTAGCATTTCGCATATTCAACTAAGTCTTTAACCCTTTCGACCCCAAAGTTGCCTGAAAGCAACTTCACCTATTTGCGATCTTATAGCAAAAGCTAAGATTTATTTATGGGTTTAATTTAAGTAGGCACCAACAAGTTAATATTTTTCGAAATGAATTCAAAGCAAATTACAAAAATTTTACTATTATTCTTAAAATAATTTCCCATAATTTGCAGCGATATCAGGGAAAGTTTTTGTTCTAATTGAAGTCTACGAATTGGGCGCGTTTGATCAGAACCCTGTTTCTTTAAAAATGGTTAAATAAAATTAAAAAATGACAATTTTGTATTTTTCTATGAATATTAGAAAAAATTTTCTGTAATTAAAAAATATTGATACAAAATTTATCTAACCCGTTTTGAGCTAAAACTGCACAATTCATGAAAAGTGTTTAATGACTTAAATACCAAATAGTAATATCGAGACACAGTTTAAAATTCGGGTTCGAAAGGGTTAAAACTTTGAGTATGTTAAATCCAAAACTTGTAACCTTGAAGTACATCAACTCTTTTTCTATGGAATTTTGAATCTTCTGCAAAACCATAACCAACCCACCAACAACAGTTGTAAGGTCCCAAGAATTTGTTCCAAAAAGTCGCTTTTTTTCAACACTTCAGCAATTTAGCAATTTCTAAGCAACTCTACTACTCGTATTTATCTCCACATTTACCACAAATCGTGAAAGCCACCACTGTTACTCACTTAATCCTTTTAGTTATTTTTATTGTTTTTTTTTGTTATTTTTCGTTGGCTTACAAAACTTTTGCTTTGCTTTGAAAAATTCATGATTAAAAATTGTTTGCTGTTGCCTTTTGCTGCAACATTCTATGCGGTAAAAACAGTTTTCGAACAACATAGAATTTATTGAAAAAAAAAGCCGGCGGCTAAAACTGGGCAACTTTTTCCATCAGTTTGTTATCTTTTCTGCCGAAAAATGCGGTTGGACGAAGCTTGCTTATAAATACAAATTACAATGTCCGAACTATTTTCGTACTGAAAGCCATAAGAAAGTATGGCCAACAAAATGGCGCGCAAACTTGCGCCAGGAAGCACTTAAAACAGACCGACCGCCAACTCCATCCACAAGCATTGAGTCGCTTTTCGTTGCTGTCCATTTTGCCTACAACGCAACAATTATCAACCATTGAAAAGTGCTTAAGGGCAAAGTTCAAAAAACCCAAAACGGAAAAACATTAAACAGTGAACAGTGAAGAAGCACAGCTGCCCGCTTGTGCAAAAACTTGTACGCGCCGCAGTCGGGCAGCGACAGCTGATGGCAGTTGAATGACTGCAGAACTTTGCTGCAGCGCGCCATAACCTCAAACACATCGAGGTGGCTGCAAACTCTTGACGCCTTTGCGTTTATTGCAATTTCTGCGAGGCAGATAATAATTCGAACATTGGCGCATAAATAACAAATTATCTAAGTGCAGCAAGTTTGACACATCTTTGGACGCTTAATTATGCCGCACAGAGCTGCTGGCCGAGATGCCGAAAATGTCACCAGTCAAATAGCAACAATGAAACAATGGCGCGCGACTTGTGCAACTTCTGGCCGAGATGTATAAATGTTTAATTAAATTTCGGCCGAGTGACACGCGGAGCGTAAATAAATTTCCGCTCGGCATTGTTTCTCTTCACCTTTTGAAGTGGATGCCAAACAAAGCGGCCGCCGCATTCGCAACAGACAACAGACCACCGCATCGAATGCGCCCAGCTGCGGGTAGCAGACGGCGGCGACAGTCGGCAAATGCGGGTAATTTATAAATGCATTTTCTGCCATGCGCCATGACAATTGCAGTCGCAGTCGCACAATGAGCGCCGACTACGGTGTGGATCTCTGGTTGGTTGGTTGGTTGGCTGGTTGACGTCTTTTCAAGCGAGCATAAAATACGCTGACATTTTCCGAGTAAATTGCGCTGAAAATTAAATTCCACCTGCACACAACTATATACACACGGTTGTATATACTCATATATATGAGTGTATATAAATGCATCTACATACTTGCATGTGTCTGTGCGCGCATGTGGCTTTTTATAGTAAAAAAAATTAGCAGACAGTCAGAAAAGAGGATTTTATTCACTGAAGTGTTGCATTGTCGATCAGGATTAAGTTCAGCATTTTAATTAGTTAAAAACGTTTTTGTACGCTGGAAAAAAGCACTAATTGTAGGTCCTGGTTAAAAAAAATGTATAACCATCAATAGTTGGATTTTGGTTATAGTGGACAATACTATATATTAAAAAACAAAATTGTCACTTAATTCCTGCATTCATTTATTTGTTCATTGTTTCATTAATTTCATTCATTTATTCATTCATTCATTTAATTATTTACTCAATTAAGTTAATTCATTCAGTTAATTCAATTCGTTCTATACATTTAATTCATTTATTCAATTAATTATCAATTCAATTCAATTCAATTCAATTCAATTCAATTCAATTCAATTCAATTCAATTCAATTCAATTCAATTCAATTCAATTCAATTCAATTCAATTCAATTCAATTCAATTCAATTCAATTCAATTCAATTCAATTCAATTCAATTCAATTCAATTCAATTCAATTCAATTCAATTCAATTCAATTCAATTCAATTCAATTCAATTCAATTCAATTCAATTCAATTCAATTCAATTCAATTCAATTCAATTCAATTCAATTCAATTCAATTCAATTCAATTCAATTCAATTCAATTCAATTCAATTCAATTCAATTCAATTCAATTCAATTCAATTCAATTCAATTCAATTCAATTCAATTCAATTCAATTCAATTAAACTAAGTTCAATTCAATTCAATTCAAGTCAAGTCAAGCCAATTCAACTAATGAAATTTGTTCAATGAATTTCATACCAGGAGCTCATTAATTCACTAATTTATTCGATTCTAGTCAGTTCGATTCCATTCAATTCAAATCAATTTAAATCAATTCAACTCAAATCAATTCAATTAATTCGATTCTTTATTTCAATTCACTAAATTTATTCAATTAATTTCATACAAGGAATTCAGTAATTCCCTAATTTATTCATTCAGTCGTTAAATCATTCGTTCATTTATTTGACAGCAACACAAAAGTTCCAAAAAAAACTTTAAACAAAACTTCTTAGCTCACTCGCACCGGCTGCAGGCATTCTCTGCACGAATGCCAAATTTTTTCCTGATTAGCTGTTTTCCGACTTTCAGCTAATCTCTACAAAATACTTGCGAAACTTCATCGTCGCACCGCTGCTAATGTATGCGTTAGTTTCGGCAGCAGTTGCCTGTAGCCAAATGACAAGAGATAACTTTACATTTTGTATAGAAAATTGCCGTCGCATTGCGCGCTCACAACTCACTCACACCTGTCGCACTGACAATGCAAAGCACTTTTCTGCGCCACTTTTTTTGCTTTTAATGTAATTAGAAAGTTTCCATTCCCCAAGGAATAGTGAAATGTTGCGTGTTGCATTTGAGACGCTACGCATAAAATTGTGTAAGTAGAGAGCTGCTTTCAATTCATAGATGAAAATGTTACTCATACGCTGTGTAGGACAAATACCAACATTGAATCATCTGTCTGTAGCTGAGCGAATTCAAGCGAGCAGGCATTCAGAGTTGGTTTCAGCCATTTTTTAGTTGTTTTGAAGGTTGTGTAATGGCAGCAGCAGTTGTTACATTGTAAATTTGATTGTCGCAAAGGTATGTAAATTAGTGGCAGTAGTGGCGAATCTTCCATCAGTAGACGAATCCTTAAATAAACTCATTGCGAAGATTAATGAGGAATTTGTATGCAAATTTACAAGTGAAAAGCCGAAAGTGTAATACTCCCTGGATTTTTGGATTATTTTAAAATGAATTATTTGTCTTAAATAGTAAAATATTTCAAAAATCAATTCAAAATCAAATCAAATCAATTTAAAAAAATTTTCAATGTTACGCAAATTCTGTGTTTACCAGTTTCCAGATACGTTAAGAGATACCAAATGATAGATACCAGATACCAATTAGCGACTTTCAATGCTTTTCCACCTACTGCAAAAAAAAAAGATACCAATTAGCAACTTTTGTTAACCATTTAGTAGTAGTTTATGTTTCATTATTTATCTGTCCATTATTTTAAATAACATCAGAACTAAAGAAATCGGTCAAAATGCTCCCAAGGTGGTTAAATATGAAAATCAATTAATCAATTTTAAAAACTAGTTACAAACAAACATTTACACACACACATATAAATTCTTTTCAACAACTATGCACATATACATACACATACATAATGTATATGTATATGCATATAGTAAGTGCTCCATATTTTGTTCCTCGTTCACTCACATTTGTGATTGTGATCGATTAGTTAAATGCTACCGTCAGCATAAAAAATGTATTAGTGCGACAGTAAGCAAGAAACCATTTCAAAGGTCAAGTCACTAATAACATGTTCTACACAAGTGTACATACTTAAATATGTATAACAGTGTTTATGTTAGCATTTTCTTAATGTCAATGGTTTTTACTTTATTTGAGCAGCCGTTTCCATTAGCAAAGCTACATACAACATATGAAGAAATATTCCATTAATGAATGAAATGTCTCAAGTGTTAATTTTAATAGGTTTTAGCTAAGAACTAATGACACGTGTTGTTTCCATGTTGTATGTTGTATTAAGTATAATAATTATGTTTGTTTTGTTACTACAGGTACATCGACAAATGCTGAAACTTTTACAGCCAGACATATAAATATTGATTTTCAAAGCAACTTTTGTTTCGTATTATTGCTTAAAAGTTATTTTAATGTTACTTTGTTGACTTCGGGTAATGTTAATGTCTGATATCAATCATACATAAATCATGTCAAGTTGGCTTTATCCATTCCAAACTATTGTCCTTGACATGATTAAGTAGCACAAACAAGTTCCGCCAAGCAAACTTTTTACCAACTTTTCATTGCATATAATTACAATAATAACTCAATAACCAGCAATCAATAATTCGTTCATTAGTTGTCGGTTACAGTACTTTTAGTTTACAAAGTTTTGTGTTTCATATTTAACATATAGATGCTCTCTTCCCGGAGGGAAGGGCGTCACTGTACAGAGATTCGACTCCATACAATCGCTAGACAAAATTAGAAGCAGTGGTTCGTTCTTCATAAAATTTGGTATACTAGAAATTACATTATCCAACAAGGAAAGAATGCTTTTTAAAATAAAAAAAATCCAGAAACATACTTTCACACACTTTGTAGATATTTTCCCTCTAAGTTTTGGCAATTTTCAGCTTTTTAATTTAGAAAAATATTTTCAATTAAAAGTGAAGTCAAAGCCTCAGCTTTGCAAATTTTGAGAAAACATTAAGAGCGAAAATGGCCACATTGTTTCTTAATCTATATTTGAAGGTTTAACAACCTCTTTCCAACCATATATTGTTAAAATTTGTTTTTCTTAATAGGCTAAAAAACAGAAAATACACAGTGCGATATTATGTATTAAGACTATCTCTAGAAAAAACAATTAAAACACGATATCTGTTAATTTTTCGGTATATTTATTCGAAATATTCTCCCCCTGGTTCAGTACACTTGTTACATCGATTTAATAGTGATTCAAACGCGTGTTGCAGCTCATTTTTCAGAATTTTCTCCTGTGCCCTCGTTGAAGCCCGTTGTATTGTCTGAATGTCATCAAAAAAAGCATCCTTTCAACTTCAATTTCAGTTTCGGAAACAAAGAGAAGTCGCACGGTGCCAAATCAGGTGAATACGGCGAATGATTCAACACACAGACCTGATTCCGAGCCACAAATTTACAAACAATGACTGCTATGTGACTCGGTGCATTATGGTGCAACAGAGACCAACTTTTTGGATCGCGGTATTCTGATCGAATACGACGGATTCTGGGCATCAAACGCTTCAAAACTTCGAGGTACTATGCGGCAGTAACTGTTTTACCAGTTGGAACCAATTCTTTGTGGATAATTTCTTTGCTATCGAAGAATGTGAGCATTGTTTTGATTTTTGATGGAACTTTTCGTGTTTGTTTGGCTTGTGGTGAGATTTTTGATTTCCATTCCGCACTTTGACGCTTGGTTTCTGGATCGTATTGGAACAACAATTGTAACAATTAACAATTGTAAGTAACAATTGTTTTCAGGAAGTTTGGATCTAGAATGATTGACTCTCTAGAATGACTGACTCTGTAGAATGACTGACTGATGTGTGAGGAACAAATTTTGCGCAGTCCTTTGTTTTGCATAAATCCTCTGATAGTTTCTCTGTTTATGTTTAAGGCCTCTTCCATCATTTTCAGTGAAGCATTGCGGTTTTCTGCAAGAAAATCACAAACTTTCTGGATCATTTCCGGCGTCCGAACTTAAATTGGCCTTTCTTCTTTTATTTCATCTTCCAGCGACTCTCTGCCATCCACAAAACGTTTATGCCATAAAAAAACATTTGATCTTGATAAACAAGCATCGCCGTACGCTTGCTGCATCATTCGGAATGTTTCTGATGCACTTTTACCAATTTTTGCGTGGAACTTAATGACCGCTCTTTGCTCCATGTTAAAATTTTAACATCAAACGAAAACGTGTTTTGCAAAATGAATTTTAATAAATATTAAATGTCAACCAAATGTCATGAAATTTTGACAGTTAGTAGAGGAAGGTTGAAGCTTGTGCCCGCACATAGCGCGCTTGGTTGCTGAGATATGGTTCGAGTCTTAATACATAATTGTCGCACTGTTTATGTGTTTAAATTTTTTTGTGAAAAAAGTTTCAACTTGTGCTCTTGCACAGACATTGCCCAGATTTTTTGGCGTTTTCTTAGTTGGAGTTTTACTTTTCAAACGACAACAAAATCGTTAAATTCTGAGACTATAAAGTTTTTAAATTTAGTCTATGGAACGGAACACTGCGCACTGTTTCCGAATAGTTGGACTAATTGGATTCTTAAGTCTAAAAAAATATAAGAAGAAGAAGAAATAATGAAGTGTAATACTTACTTATTTATACTTCTAAAAAATATATACAATAATCATAATTCTAGCTTAGATTTTTCTAATTATAGTATTATATTTCTTATTATTAAAGTCGCCAATTTTTTTCAAAAATTTTCTTCTGATAGAATTGACGCCTTCTTGTCATTGTTTTTCGACTACATTCTTTTACAATCAATATGAAACCTGTTCTGGAAATCCCATCTGCGGCCAAAGAAGGCACTGGTTTGAACCCCCGAACCTCGCCCCCTAGTGTGCCCCACTTGATCTCCTAAACATAGCCATTTCTTTAACTCTTTTCTGCTACTGTCAGTGACCTCTGCTGTTCGTTTTTTCGCTGCAAATTCTTTATATTTCCCCTTCTCCTCTCGCCTCTTCTTTCTATTGTCTTTTTCCTTCACTTTGCTTTTTTCGCACAATACGAGTATCTCATCACAGTCTCTTTCTCTCGTTCCCTTCTCCAATTTTCACATATTTTATTTTTTCCTCTCACTTCAGTGAATTCTGAAAAGACTCAAGATGGAGTTTTTAATTTTCCCTCACTTTTGTAAACTAAAAGGACTGTCAGCAATTGTTAAAATATTGTTGCATGTTTGCGCCCAGAAAACGCCTCGGGTTTCCTTCTTGTTTGCGTATTCCATCAAAGCAGGAATTTTACAAATTGCACAACCAAATCTAGCAATTGAGTTTTTATGCCTTTGCCATATTTCTTACTCGAACGCCAACACATGCGGCCACTCGTCACACCTACACTGCCACACACACACACACACACACTGCCACACACTCAAAAACACATTCATGCACTGTCGTTGTGTGCGTGTGTGTGGCGCTATGTCTGCTTGTTGCCAATATTGGCAGACAGCCAATTTACTTTATTTTTCCGCAGTTGTTCGCTCATTTCGGCCGACTTTAAATTTCCGGCATTTTTCTTTTTTTTTATTTCATTCCCCCCAAAGCGAATGTCGAATATTTGATGTGTCTGTCCGCGTTGTGTACATATGGCAGCGGGCCGTTACTATTGCCGTTGCCGTTGCCGCTGCTGTGTGCCTGTTGTTTTGTATCTTTTCGATTGTTGGCAGCAAGTTGAACGACCCTTTTAACGTTGGATACGCAGAGCTTTTAAAAGCGGAAGTTGAAATTGTTTCTGCTGCCGTTGTGTGGTTGCCTTCTCTATGATTTGGTGTGTTTAGTGTTGTTGTTATATTTTATTTCTTGCCAAATGCCCAAACGTTTTGGAAAAGTTTCTACTGCTGTTGTTATTATTAGCATTGTTATTGTTGTTGTATCTTGAAAATGTTTACTTTTTTAATAATTTTTATTTGATTTATATTATTTTTGAATTTATTTTTTGTTTAGTTAGAAGCAAAATTATGATGGGTGTGATTTTTGTTACATGCGAGCGCAATTTCGGCAAAAATAGATAAACAAAGTTAAAAGCAAAAAGCTGCGAAATTGATTGTTTCGGCTGTCAGGTGGCGCTAAGGCGACGCTCGATGAACTCCTAAGTGTGTGTGTGTGGGTGTGAGGCCCCTGTGGACATTAAATGGGCTTCTCATAAATTGCCAACGCCTATGGAAGACAGCTGCCCAAGTTAAGCCTCTGCCAGAATCTTGCACAACAAAGAGCCAAACAAAAAATTTGAAAGAAAAGGAAAATGGCAAAATAATAAAAGTTATGCGAACCCAAAAATTGTTATTTTTGTGGACATTTGCTGGAGTCTTGTGAAAAGTTTTATATATTTTGGCGCAAGTTAAATTGATTGCCAAATTGCGCTAACGCGGCTTTCATGTGCTAATCCGCAGGCTAATTGGGTTCAAGTTGCGCTCGGAGTCCTTTGACGAACCCTTTTCCTTATGTCAACTGTTAACAGATAAGTAATGTTGCATCAGTTCACTGCAAAGAAACAATTAAAGACCATACAGTCCATAGACCATAGAAAACGAAAATGTAAATACCAACAACAAAAATACTGCTTTGTGACACATTGCAGCGCGTCGCGTGTGTGGTTGTGTTTGTGCAGATGGCAAAGGGCTGCAATTGCACGTTGATTTCATTGAAAATTTGGCCTGAGGCAGTCGCTGTATCGATTGACCTTTCAGCTGTCATGTCTGGTGAGCATTTGTGACAGCATTTGCGACCTAAGCCCCGGAGACGTGGCGCGGTATTGTTGTGCCACACGTGGATGTTGCGCATTGTGGGCGATAAAGCGAGAGCGATTAACTATGTGACATTTTAATATCTACGATGTTTGTATGTCATAGTTTCTGTGTGAAAATGCTTGGCAGTTTTACAGGTTTGTTTGTAGTAGTAATGCATTTTATATACATTTTACTATATAAAGCACATATGAAAGATTGAAAGTGTAACTATATTTTTGACACAAAATTGCTTTACTTAATAACTACCAGCAGCAGATTTCTTTCAGGTTAGCAGAGTATATGAGCAACGATTGTAATCTTAGTAAACTTTTTTCTCTACTGAAGGAGGGAGAGTCGATAAGCTGCGTAAACCAAGCAGACAAAAGATGATAAAGATATCATATGGATGCAGTCATTAGGCTTCTTCAAGTCAGGAAAAGACCTTTTCGACTCCTTGAGTATGGAACAAGAATGCAGTTAGGGCGATACAACCTTTTTATGGAATGAAGACAGCAAATACTTCTTCAACAGTCAGCGAAAATAATGTTTTGTATTTAGTTTGTTTGTTTTTGTTAACTAATTTTTATTATTTATAATTGATAGTTGATAGTAGTAAGTGTAATTGATAGTAGTAAGTAGTAGTATAACTAATAAGTTATCAGAAGATAATTGTTATTTGTTAGTTATAAGTTACTAGTTACCATTTATTAGTTATTAGTTATTAGTTATTAGTTATTAGTTATTAGTTATTAGTTATTAGTTATTAGTTATTAGTTATTAGTTATTGGTTATTAGTTATTAGTTATTAGTTATTAGTTATTAGTTATTAGTTATTAGTTATTAGTTATTAGTTATTAGTTATTAGTTATTAGTTATTAGTTATTAGTTATTAGTTATTAGTTATTAGTTATTAGTTATTAGTTATTAGTTATTAGTTATTAGTTATTAGTTATTAGTTATTAGTTATTAGTTATTAGTTATTAGTTATTAGTTATTAGTTATTAGTTATTAGTTATTAGTTATTAGTTATTAGTTATTAGTTATTAGTTATTAGTTATTAGTTATTAGTTATTAGTTATTAGTTATTAGTTATTAGTTATTAGTTATTAGTTATTAGTTATTAGTTATTAGTTATTAGTTATTAGTTATTAGTTATTAGTTATTAGTTATTAGTTATTAGTTATTAGTTATTAGTTATTAGTTATTAGTTATTAGTTATTAGTTATTAGTTATTAGTTATTAGTTATTAGTTATTAGTTATTAGTTATTAGTTATTAGTTATTAGTTATTAGTTATTAGTTATTAGTTATTAGTTATTAGTTATTAGTTATTAGTTATTAGTTATTAGTTATTAGTTATTAGTTATTAGTTATTAGTTATTAGTTATTAGTTATTAGTTATTAGTTATTAGTTATTAGTTATTAGTTATTAGTTATTAGTTATTAGTTATTAGTTATTAGTTATTAGTTATTAGTTATTAGTTATTAGTTATTAGTTATTAGTTATTAGTTATTAGTTATTAGTTATTAGTTATTAGTTATTAGTTATTAGTTATTAGTTATTAGTTATTAGTTATTAGTTATTAGTTATTAGTTATTAGTTATTAGTTATTAGTTATTAGTTATTAGTTATTAGTTATTAGTTATTAGTTATTAGTTATTAGTTATTAGTTATTAGTTATTAGTTATTAGTTATTAGTTATTAGTTATTAGTTATTAGTTATTAGTTATTAGTTATTAGTTATTAGTTATTAGTTATTAGTTATTAGTTATTAGTTATTAGTTATTAGTTATTAGTTATTAGTTATTAGTTATTAGTTATTAGTTATTAGTTATTAGTTATTAGTTATTAGTTATTAGTTATTAGTTATTAGTTATTAGTTATTAGTTATTAGTTATTAGTTATTAGTTATTAGTTATTAGTTATTAGTTATTAGTTATTAGTTATTAGTTATTAGTTATTAGTTATTAGTTATTAGTTATTAGTTATTAGTTATTAGTTATTAGTTATTAGTTATTAGTTATTAGTTATTAGTTATTAGTTATTAGTTATTAGTTATTAGTTATTAGTTATTAGTTATTAGTTATTAGTTATTAGTTATTAGTTATTAGTTATTAGTTATTAGTTATTAGTTATTAGTTATTAGTTATTAGTTATTAGTTATTAGTTATTAGTTATTAGTTATTAGTTATTAGTTATTAGTTATTAGTTATTAGTTATTAGTTATTAGTTATTAGTTATTAGTTATTAGTTATTAGTTATTAGTTATTAGTTATTAGTTATTAGTTATTAGTTATTAGTTATTAGTTATTAGTTATTAGTTATTAGTTATTAGTTATTAGTTATTAGTTATTAGTTATTAGTTATTAGTTATTAGTTATTAGTTATTAGTTATTAATTTTAAGTTAATTAAAATTTACCATTTATAATTAATTATTTATTATTTATAATTTATAGTAAATTTTTTTTATTTTAAATTTTTTTTTTGTTTTTATTTTAATTTTGTATTTATTATTTTTCATCTTTAATTTGAAATTTTTTATTTTATTTTAAATTTTTTTGTTATTATTTATGATCAACCATTTATTAGTTATTTGTTGTCATTTTTGTCGAAAACACAGTTGGAATGTATTTTTTTGGATTGGTGTCTTAAGCAAACTTGTTGGTCGTTAAAATATCTACAAACTTGTCGAAGACAGTAAAGCCATATTCGGAACGATTTAGGACCTATTAGCACTTAAACGTTCAAAGACTTAAGTGACGAACTCGACTAAAACGAGCAAACTTCAAAGGATTTCGGATTTCTCTTAAACTAGAGTTAATCCAACCAAACGCCTGGTGGATCTCAACTCAGTATACCTAAAGAAAGTTGCTCAGTAGGTCCCCCCATGTCTGAATTTTCGACTTGCACAGTGTAATTAGTCACTAGTTATATTTGTCAGTTAGTTGAAGTTCTTATTTATTTATGTATTATTGTATTTTTCATACTTTTTTTTGGAATAATTTTAACATACTTTTTATTTCCAAATACAATGCCAACACTTTCATATTCACACATATGAAAAACTGCAAATCGGGTGACCTATTTATAAGCCAAATAATGCCACTAAGTGGCGACCTATAAATCAGCGTCGGTTAGTTTTTAGCTTTTGATGAAAATTTGAAGAAATTTCACAGTTACAAAGGATTTTTCCTTTTTTTTTATTTTATGATTTATGAATGTTTACATAAATCAACGTGCCGTGTGCAGCCGGGCCGGGCGATGGCGTATAAAATTACAGCAACGCCAACCAGCCGGTCAAGTCAAAAGTGATTTACGAATGCAACGCCAGTTCGCCGTTTGCACGGCTACGTGCTTTATGAAATCCTCAAAAAAAAACAAAAAAAAAATATAGAAAAAAAATGAAAAGAAAACTGAAAAATAAAACACAAGAAAAATAGAATTTATGCCATACGTGCACACACACACATGCAAAGAGACTGAAAGAGCTGCACGCTGAGTCGTTGGCATACGGCAGCTGTCGGTGTACGGTTGGCTGAAGTGACCTTGCTACGCAATCGGCTGCTGGTATCGTTATCCTTAAAATTTATTAATTTGCATTTAACGTTGGACATTCACAGATTGTGTCACGTACACACACACAAACAAATATATATTTGCCTGTGCAATCATCTATGAGTTCGAGTGCGTTCATATGTAAACATGCGGCGTCCTTGACCCAAGTGACTACGATGGCAGCCTTTTTGCGCACAAACACACACATATACACACACACACACTCGCACTCGCACTTGAACAATTTTCGCGCAATTAAATGACCCACATTTTTGTACGCTCGAGATAACGAAAAGTTAGTGCTGAGCGAATATTTCACTTATTGCTGGCAGCCAGCGTTCGGCGTTTAAATTTTCTTTTTGTTGTTATTGATGTTGTTATTGTTATTGCTGCCTTTTCCCGCTTCAGTTCGAGTGCTCGAACAAAAGTTCTAAAGGTGCTTGGAAACACTTTTAAAGTCCCATTTGCGTTGCAGCAGATAAAACAATCGGCTGAAGGTCGAACTAATTTGAAATTTGCCCAAGTTGGGCCCCTTTGCTCGTCGCCTTCTTCTCTCCCAACAATTCTAGCACTGTTTCCACTCAACTGACTGTTGGCAACACGGTCTGCTGCCTTAAAGCGAACGTTGTGCCAGCATTGAATTTATGCTGCCAGAACTTTGGACGCAGCCAAAGTTTCGACTTTAAGCAATTTTAATTAAGTAAATAAAAGTGAGATTGACGTAAATATTTAAGCTTAGACGCGGCTGGCTTTAAACTGTCGTCTGTGGCGCTTGAAAAATATGCTCAAACAAATACACACAAACACATGAACACACACGCGAACAGTGATAGCCACTTACTTACATATATACGCGCACCTATAGACTCGAAATCTGGCCAGGCAAAATATTTGGCAGTATTTGTTGCAATTCAAGATAAAACTTTTTGCTCTGCGCTCCAAAACTTTGTTGTTCTTGTTTAAATTGTTATGCGCATTGTTATGGATGTGTTGGTGTTATAGTTGGATGGTTGCTGGTGTTGTTGTTTTAATTTTTGTTGTTGTATAAATTTCAGAGATCATGTAGCTTCGTTAAATTAAGTCGGCTGTAAGCCAATTGAGAATAAGGACGCCACAGCTGCAACAATGGCAACAACCACAACCATATACAACAACTATAACAACAACCATAACACCAAATTTTGGCAGCAGGTACACGCTGAGATATTTTGCTTTCACTTGCAACAAAAAACAACTTTAAATTTATGCTGGAATTGTGTGTTGTCGAAAAGTTGTTTGCATTTTTGCACATTTAGTTTTGCGAATCCAAATATGGGTTAACATTGAATACTCGGAGCTGCTGGATGCCGCGGAGTTGGAACTTGTCGAAACTTTACCTGAACAGACCTGCAGTAATGCAGCGATGTTTAGTATATAAAAGCACATTTGAAAGAAAAATATCGAATTTTTTAGCTTCACTCATACTCAAAAAATTTCAGCCGAATATGTGCTTCGTACTTCACGAGGATCTTAGACAGTGGTGTTCTGTTGTGCTCGAGTCCTCGAAACAGGATTTGAATAGGAACATTGATGATTTAACCCCGTCATGAGATGGTTATCTTTTCTTTCTCGTAGTCGACGAAAAAAGTTCGCTCTCTATTAACTCACAAAACAATCGCAATACTTTTAATCACCGCATAATTTTTATCTTTCCCCCAAAAAAGAAAACTAAAAAAAATTATTGTTATTTTCTGTAAAAATTACTTAAACAATAGAATTGTTTTACGTGTATATAAAAATCGATTATTTTTTTATTAACTTCAGCTAACATTTCTTATTAAAATTATTAAAAATTATGTAAAAAGTCAAACTTAATATTTTTCTTATTTTTTCTGCTTCTTCTTTCTTTACCATGTCAAGATATACGATTCAAGAAACATGAATACTTATCTTTGTTAAACTTAAATATTCGGTTTATGAATTTTGTATTATTCCTAAAACTTCAAACTATTTTAAGTATTAACAAAATAGTTTTTTCTTGGATCCATAGAGGCTTCAGACGTACACAAAGTAGCATGTATATATATGACCATTTTTTTAGTATCCAAATAGGTAACTTGCAATTTCGAGCTGCTGAAAACTGATCGAGTAAGCCAAGTCTGCATTCTAAGGAATAAGAGTGCGATTTGAGGAATGTTTTGTAAATGCAATAGAAAAATTTTTTAGTAAATTTTTTGTAATTTCTTCCTACTGTTGACTTGATATGTTACCATGTAAAAATTTGATCTGATTTGGTTACAACAACATCCGTTGTACGTTTTTCTCTGAAGCAAAAGAAGACATCTTATACATCAAGAGAAAATGGAAAATTCTTGGCTTCTTTTTGTGGCATGCGACATCACAATGAGCCTTAAGAAGGTTACTACTTCAATCAGATCGAATCATCATAAGGTCATCGGTGCATCATTCATTGGTTCTAGTTGAATTTCGACCAAAGAGTGGCACAAGCAAATTATTATTATGAATATACAAATGATTAGCAGGGCTTCAGCAGTGCTTTCAGATTATGTCATCATCTTCTTCACTTTCAAACAAGGACTGCAGTGAGAAGAAAGCTTTCGATAGACAAACGAACAGTTCACTGTAGAACAACACTAAAGTAGATCAACACTCAAGTAAACCAAGACTGTACTCTTGGAGTACACTGAAGAAAACTGAAGTAGAACCGGTAGTGGCATAGGATTATTCAGTACTTGCTTTATTGCAGTGTTTTTTTTTCAAGTGGATATTTTTGCAATCTGGAAGCTGCTGAACTAATCCGAGACTGTGGATTACCACAAAGATGTCACATTTTGTGTGCATAACCAGTCCCTAAAGCGCTGGAATCAGACGTCGGAAAATCTAAGGTAGTTCAGAATTGTCGTACCTCACTTCAAGGCGTGCAGAATGACTGAGTGACTCTGCTGGGTTCCGCGTCATTGGGGAGTAGCAGAAAACGAAGCTGTGCACGAGATGGTGAAAAAGGCGATCTTCTTGATTATTATTGAAGTGCATAACTATGTGATTAGAACTATCTGCCTTGTATGCGAAGATGAACAGCTGAATCCAAAAAGCTATTGAGTGGCTCAGAAGGACCGATTGCGGCACCTGACAGTGTAATATGGTCTTAACTTGTATTCAGGAAAATACAATTTGTACTATCTTTGAGTCAAAGTCACATTCAGCAGCTCGTTGTTCTTCTAGTTCAGTGAAACCTGCAAAAGTTGTATAGGTGGGAAAGAAGTCGAATTCTGCTGAACATGGCTGACATGGCAAGGCTCCTTGAAATCTTGGATCTGCTTTTTTTTCATTAAAAGGTTGTACTGGTTTGCCTCGGATTGAGACTATTGATTAGTTCTAAAAGAAAACATAAAGATATTCACAATGTGACACAAAACAAAAATCCATTGAAAAAATTCAAAAAATTTATAGTCTCAGAATTTAAAGATTTTGATGTCATTTGAAAGGAAAAGCTCCAACTCAGAAAAACCCAAAAAAATCTGTGCAAAAAGCGGCTAAGTAAAAATACATGGATACCAAGAAGTTGCTGAAACTTTCAATATAGATTATAAATTTATGTGGGCATTTTAGCTTTTAATGTTTTCTTAAAATTAGCAATGTTGAGGCTTCTACTTCAATTTTAATGGAAAAAAATCTTTCAAAACTAAAAAGCTGAAAATTGCCAAAACTTAGAAGAAAATATCTAAGAAGTGTGTGAAAGTATATCAATGGATTTTATTTTATTTTAAGAAGTATTCTTTCTTTGTCGATGACATCCTCCTTTGTGTAATGACATCCTCCAATATCTTCAGATCTCAGAAAATAATTCAATTTGAAAATTGGTTCAAAAACCTATTTTTCAACAAAATATATTTGATTTATCCCTGAAAGTATGCAATCAGCATGAAAAGTGAAGAAAAAACTGCACAAATGCAAAGCATATATCGATTATTATCATTTTTATTGCAAAAATAAAGGGTCCTTAGACAATTTCTGTTCTTCTTTGCAATTATCAATGTTGACATTACCGATTCAATGTAAAATCTGAAAAATCTAACCAACACACTTGGTGCTATAGCTTTCCAAAAATCACCAAATTAGCAAATTTAAGCCAAACTACAAAAGTTTAAGAAAAACAAAATGGAGATTTCAATTCAGCAGACCATGATTAACTAGTATACCGAATTTTATTGAGTACAGACTACTCCTTCTAGTTTTGTTCCGCGGCTGTATGAATGATTGCCATTTTGGACTCCGAGAGAAAGAATCGGTGTCGTACTCGCCCTGCTCTATCTAACCTAACTCAAGCTGATTTGCGGAATAGAACTTTAGTAATAGAAGTACAATGCTTGGAACTAGAGTACAGTAGTTAAGTGTTCCGAATAGTTGGAAGGTTTTGCGTAGTCCTGCAGTTTTCTCAGCGCTCAGTGTTATTGCTCAGTTTGGCTGCTTTGGTTTTCGTTCTCCCTTAAGCAGTCAACAGTGAAATAGTCAGCAGCGCCAACCCAGAATGAGAACTTTCTCAGCAAGAATTTGATTTAATTTAAGAAAACTTTGGAATGCAACGTAAGTAATTGTGGCAGGAATAAATTATTGAAACTGAAACACTCATCTGACGAAACATGCATCATCTGAGTGCGTGCCTCTTGCTGTGTAACGGGTGAACTACTGCAAATCTCTAACAATTTGTATATAAATATTTTACCGTTACACGAGAACAGGCATACCAACTTTAGCTAAAACTCGAAAACAAAACAACAACAACAAACAAAATATAGAGAAAATAACTTTCACTATTCAATGCAAATAAAAACAAAGTGAAAGTTGCTTAACTTTCGCTTTCATTGATTGCATGCAGAAAATGTGTGCCGCAATGTGTTTGTGTAGGTGTGTATGTATGTATGTGTGCACAGATATGTATATATGAGTGTGTTTGCATGTGGGTGATTGTCGGTCGCATGCGGTAAATAATGCTGGATCCAACAATATTTTACTGTTTGTTTTTGTGCGACTCCAACAAAAATATGAGTGCCGAGAGGGCGAACCGATGCAAACGTACAATTGCAGCCATTGCAAAGACATTGAGCGTTTGCCGTTTTGCATAGCAACAACAAGAAAGAGAAACATGAGCGAAAAAGCATACGGAACACAATGGCAGCGCTGAGTAAACTTTGCTTTAGCCAATTTCCGGCAAAACTTTGCCAGCGCCATATTATTGGCAGTTACGTTTTAGGTTAGAGCCGAACGCAATTGCTGCATAAATTCCGAATATTTTTGCTGACCTCGAATTGGAAAAATTCCGAACAATTTACCTCGAGGCACCGAGACGTATACGTGACCCATGTTTGGTGCTGCACAAAACTGGGCATTTAGTGTGCTCTATTAAGTTGAAATTGGATTTAATTGAAGCAAATCCACTTTAAGCTGATGGCGTGTGATTTGCTTTTATGACTACATACAACAAATTAAGTGTCAGCAGATAAAAAAAATAAAAAAAAATTATAAAATATTAATACAAAAAGAAACCAACTCCTGCTCACAACAACATTCGAGCTGTCACTGTCGCAACGCCACACACTTAAACCCCCCACACCCACGTCTCTCGTCGCTCGTTGCACATCACACAGCGCTCCCAAACCACAAAGCACACCCGACCGCAGCACAACACACAAACCGTTTTTATGTGTTTGCCAGTCGGCTCATCTTTTTATGTTCAATTTTTAATTTCCCCACAAGGAAAATAACTTAACCAAAGCACCATTTGCGCCCTGCCGCTTGTACACGATGCGAGTGTGTGTGTGCGTGTATGTGACTGACTGAGTGTGTGTGGGCTTGCATCTGTGGCTCTGTAACAGTTCGAGTGTTTGTGCCGAAAGCCATCACAGCATTTAAGCAACATGTATGCGCCCCAATCACACACTCACACACACACACACACACACACACACACACAGGCGACAATGTAGGTCAGCGCAAGCAAAGCGCAGCGGCCGCCCAGCAGCCGCCATTAAACACAAAACGTACATGACAAACATCTCAAATAAAGACACCGCAGTCGCAAGTATGCGACACGTTATGCCTTTCATGCCTGGCTGTCTGTCTGCCTGACTAACGGCTCCTTGTACAAATTAAAATTATGTGCAACACTCACAGCTCCTGTCGCTTCTTCGCACTGTGTGTTCTGATGCCATTCTGGATTCTAATTAAGTACTCGCGATGTTGTCATGTGTCATGTTATTGTAAAAATTTTTATTGCTATAAATTTCATTAGGAATTTTTATTAGCCCGCCGAGTGTACAACGAACCAAGCAAATGTTAATGTTAGTTATGAAAATATTTATCACTGCGAAAATTGCCAAGTTAATGGATTTTTATTATAATTGCTTCAGGATTATTTATGTAAGTATTTTTTTAAATATTGTTGTTTGGTTTATTTCTTAGTTTTTTGTTATAAGAAATAAATTCAAAATAGAGTGAGGATTCTTGAAAAAAAATAATTTTAATTAATTTAGAATATATGAAAAAGTAACAAGTTTTTTTGCTTTATTATTATAAATTTATTATTTGTTATTATCAATGTTTTGACAATCTTAAAAGAAATTTTAAGGAGAATAAATGCTAAAACTGGAAATGTCTCAATTCTTATGAGACTTTATGATATAAAAAAGTATCAATACTGTGTACATCCATGTGACCGATGCCGCGAATTTTTCTCACAAACTTTACCTATGTCTGACCACTATGTCACTTAGTGTAGAACGAGTTTAGTGCATTGAACACGCTAAATGTTATCCTAAAAAATCATGACGGCCTGAGCAGAAAAACAAGAAACCTGGTGTCATCTGGATGTAAACATTTAAGGGCTGTTCCCAAAGTAGGCTACTGTCTCCATTGCTCTGCTGCATGATGACTGATGCTCTGCTTTAGTTTTTCAGTTAGAATGTCTTTAATTTTAAGTTTTTCTCTGCTTTAGTTTTTCACTTAGAATGTCTTTAGTTTTGGTTCATTTAAAACTTCCCAAGGCTCATTTTGAATAGTTGGTGCCTGGTTCAATAATTTTACGAAGTGCGACAGTACTTCTGACCCAAGAGATGAAACTAGAAGTCAAGCGAGATGCTAACATCTCAACACTTCTCTGCCATTTATTCATATCACCCACAAGATCGCTGAAATGTATTCAGTTTATAAAAATAGGCGAGGTGCAACCCACTTCGCTTTCAGTTAATTGAAATACAAAATTTTCAACAATCTTCAACGTGTCGTTGCACAGCGATTCTGCTGCAAAGCCGATGGTTAGTTCAACAAAAAACGAGTGTGCATTATAACTATTTATTTGAAAAAATTTGTTATTATTGACAAATACATATTATTATAAGTTTCGACAGAACGCTTAATATGGGGTCCAATCTCCTGCATAGTCTATAATAGCGTGACATCTTTGGCGACAACTGGCAGCCAAAATTTCAGCATGTTCCACGGAAAGAGACCTCCACGTTCTTTTGAGAAATCGAATAAAATGTTTTAATGATTTTATATTCTTTTTTGATATCTTAGCTTTCATTATAGCCCACACATTCTCTATGGCATTTGGATCTCTTGACTGTGAAGGCCAATCCAAAGTTCCAATATCGTTATCCTCTTTCCACTTAGTGCATAGTATACTTTTGTGTTTGGATCGTTATCTTCTTTAGTATCCAATAGGTGTAATTTTTCTAATATAATTTTTCAGCAAACTTTAATAAACAATCCTTGTACAGTTTCAGCATTCTAACTGCTTTAAAATTTCCGATGAAACTCTTTAGAATGTCAAATCCTTGGGCAGAGAAGCATCCATACACATGACCCTTCTGGGATGCTTTTCACTTCGTTGAATACATTTTTCACCTTCTTTCAATCAAACATGTCTAATTGGATTCAACAACACAAAAGTTGATTCATCTGTAATATTGCTTTGTTCCAATCACGATTTTCAAGATGGTTTTTTGAAAGCAACGGTTTCGACAAAGTACCTCTACGTTTTATGCCTGATTGCTGAAGCCTGTCGCGAGTCGTAGTTAAGGATATATCGAGGCCCTTCTCTGATAGTATGTTTTTGGCTTCTCTCAGACTGACCCTTGGGTTTCTTTCAAAAAGCCCAACGATGAGTTTATCCTGCCGCTTTAAAGTGGTGGAGTTTTGGACTCTTCCTGGTTCGTCGTCAACGTTTTCTGTTTCTGCATAGCGTTCAGACCACCTTTTAACAAACGTGGAAGTGGTTTTAAGATATGTTGCAGTTTTTTTAACTTACTTTGTCAAAAAGCTCGATTTCAAATGTTTTTAAATAGCACAAATAGAATTGATTAAAATTTATGCGTTTACACCCGCAACAATGTGCGCTTATGTAACAACAGAACAGAAAAACAGAAAACAGAATGTTTTGTTAACAGTTAACCGAATAAGCGAATAAAGTTTATTGCTGAACACACTGTATTTAAAATTCCTACATTATACTGCCTGGGTCAGCTACTGTGATAAGTTGAAGTACTCATCGGAAAAATTAATGCAAACAATTTTATAGATAAAAAACTAATGCATATTCCATACTAAAATTGTGCTGATGAGATGAAAACTTTAAACCAATAAAAATAAAATAAAAATAAAATAAAACATAAAAATAGAAAATAAAAAAATTAAATTAAAAAAATTAATTAATTTTTCAAGTTTTATTCTACAAACCCAGCTTCAAAACATATATTTTTTTCAGATGATTTCTTAATTAATATCAAAGCTATTGAAGTATACATATTTGAAACGACCACACTTACATATTTAGTCCTGAAAGTTCAAAATGGAAAGTTTGGTCGAGAAGCGATAATTTTCCTCTTTTAGTGATACCTATATGTTCATCACTGCACAGCTGGAAATACTTAGAGAAAAATCTTTCAAAAATGTAAATATGTCCTTGAAATTTGAAAGTCCTTTTCCAATGACCTTGATAAAAAATTAAAAAAAACTAAATATGCCACATTACTATGAATGACTTCTAATTTCTCATATTTATCATCTTGCGGAAAGATCAAAAGTATTTTCACACGACTTTATCAAAAATAATTCGCACAGTTGAAGCTTTCTTTCTCGTAAACAACTTAGACCCAAAGAACACTGGGTGACAACTTTTGCTCCACCTTGTAGAAGCGATATACAATTTTATAGTGAATCGAAGAATAGTTTATTAATTATATTTCCTCCCTCTGAAACTTACCTAACATAAGTAAGTATGTTAGAACCCAAAATCTCCTTGATCACGTGTCAAAATTTCATTAGTCTAACTTTATTGGCTTCAAAGCCAATAAAGTTTTTAAAAAAAGGCGGAAGCTGCAATTCTCATAAAGTACAAAAACTTTAATTTAAATATTTGAATATCAGTATTTCAAATAATAAAAAGATCAATAAAGCGAGAATAATGATATTTTGACACGTGAACAAGGAGATTTTGGTATTTAACATACTTATTTTTCAAGAAAATTCTTTAAAAATTTTCAAAGATATAAAGGATTAAAATTTTCAAAGGACCTTTTTTGTATCCTTTTTCTACAAATATAACAAATCAATTATTTTTTAATTCTTGAGCCTTTCCTCTTTAATTTGATGTACATATTGCCATATTCTAACGAGGTTAAGTATTTTTTATTTTATATCCCCTTCAAAACTTTGAAGTCCTTTTAAAAGGACTAAAAGGATGTAGAAATGAAAAACTGAGTATGTAGTAGTACTATGTTTGGTCTCTTGTTTTTTGTACGTTTATATGAATTTTTTCCGGTGTGAACATTTTTTTTATTTTTGTCGCACGGTGTAATTTCACAAATTCATTTGTATGCGAAGCGCTTTCTGATTGATGAAATTTTAAAGTTTAAAATTTTTGTATATTTTGCACTCAATAATACGGTCGAATGTTGAAGAAATCATACAAATTGATTAAGCGATTTCTGAAATGCGATAGTTCCTCTTATTACACTTGGTTTATCATAAAATTTACAAGTGGCAAAGTAATTTCATAGACAGTTTGGAGTTGGAGTTCGAAAGTATTTATAAGTATTAGAGAGAAACATTTGGAAGGGAAAATAAATGGGGATGAGCCATACCTTTGACACGTCTAGAGACTAGACCACTCTAGGTGTCTAGAGACACCTGTCAGGTGGTGAGAACTCAATTGATAAAATCAATATTTGGTATGTTTATGGTACGAAAAATTATTGGGGGCTAGTCATAGATTCTAATTCACCAAGGGCAACCCTGTGCAGCAACCTCATAAAAAGAAAATTTCCTGAGAATCGAAAATCCATTACTAGGAATCTCCATAAAACTCTAAACCGTGTCTAATCTACATAAGTAAATATGTATACAAAAATTATTATTTATATTCATTAGAAATAACAGCTTACAAAGATTATTACCCGGAAAAGCGCGAACTCATCAACGCCGCGGTTTGCTGTGTTCGTATTCCACAACAGTTTTCATGCAACGTGCTTCTCATCTCTGAGCATTTTGTTTGGGCTTGATTGCTGAGTCATTCTGGCCTACTATTTTAAAAATGTTCACAACAATGCAATAGAAATGCTCACAGAAAGTCACTGTTTAATGCGTTTTGCAGCACAAAGTATCAGGTGTACAACTTTGCTTCCGTCGTTTTCCGATAGGTGGCTGTACCGGCTGAGGCTGGTTGAAATACATAGATGGTAATGCCTTTAAAGTGAGTGTGGACAGTGCCTAACGAATTGTCATCGCCGTTTCAGTGACAGTTGTTCTTGTTTTCGTATTATTCACGCTCGAAAATGTCCGTTTATGTGCCCAATTCTCGCCATTTGCGGGAAGTTTTACTTTTCTGTTACAATTCGAAAAAAATGCAGCTGAAGCGCATCGAATGCTCTCAGAAACTTACGGTGATGCTGCTCTGAGTGAAAGAACGTGTCGGGAGTGGTTTCAACGTTTTAAAAATGGCCACAATATCAAGAGCGACATGACAAAGTCATCCTCCAACACGACAATGCTCGGCCTCACGTCGCAAAAGTGGTCAAAAAGTACCTGGAAACGCTGAAATGGGAAGTCTTGCCCCACCCGCCGTATTCCCCAGATGTCGCCCCTTCTGACTTCCACCTATTCCCTTCGATGGCACACGGCCTGGCAGATCAACATTTTCAATCCTTCGAAGAATTGGAAAAATGGATTGCTTCATGGATAGCGTCAAAAGAGGACTCCTTTTTTCGAGCCGGGATCAGAAAATTGCCGGAAAGATGGGAGAAAGTTGTCGCTAGCGACGGACAATACTTTGAATAATACATCTGTAAGCACTTTTTCGCAATAAAGCTTTTAATTTTGGAAAAAAACGGCGGAAGCAAAGTTGTACACCTGATAGTAAACATTATTTTTTACGTGTAATCAAAAAGTTAACTTAGTCCTTAAAAATTATAATAACTCCTTTAAATATTTCTAGTTATAATGCAAAATTTTTTTAATTTTCCCAAAGATCTTAAAAACAATAATAATTCGTTTAAATATTTTTAGTTATGAGGCAACAATTTTTAAATTTTCCCATAGACCCTAATGAGTTCAAAGTGGGCCATTACTCACAAATAGGTTAACGATTAAAAGTTTTACTTTAAACTTTTCTCTCCGAAGTGGCAACATTTTTCATATCAATAATTGATCACTTCGGCAGTCATCTCTGGCGCCAAACTTTTCTTTCCTTTCATTACATATTGCACACACGCGCTTTAATGAAGCAACAAAAAAGTGGCCAATTACTCATACGCCCCGTGATTCGAGCGCACTACATCTTAGTCTCCGTTAATTATTTATCGTTCGCACACCACGCATTGGCCGCACACCACATCACACCAAACCGCAGCGCCCACTCGACGCGCGTGTTTTTCCTCGCCGATTCCCTAATTACTCATACGCAGTGAAGCCAGCGATTCGCAATTTAAATTGGACCTTTTCGGAAATATTGATAGCATTAATATTTATAAGCATTATGCAGCCGCGTCCTTGTCCAATTTGGCATTTTCATGCTGAACTTGCAGCGCGTGGCAAAGGACAAATGCGCTCTTAAGCTCTGCCGCTCGCAAAGTGCTCTCACCGATGCGCTCTTCGGAGCACTTTGCGCTCGTCGCTGCTCGTTTGCCGTTTATCCGTTTATCCGCTTCGAAGTGGCACACAACACTAACCTAGGCAAAAGTGAGCCAACGCTTTCGCAACGACTTCAGTCGAACGCAGTCGAAGGCAGTGACAACAATAAACGCAACGTGCGCCGTGCAGCCGAACCGCAAATATTCTGTCTCTGTCCGTATGTGAGTGTGCGTGTGCGTTGGTGTGAGCCAAATATATATTTGTACGATAGCATAATTGCGATGTTGTCAGCGCTGACGGGCACTCAGGAATACGCAAACGTTTCGCTGATTGGTGGTGCGTGGAAAAATTGAAAATTGCCAGATTCCGACGCAGAGACACCAGTGCGCGCCGCTGTCCAAGTAATTAATTGTAACCTTGTGTCGCGCTACAGTCGCTCGTTGTCTCGGACTCGAGTGTGCCTATGTGTGAGTGTGTGTGACAATAAAGCGCGTGAGCTGGTCATAAACGCCGCGGTGGGCGCTGCTGTGGCGCGAGTGTGGCCGTGGCCTACTGGAGGCTGTGCGTAGCCGCGCAGTTTCGTGCGTGCGGCCAAGCGAACGCGCCAAAGTTATGCGAAATCTGCGCCAGTTTTATGAACTAAAATTTCGTTTCGCGTCGTAAAATACAATTTGTCACTTGACGGTTGACGCGGTGGGTGCGTGTCGCAGCGTTTGTCATTTGGTGTCCAGTGTGTGGCAATTGCTCGTCAAATGGTAAAGCATCCAAGGGCAACTACACACACATACTCACACACATACACTATATGTGTGTTTGTATGAAAAGTGAAAAATACAAATCGGCATTGTCTGCAAAGAAACGACAATAAATGTCCTGCTCCATTGCAAAGCTGACCCGCCCTACTCGCAGTCTTTTTTCTGTTAGTGGCATTTGGGAATTTTATGTGAATTTGCTCTGAAAATTGCGCGCTTGTTTGCTTGAATGTGCAGTGACCACAATTCCCTGCGGTGACTGTTTTTGCGTGCGAAAATGTATGACTCGAATGTGATTTCCTAGTGAGAACATACCAAAGAAAAAATTCATTTTAGTTCGGGTTCGAGTTGTGTTATTGTTGTATGGTTTTCATGTGCAAAGTTTTGTAGACGCAAGAGGTGTGTTGAATCAAATTTGAATCGATGTCACTTGAGAAATTGTTGAGAAATATTTCAAGCACTTTTTTGGAGGCAACATGTGGCAACTTGATGCGATTTTAATGCAAAGTACTGAGTATAAAAATAAGTAAAATATTTTGTAAAAAATATTTCCATTAAAAATATATTTTTGAAAGACCCAAAACTCTGTCAAATATATTCCGTAATTATTGTCATATAACTTGACAAATATTTTCTCCTGAGAAAAAAGTGTTGTTTCATTTCCGTGAAAAATTTTCCGTTTTGAATCAAAGTTAGAAAACGTTTTTGCTGTTTTGGTTTTTTTATATATGTTTTATGCATTGCAGTGTGTCTTTTAACAAAAAAATGAAAGATTCATAGAATACATCATCTTGCTTTCTAAAGAAAACACGTATTAGTGACACTGGTTACGGGCGTATGAGTAACATTAATTCACTGAGTACCAAAATTGACTTAAATTGAAGACTTATTCGTAAAATAGGAACGTTTAAAGTAAAGTAAAATAAAATAAAAAAAAATAAAATAAAATAAAATAAAATAAAATAAAATAAAATAAAATAAAATAAAATTAAATTAAATTTGAAAATAATATAATTTGAAAAATTAATAAAATAGTTAAAACCTATGCAATGATCAGCATAAATATGTTAAATATGAATCGAATAACACGCAATGGAAAGCTAGAAATTACTCAAGTTGAACGAGTATGAGTAGATTTAACAATTGAGAGAAAGTCACTTAACCAAAACTAATTCTTGATCACCTTATTTTACTTGAATTGTTTTACTTAAAACAACAAAATGATGAAAGAAATATTGAAATAAAATAAATGAAGTGTTAAATAAAATGGCAAGTAACTCTGAAATGTGGGGCGTATGAGTAACATTTGTTCAATTGAACAATGAAAAACATTAAAATCAAACTAGTATTGGAGTTTAATCCAATGGAATTTAAAAAAATAACTCAAATTAGCGGCTTATGAGTGACATTAGTTGAATGAAATGGCAATTCCACACTAACCAAAGGTGTTAAATAACAATAATTCTGTAATATGATTTAAGGGATCCAACAAAAAAAAGTTATTTGTTTTCTGACAGTAAATTTTATTAACATTTAGTTTCAACTGAATGAGTTAAACCATAACTAAAATAAAAAATCAAAGTTTTTGTTTTCTGACAGCAAATTTTATTAACATTTAGCCTCAATTGAACAACTAAATCTAGAAGATTTTAGGAAATGTATGCAAATGAAATGTTTCTGCCTCATCTTGTACGATGTAAGAAGAAAATGCCGACCACTAGTCGCTGCGTTTTTTGTATAAGTTTTTGATTGAAAAACCCGCCACAGGAAATAGTCGAAAGAATTCAGCTCTGGTGAGTAAGGCGGCCCTTCCTTAGCAGATTTGAAAAAGCCTGGGTTGCGCTTGTTTTGTTGGAAAGTTCTAGAAGAGTCCTGCTGAATTGTATAGTTATTATTTCCAAATATTTTATATTACTTTATTTTATTATTGTTTCATTTTATTTTATTTTATTTTATTTTATTTTATTTTATTTTATTTTATTTTATTTTATTTTATTTTATTTTATTTTATTTTATTTTATTTTATTTTATTTTATTTTATTTTATTTTATTTTATTTTATTTTATTGTATTTTATTTTATTTTATTTTATTTTATTTTATTTTATTTTATTTTATTTTATTTTATTTTATTTTATTTTATTTTATTCTATTTTATTTTATTTTATTTTATTTTATTTTATTTTATTTTATTTTATTTTATTTTATTTTATTTTATTTTATTTTATTTTATTTTATTTTATTTTATGTTAGTTTCTTTTATTTCGGTTATTGGCATCCAAACTATTTCCTGAGCATTTCCTGAGCAGTTCTTTGTCATCGAGTGATCCGTAACTCATTCAAATTACCGTTTTATGAAAAATCAAATCTGATAGTTTGTTGTGATGGCTAGTAGTTCTAGTAGTGTTTGTTCCCTGATGCATATTTTTCTTTAAAGGCAGTAGGTCTTTTTTTAAGATGAGTCGAATGCTCGTACTATTTATGTCAAATTCCTTTACCATTTGGTTTTCACTGAGTTTGAATTATTTTATCTATTTTTCAAATTTCTACCCACACACCCATTTAAGTTCTCTGTATGCCTTCACCATATCGTTTCCTAGTGCCTCCAGTTTCCTGATATCACATGACGGTGTGATACACAAAAATGTGGTCAATTTTATTTGAAAGGAGACTCACCAACTTTGCTTACTTGATTTTCTTTCTAAGTGAAGAGTGACCACAGCGTTTGGCGTCCATTATAGAAATCGTTTTTTAACTGTGAACTTAGAATTGTTTTAAAATTTACAAAGCATAATGGTCAAGCACAGAATTCATCAAAATTTTGTATTTTCGGATGTCAAATATGGCAGTGATGGCAATTTGAAATAGGTAACAATTAGTGACAAAGGAAAAGGATTGTAAAACTTCTTTAAGACTAGAAAAAGAAATATCTGTATTTTCTGTAAATATTTGCATTTTCTTTAGCATTTTTATTCACTTTTGCTTTGATGACTGTTTTTGTTTTATCGGGTTCTACAGTTAGTTCTACAAGTAAGGTTCACCAATTGCAATTAGCCAAATCCGATGGGTAGTTCTCGAGATATCAGCGGATATAATATGCAGTCTTTGTAGGTATGGAAAACTTGCGGTCTTTCTAGTAATAATGAACTTCAGTTAAATAATATAGATATTTTATTTCTATGTAATGTCAAAGCAACAATATTTATATTTTATCCAATAATTCGAGTGCTGTATGCATCCTTGATACCTGAAGATAAGTTAAAATTGTCATAAAAACTAACTCAAATTATAACATATACAAATTTACCACTAAAGTATGCTGTAAAAATTATTGACAATTACTGAAGTGTTCTCAAAAATGATCCATCTACCTGAAGTAAAATTCTTTAATAAGTAAAACTTAAAAAAAAAATATATATATCAACTGAAATTAAATTTCCGCCAACGCCGAAAACGCACTCAAATCAAAAATGAAACAGCAAAAAATTCATAAAAACAACAAAGTGCCGTAAGTGGCACTTCAAGAAAAACGCGCCGGTAAAGGCAACAAAATGAATAAAAACTCGAATGGCAATAAATAAGAACTCAGTTATTTTTAGTAAGTGCCACGCACCGAAACAAGGCGTATAAAATTTTAATGTGATTGCCGAATTGAAAAATAATATTAAATAGGTAACAATAAATCAAAGCAACGTGGGGATGGCAAGCAACGGCGCCGCTTTGAACTTTGGTTTTTAATAAAATTTGGAATTGAATGAAATTGTTACATTATTTTCTTTAATCTTTTTGAAGTGCCAACTTAAAGACTGCGTGTTCGTCTTTCTCTGCGTTTGTGTGTGTGTTCGTGTTTGTTTGTGTACAACTACAAACAACGTTGTTGGCGTCATATGGCTACGTGCACGTGTACCAACCAACATAAAATCATTCAATTTTAATTCATGTTCATAAATCCTATGTGCCGTGTGCAAGCAAAAGCAAACAAACACACACACACACAGGAATAGGCCAACACCGACTCAATGGTGAAGCGCTCATAACGTCATAGTTTAATCGATGCGAAAATGGCGTGCCGCCAGACGGTCGTAAGCCGGCTTCGGCACGTGCGCGCACCGGCAATGACTGAATGAAAGTCATCGACGCTCGGTCGCTGCACTTGGCACTGGCAGGTGAGCGACTGTGGTAGTGGCGGCTGATGGAATATAATGGAATGCTTAGCATGTGCCCGCAGCTAATAATCACATAATAGTTTATCTATTCATCGATTGGCTGCGATCACAACTTGGCCGTGAAGTTGATTTCATGCGGAGCGGTGCGCTGCTCAACTTTGAGGAGTATTTGGCAGCAGTAGGCTTACAGTTGGGCATGTGCAAGTGTGTGGGTTTAACTGTTGTTGAACAGTGGGAAGAAGGATATAGCAACAACCCCCCCTCGGGACAGTGAATGTCCTGTCCTGTAGAGATTTAAGAGTAAGCCGAGTAACTAAGCTGTGAAATTAAGTTTCTCAATTAGTGTGGTTTAGTTGCGCATTGCAGGGTGACCAGATAAGAATAATAAGGAAGAAGACAAATTAAAGTAAAGCAACAATGGTGTGGGGAGTCAAATAAATTCTGACAAAATCGTATGACATTATGAACGGAAGAGCACATCATTCAAGTGGCTGCCTAAGCTTTGCTTGCAGTGCTTTAAGCCATCGCACCGAGATTCGACCTCATACCACAGCTGAACAAAACTATAAGGAGTTGTCTTTTGAATTGAAATCCCTTTCCTCTTTTGACATTTTGTCAATGCTTGAGACTCAAGTGGGCAATTTTCGTTATTTTTGTCAACCATAACTGAGTGTAGAACCGATTCGTTTCCTTGGAGTGAACTCACCTCTTTTAACATGGCAGTGTCCTAGGCGACAGCCAATTAATCCCATCGGCATCTAAAACTAGTTTAATCTGAGTTTATTTTAACCCGTTGAATTTTATGGAGTAAAGTAAAACAATAAATTTTTGTTTCAAAAATATTAAAAAAAAAACAAGAAAAATCTGTTAATCTGTTAAATGGTTATTTTATTTTATTTGAGCCAGTTGAATTTTATGGAGTAAAGTAAAACAATAAATTTTAGTTTCAAAAATATTTTCAAAAAAACAAGAAAAATCTGTTAATCTGTTAAGTTTTAATTTTATTTTATTTATTTTATTTTTTTTATTTTATTTTATTTTAATTTAATTTAATTTATTTTTTTTTATTTTATTTTGTTTTATTTTTTATTTTATTTGATTTGAGTTTATTTACTTTTTACTTTTTACTTTTATTTTTATTTCATTTTATTTTATTTTGTTATATTTTATTTTATTTTATTTTAGTTTATTTTAGTTTATTTTATTTTATTTTATTTTATTTTATTTTATTTTATTTTATTTTATTTTATTTTATTTTATTTTATTTTATTTTATTTTATTTTATTTTATTTTATTTTATTTTCTTTTATTTTATTTTATTTTATTTTATTTTATTTTATTTTATTTTATTTTATTTTATTTTATTTTATTTTATTTTATTTTATTTTATTTTATTTTATTTTATTTTATTTTATTTTATTTTATTTTATTTTATTTTATTCTATTTTATATTATCAGGTGTACAACTTTGCTTCCGCCGTTTTCCGATAGGTGGCTGTACCGGCTGAGGCTGGTTGAAATACATAGATGGTAATGCCTTTAAAGTGAGTGTGGACAGTGCCTAACGAATTGTCATCGCCGTTTCAGTGACAGTTGTTCTTGTTTTCGTATTATTCACGCTCGAAAATGTCCGTTTATGTGCCCAATTCTCGCCATTTGCGGGAAGTTTTACTTTTCTGTTACAATTCGAAAAAAAATGCAGCTGAAGCGCATCGAATGCTCTCAGAAACTTACGGTGATGCTGCTCTGAGTGAAAGAACGTGTCGGGAGTGGTTTCAACGTTTTAAAAATGGAAGAGCGACATGACAAAGTCATCCTCCAACACGACAATGCTCGGCCTCACGTCGCAAAAGTGGTCAAAAAGTACCTGGAAACGCTGAAATGGGAAGTCTTGCCCCACCCGCCGTATTCCCCAGATGTCGCCCCTTCTGACTTCCACCTATTCCGTTCGATGGCACACGGCCTGGCAGATCAACATTTTCAATCCTTCGAAGAATTGGAAAAATGGATTGCTTCATGGATAGCGTCAAAAGAGGACTCCGTTTTTCGAGCCGGGATCCGAAAATTGCCGGAAAGATGGGAGAAAGTTGTCGCTAGCGACGGACAATACTTTGAATAATACATCTGTAAGCACTTTTTCGCAATAAAGCTTTTAATTTTGGAAAACAACGGCGGAGGCAAAGTTGTACACCTGATATATTATTTGATTTTAATTTTTATTTTTTTCTATTTTATTAATAGGCGACATTGTAGCCTTGTAAGTCTAAACATTTTCACCAGCTCTTTTTTTTGCCAATGAAATGTTGGAAATATACGTATTCATTCAAACATGATTTTTGTCTGACGTGAGGACCGCGCAACTCGCACGTCAGATTCTTGATTCAACATGTGAGAAACATATTCTTTGGACATATTCATAGCTTTTGATATCTCCCTCAATTTAACTCGGTGTTTGTCTATCATCAGTTTGTGGCCTGGAACGAGCTTACTGGCAGTGGTTGCAGTGTAGGATCGTTTCGAATGTTCATTGTCTTCTAGGCTGGTACAGCCACATTTAAGATCAACTGCCCAAAAGTTCACTGTGATAATTGATGGTACAAAGTGCTGGCACACAGCTTTCAACTCGTCTTTAGTTTGCTTGGGCTTGTTTCATTGTTAAACGACCGTTTCTAGGACATCAATTAGATCACATGCCTCGTTGTGTTACTTCTTATATATGAGAGTCACTTGGTAGCTCTAATAAATTTATCAATATGAGTTGGAGCAGCATCTCTATGTCCACTAGACTAAACAAGTGATGTCCCAAAAACCGGAAGTGCACCCTCGCCAGCGTCGAACATTCACAGAAAAATGCTCAACGGTTTTGCAGTCCTCGTTCCAGCAGTTTCTGCAGATGTTACTGCAGAGCAGACCCAGTCGCCAGCTACGACTTCCGCGACAATCGCTATGAAGGGCTTGTGGAAGTGAATATTGTCTTTCAAAGACAAATCTTTAATGACTGGTCTATACTGGAAACACTTAGAATAAATATAAACGAATAAATATAAATTATGTGAATTTCCTTTCATTATTATTATGTGAATTTCCTACTTTTTGTTGGCTAATCTTCAACTTTTCATACCAGCCTTGCAAATTGTAATGATGCAAACTTTTTTTCGAAAACTATCTCACATGTGTTAATTTTTTTCATAGCATACAGCAACTATTAGTGCGTGCGTTAGCATGTTTCATGCATAATTAACTACCAAAACTTTTACCGTAATTGCCACAAATTATATGCACAAGCAACAAAAAGCCCAAAAGCAACCGAGTGATATTAACTAATTACAATAATTGGCAACGCGCAACAAGTTAAAGTGTGTGAATTTGTGCTAAAATTGTGCTGACATTTTGCCGAAACCATTCAAGGACACTGCAAAGAGTGAAGAACAATTTTGTTCATAATTTTGGCACAAAGAAAATAAAAATAAAAATCAGGCTCCAGTGGAGTTTACGCTAATGAAAGCGCAGTCAAATGGGCAAAAGCAATTTGTGAGAGGAAACATTTCTTCATTAGTACAACGAGGCTGCAAGATTTAAGGTTATTAGTGAAAGCAAAGAGTGAGAGTGGCTGTGATTTGGGGAAAATTACAAAAAGCAAACATATACATTACTTGCTTTCGATACAATAATGCAGATAGGTGTGGCTATGTGCATGAGTATACATATGTATTGATATACATACTCGTATGTAAGGAGCAGCTTTGCAATGTGGCAAATTCGAATTTATGTCTAATCAACTTGAAATAATCGCATTTCTTATCTCATCTTCATTACAGTTTCGAATAGAGGCACAAAATCGAGAGAAAAGTTCATGGCAAATAGAGTGAAATAAAGTTGTGATGCTGAAAAATATTTGAATAGATAAAAATTCCATTAAAATGTCACATGTGTGGTAACAGCAGTAAAACAAAAGTGACAAATATATTTGAAATTCTTCGAAAGTATTAGCAATAAACCAATAATAAAATAAATAAATAAGTAAATCTAAACAATTCAACAAAAGTTCACAACAGTTTTAACAATTCCAAACTAACAAAGAAACGAAAAGCTCGACCGATACATATCAAATTAGTCTGATTTTCAACACTACTAAAATTAGTTTCACTAATTGAATTTTACTAAAAATAAAAATAATACAATAAGAACCACATTTGCAATTTTTATTAAACCTAAAGCACAGCAAATAAAACAAGAATTTTAATAAGAAATTGTAAAACAAATTATTCAAAAAAAATTTTAAATCCTAACAAAAACCACAAATTTTATTACATTTAAAACTACGAAATAAATAAAACAAATTGTGAAAAATATCATAAATGATACAACTACAACTTTGATTACTAAAAAGAAGCAATTTTTGTAACAAAAAATATCACAAGTATAAAAAAGTGATTAACCACAGTCTACCAAAGTTCCATAAACGTGATCCCAATACACACAAACACACACATACACACGAAGCCATTTAAGCACGCTTCCTCTGCAAGACACATGGATTTTGCTGCGCATCTGTGTTGATGTGCTGAGCGCCTGTGGCTTGCTTAGCTACACAAAATAACCCACAAGTGTACGAGTTGAACGCGAAAAGCGGATCAAGTGGATTCGCTAAACAATGGCAAACGCCTAACCAAGTCTTCCTCGAAGGAGTCTCACCAACATCCGAGCGGCTTATTAGTGCACCAGAGGCGGGCAAAGCACACTAACGAGCTTACAAGGATTAAGCTGTGCAGTGAAAAGGCTGCCAAAGCGGGAATTACAAAGGCGGAATTAAAAGACGCCATGGAAATTAAGGCGCAACGAATAAATTCGAAGCAGGTAAATGCAACTTGGCTAATTATAAAATTATTTGAATAGATATTTTTTGAAGTATTTATTTATAAAAAAGCGGACAGAGGAAAAAACTAGGAAAGGGGATAAATGATAAGACATACTTTTTGCATATATAAGTCAGACATGATGGAAATATTCAGAAAATTATTCTATTCAGGATATTTTTTTACTATTTTACTAAGTTTTCTACTATTTTTTTATGAAACAATTGCTTTTAGTTTTAACTAACTAACTATTGTAGCTTTTGTAGCTACCGTGCAACAACAAATTTTACAGACGAAGAAAAGTATTAAATTTTGTATATATTAAACTAATAAAGTTAGAAGGACGAAATTCAAGTGTACATATTAGTTCTCAAGATATATTTTTTTCAAAAAATACTATTGAAAATTTCCAAGGATATTCAAAGAGAAAGTTTTAAAAGGACATTTTCAATCGTTTTTCGTCCTTTTGCAGCAAAACCTTAAATTTTCTAAGGTTTTAAGGATTTTTATCTTTAATTTGATACCCATTTTAAAAAAAAATTTTTTAAATAAACATGTCCTTGAAATTTCACAGTCTTTTTAAAAAATATCCTGACGTAAGAGAGAAAAACTAAAAAGGTTTAACTACATTTGGCCATAATTTTTTCGAGTATACCGATTTTTTCGTGTGTTTTGAAATTGTTTGATTTTTATCCCACTTTACAAATGTCTTAATGTAGGTTTTAAGGTTAGAAAAAAATTAAAACAAAATTATAAACAACTAGCAGGACTCGGTGACTTTACAAGCAGATTTTTATGATTTCATTGAAATAATTTTTACTTCCTTTATGATTTGTTCTTCACATAAAATTTTAACAAATTTTTCACCGTGTCTGATGCTGGTTTTCGAGCAGTGGAAAGTTTTTTTCAATTATGCTTCATATAAAATCGATTAAAACATGTTTTTGCAAAACTCGCCAAGAAAAAATAATTCCGACACTTTCAGATTAAGTTCCATTAATTCTGAACCTTAACCAATTGCTGACCTTGTCAAATTTTGAAGAGCTGTCGCACTTTGTTATTCCAATGATAAAAGTCTAGAAGAAGTGTTGTTCTATTAATCAGAAACAAATGATCCAGAACTTCTTAAGTTTAACATAATTATGGCCAGTGGTGCACGCAAGGCAGATTTTGGGATTAAAACCGCTCCTAAATATCTTTTTCTTGCAAACATTTTGGCTTGCAAAAATGGATTAAACTGGTCTTGGGTTCAAACGATGCAAGTCCACTTCAGGGCACGAAAAATTCAACGTATTTTGTATCGTACTGAATCTGGTTGAGTCTATTGAGACATTACAATATATTCGAAATTCAATCGAATCGATTTCCATCCTAGATTGTGATATCCGTTTTGAAAAGTACAGATTTGTGATAAACGCTTTTAAAGTTTTTCATGTCCTTGTCTCTCAAATGTATCTTTGTCTTTTTCTCAATTTTCTCATGCTTGCTTCTCTAAACAAAAAATAAATAAATAAATCCTTCTATATCTTTCTCTATAAATCGATACATTTAGTCCAGTGTTTTTCCTATTTTGTTATTTTGTTCCAAATAAATTTTCTCAAGTTCCAAAAATATACATTTGCTTCAGTGATGATCTTTTTATTCCACCTAAATCGTTTGGCATTGAGCCATTTCTTCTTTCATTAGTTGAGAATACAAAATAATCGCAGAGAACCGAATCTGAAGAATATGGTGGACGGGGTAATAGTTCGTAGCCCACTTCGTTTGTAGTCCCAAGCATTTTTTGCCAAATGCAGTTGTTTTTTGTTTCAAATTAATATGGAACCTGTTCAACAGCTTAGAATAATATTTGCCGCTGATTGTTGTGCCTTTTCAAGGCAATCGATATGAATAACACCGCGACAAAAGACCCACTTTAAGTGAAGAAGAAGAATTCACTGCTTTGACTGTTCCCTGATCTCTGTTGTGTTGTCACTCGAAACGGTCAAACAAATTTTACGTATTGCAGTTACAGTGTACATTTATATTTTAGTTTACATTTGCTAAATCTAAAGGTTGAGATTGTTTGAGTCGTTAGATCTGGCGTTCAAGTTAAGTTTTGAGCTTTTATGTACTTAGAGATTTATAAAAGAATTTTATGGCAAATATTTTCATGGTACATTACTTTATAAAAAGTCCTGTTTCAACATTAATTGACACTATGAAAAAGTGTAAAATAGACCCATAAAAATGGGAGCCAGAGGGTTAAAATATTAAAAAAAAATATTTCTCGTAGTATTTTACATCAAACTGCTTATTGCATCTGGCACCAAAAATATAAGGCCCAATGGTTTTCGTATGCTGATTCACAATGAGGGAGAAAACTTTGACCCCCTGAAAAAACATTCATACGTAAAATTTCAAAACGCCCAAACGCATATTTTTTGCTCCCTCTAACAAAATTCGTTCTCAATACTTTGTAGTTTTGGAAAAAAAAAATTGATTTTGTTGTTCAGATTTATAGTTTAAAATTTTGGACTTTTTAGAAGCCAATAAAGTGATTTAAATTTTCATTTGATTTTTTAACCCTTTCGACCCCGAAATTTACCCTGTATCTCTGTATTACTTTTTGGTATTTAAATAACGAAACAGTTGCTTAAGAAGTGTGCACACGACATTTGAAGTCACCACGCCTCTTTGTTAGAGTTCTAAAGCTAGTTTACTTTTGAACATTTTTAGCTTAAAAAGGGTTAAGTAAATTTTGGATAAATTTTTTTATTCATAGAAATTATTAATATATATGAGAAAATACAAAAATATCACTTTTTGATTTTGTTTAACCATTATTACAGAAACAGGGTTTTGATCAAACGCGCCCAATTCGGAGACTTCAATTAGAACACAAACTTTTCCTGATATCGCCGCAAATTACAAAATATTATTTTGGGCATCACAGTAACATTTTTGTAATTTGCTTTGAGTTTACTTTTAAAAATATAAATTTGTTGGTGCCTACTTAAATTAAACTCATAAATCAATTGTAGCTTTTGCTATAAAATGACAAATAAGTGAAGTTGCTCTCAGGCAACTTTGGGGTCGAAAGGGTAAAGGGTTTTGGTTTATATGTCGCTTCCAGCTCAGCTTATTGTTCAGATGCCTTCATAAGTGTTTTGCAGATTAGTCAAAGAGGATTTGATCCTATTTATTTATTTTAAATGTACTTTATTTTATAATATAAAATTACCTGCACATTACTTGCTGTGTCTTTTTGTGCTGATTTGCGTTTCCCAACCCTCAAATTATTCCATTACTTTTCCATTATCAGGTATTGTGTGGAGCTCAGTTACTGCCGTATTTAGGCGTTTGTTGCAAATAAGTAAAATTTCATCATCATCAAAAATCTTGTCTGGGAAGAGTTGAAAATGTTTTTGTTGCGTCTTTTTCTGGTAACGACAAACCAATTATTTGTGCTACTTTCCAGACTTTTGGGAAATATTTGTTTTCAATTGACATATTGAAAATGTTTCGTATGAACTCAATTGCAATTCTTGGAAGTTCTATTAGATTTTTTCCATTCGAGAGGTATCCGGTACTTTTTTGATCTTGAATGTTTCTTTTGTTGTCAGTAATTTATTTTTTAATAATTTTTTAATTAACTTGCTTTATGTTACCTTCGTCGGCTGCATTATTTACGTTGAATGGTGCAATTAGGTAAAATTTTGTCATCAGCAAAAGTTTTGTCTGGGAAGAGTTGAAAATGTTTTCAGTTGCGTCTTTTCCTAGTAACGAAAAACTAATTATTTGTCCTACTTTCCACAATTTTGGGAAATATTTGTTTTCACTTGACATATTGGAAATGTTGCGTATGAACGCAATTGCAATTCTTGGAAGTTGTTTTAAATTTTTTCCATTCAAGAAGTGACCTGGTAATTTTTTGTCCTTAAATGTTTCTCATGTGGTCAGAAATTTATTTTTATAAATTTTCTTTATATTAACTTCGTCGGCTGTATTATTTATGTTGAATGATGGAAAGTCATTTTTGTTCAAATCAATCGAAATAAACCTTTGTTTGAAGTGTTTAGCGAGAGTTTCGCTTTGTCCTTTTTAGTCCAACTTCCATTGTGCTTTTTTAGTTGTGGAATGGTTAATGAAAATTGTTTTTGTATGAGGTGTTGAGTAGCTCTTTAAGGTGAATAGTTGGTTGCTGAAGTAGGAGTCAGGTTTTTTAAGAATTTATTTACTGGATCTTTCAGTACTTTTGTTGCCTTGTTTTTGTTTGTCAAATGGAAATCTTGTGGCTTGCCAGGTCCTTCATAATCAATGTTTTTATTTAACTTTTTTTTTGTCTTGAAAGTGCGTCGAAATTGGTTATATTGTTTTCGGCTTGGAGTTGTGGCAAAAGTTGCTACAAATGACAAATTGCATGACAAATTTAAAATGCAATTTCGTTTCTATATTTGATAGACTTTTCATTCGACAGCAATTCCAAACAATTTTCAACGCTTGTCAGGCATCAGTTCAAGTGGTTATAAATACACCAACACACAGACACATTCTGCCTCACTTACTCGTACAGCGGCGTATAAAAAAAGTCGAAAAAGTCAGCGACATTTGTCAGCGACAACCCGAAATGGCATTAACATAAACCTACACATTGCCATAAGGACTCTCAACACACAGCAAGCAGCGGACAAGCAACAAACAGGCCAAACGACGACAAACGACGACGACAGACAGACAAACAGATGAATAGATAGTGTGGCGTTGACGTTGGCCATGATGTGCACGACGCGTCGGCAACGACAGACGGCCAGAGTCGGCAACAGCGACGGCGACAGTGATGACGATATCCATTCATTCATTCATTGCCACAATGGGACATTGGTTTCGAGTGCTGCTAAACGACAGACGAGACCACGAGGAATTCTCATGAAAAACGTCACCCCGCCTCATCAAAATGTTTCGTGCTGTTAGCTTCGATGGTTGGTGTGGTTCTTGTTGTTGTTGCAGTTATCGGTAGTTGTACTCTGGCATACCGGATGGAATTTAAAACAATTTCGTTTTATTTGCCATAAATAGCGATAGCGGTTTTAACAAGCAGCTCAACCCGAACACCCACCAGTCGCCCTCTGTTGTTTTTTTTTATTTGCTTTTATTACTTTTTGCCACTTGCCAACTACAGCAAATGGACAGACAGATCTGTTAAACAGTTTGTGTGCGGCTGTGTTTATTTGTGTGGCTTCCCCGGTGTGTGCTAGGTGTGAGGTTATCGTTGTTGTTGCTTGCTTCTTCTTTTTGCTGTTTCAAATATCCAGGCGACACAAACAGCAATTATGGCTGCCATATTATTTGCACCTGCCGGCCGGCAAAACACTCACACACACACACTCACTCACGCCCGAACACACTCATACATTCAGGCAGCCACTCACACACACACATATATAGGTTTGTTTTTCTATACGCTTTTGTTTAAAAAAAACAAATTTGCTCACCTCTCGTGCACTCAAAGCGAATGTTTTGAAAACGAAACCGTGTAATTATGGCAAATTCTCGTTTCGTTTCAACACAACCAGAGCGAAATAGTTGTGGTTGTACTTATGAAAGAGGCGGGGCATGTCACTACTTACCGATAGATACCGTGTCTGAACTTCAACCCAAATTATTTCTACGTGTTTTCGAGCGGCATTTATGTGGCCATATCACGCAAACTTGCCGCATCGAGCGGAAAACCGCTGCGCATATTTTCAACGCAACATTTCCGACACACGACACATGGCATGACTAATCGCAGAGTCGCTTGCCCACATGAGACTCACCGCAAGGACATCGAATATTTGTGGAATCTTGGGCGAACATTGGATTCCAAACGGAAAACGAAAATGTGCGTCGTTAAAATTTGTGTTGGTTGGTTGGGCAGAGTCGAATGCTGACTTTGAGATGGCTTTTAAAATGTTTAAGGAAATGACTTGCATTCGTGTGTTCAAAGTGTAAGATATGTTAGAAAATTATAAAACACTGCGCCATAGAAAGTTTACAGTGTCAAAAACATCAAAGAGAGATAATAAATGATATGAGAATTTTGGTCGTAAGGGGCACAACACTGCTCGACAAAAAATGAGTCATTCGCGTGCACCTAAAAACAAAAGTATTTTCTAGACTAACTTTGGGCCACGGGATGCGAAACTAAAAATCCCAAAATTTTTTTAAGAAGCGTTTTTGAAAAATCTTCGAAAACCCAGTTTTTTCTCCCAGTTGTTTCAGTTATGAGTACATATTTTCTATGTTTTGTAGTATTTGAAGTATTTTGAACTTCATCTCTGCGTAAATTTTCTATTTTGAGCTTTCCGAACTTTGAAATAGAATACAATTTTGATGCATGAATCTATAGACTGAGATCCAAAACATGTATGTTTCCCCTACCTGACATATTTTGGCCTTGAAAGTTCAAAATGGAAAATTTAGTAAAAAGGAAGCAATTTCCCTCTTTCATTTGATACACATATCTTCATCATTGCACAACCGCAAATATTGAAAAATATATTTGAAATGTGTATATCCTTAAAATTTTAAAGTCCTTTAAGAAGGTTTTTGGGTCAAAAAATGAACTCTGACTATGTCAGGATACTATAAATGATCTCTAGTTTCACGTCTATATCAACATTTGGGTGCGTCTCGACAAACAAAAAATTGTTTCGCACGGTGTAACAAATGTAAAGTTGGTGTTTTGACTCAGTGCATCATAACTTTATAATTTTTCTTTCAATTGATGTTGGGCTTAATATTTGCTCAAATAATATATCTTTCATCTTAGATTTTTAAACCAGAGGAGATCATTTATTTTATATACAAAAAAACATTCGAAAAGTTATGATTTTTTAAATTGGTCGAAAAATTCACTTTTTTACAACTTTCATCGTCCGTAACTTCCCCAAATCTCATCTGATTTGAACAATCTGTACATCGCTGGAATGGCTAAGGTATTATATTCTGACTAGCGGACAGTTTATGTTAGTCGGATGATTCGTTTATGAGATATGCGCTCATAACTGAAACAACAAGGAAAAGCTGGTTTTTCGAAAACTTTTCGAAAACATATTCAGTTTCGTATTCAGCGCCCCAAAGTTAGTCAAGAAAATATTTTTATTTTTAGGTGCATCTTTCGTGTCGAGTAGTGTTAGGAGGATTAATGCTGCAGCTATGGATCACAGTGCAAATTATTTGGGGATATAAAAAAGTTTTGAGGAATTTAGAAAAGATGGCGTTACTAGTATTAAAATGCATCCGACCAACTTGTAACTGTATTCATGTTGAAACGTCATCAAATTTTCCATTCGTTTTTTTCATTCCACGTGCAAGTTTTGTAGGAGATTTTAGTACCAATTTTGATTAAATACGAAATAAACACTTAAACACATTTTCAGTTTGGACTTAATTCTGGCGTTCAAGTTAATTTCTGAGCTTTGGTGTATTCAGAGACCTATAGTAGAATTTTATGGCGAATATTTTCGTCGCACATTTTGTCCTTAAAAAGTCCTGTTTTACAGGAAATTTTTGGCATTTTAGAAACAAAGGGTCAAACTGACCCATAAAAATAGGAGCTACAGGGTTAAAATGCTCTACAAAAATGTTCCTCGTAGTGTTTTACACCAAATTGCTGAACACATCATATACCTAAAATGTGTGGTTACATGGTTTTCGTTTGCCGATTCACCACAAGAATGAGCAAAAAGGGGAAAACTTTGACCCCCTCTAAAATAAAATCCAGACGTAAACTTTCAAAACGCCGACACACGTATATATATTTTTTTTTACCCCCTCTACCAGAATTTGTTGTCAGAACCTTGTTATTTCAAAAAACATTTGATTTTGTTGTGCAGTGGACAGTATATGACACCCAGGTTATCCTTTGATAAGGACACTCAAGCTTCTATCCCATCAAGGGCCGAATGGGAATCGGGTGAGCCCCATATTCATATTTATTTGAACCGATTGAAACTGCTTGGTCGAGTGGGTTGTAGTATCTACTCCAAAGAATTAAATCTGAACTTAAAGATCCAGCTGCCAGAATTTTGCAGTGTCTTCCAAGGTCACAGCAATCTGCACAGCCTCTGGTTGGCTCAGTGTAAATGGGATATCGGTAAAAGATATCCTGATATTATTTTACAGTCAATTCGCGCTTAGAGCTCAAGAAGCTCTAAATTTTCCTAAAAACTCTGCAACATACCCAAGTTTAATGATTCCCAACACAAGTTACTCTTATCCCACTCACTTTCACGCACAAGAGTGAACAAGGGAACAAAATTGAGAAAAGAAAACACATTAATTTACATGCATACCGAATGATTGTGTATGTAAGAGTATACAACTTTTCGGCAGTATTGCATACTTTTTGGCGGGATGGCAATTTCGCGCACAATTATCGCAGAGACAGTTCGAGGCGATGCTGCAACGTTCGAGAATGAGTTACGCTTCGAGCAGATAAGTATAAAAGGCAGCGGGGGGTATGGTGCTGCGAGTCAGTTTTGGTTTTGGCAAGTAACGGTATAACACGCAGCAGAAACATGAAGTGAAGTGGAAAATGAATCAGTGAAGTGAAAACAGCTTTACAAAATTCTAAATAAAGTGACTTCAGTGGTGAATCGCATTAGAGAATTTCAATGTGTTTTATTTTGGCACAATCCAGCGATACGAACTTCGCCTGCGTTGAAAGCAGACTCGTTTTCATAGTTCAAAAGTTAGCAATCTAAAAATAGAAAATTTTTCTATAGCCTCAGCACAAATTTTCAATACCAATCTTACACCAGCACCTATAAGCAGCCATTATGAATTAACCAAGTTGTGTTTTGTTACAATAGTTTCTGTGTTTACAAATGTTTATAATGGTTTATAAGATGACTTTCATTGCCAACTGAAAAGCTAAATCTTATAAATCAAGAATTGCGACGCAGATTTAAGATTGCGCACCTCGATTGCCCGCCAAAAGCAAAATAAATTAAAAAAAAAAACAACAAGTTGCCAACAATTAGGAAAAGTTTCCGCACTTGTAATTATTTATTGCAAAGTTTGCGTGATGTTGGCTGCACGTCGGCTGCCGACACAGTCATTTGATGGCGTTGGCCACTTCGGACGAGACAGACTCGACGGCAGTGTTGCAGTCTACTGCCGGAATCGGTTGTCATGTGCTACCATTCTCTTTGTTGTTGTTCTTGTTTTTGTTGCATTGTCTAGCATTCGAACGACGATGCTTGGTTTACCTGCCCTAATGAAAATCAATAATTCAGACGGAGCACCAAAGCAACGCACACAAAGGCAATAAGTCGACGCCTCTGTGTGCGCTTTTATCGAATCGAATCGAATCGAGTTGAGTCGCGTCGCATCGAACTGGGTGTGGAAATTGTTGGCGTTCGGTAAATACATCTTTGTTGTTGGCGCATTGTTGTTGTTGTCGGTGGTGGTGGTGGTGGTGGTGGTGGGAATGTATTGGCGTGCACTGACAAGCAGCGATACGTATCGGCTGGATAGTTAAGCGAAGCGGCTGCACGAGTAGACAGTAAAATACAACAACAAATATGAAAAACAACAATAGAAGCAGCAGTCGCAGCGCTATTAAAAGCAGCAAGAACAGCACCAAGAACAATGGCAAATGAAGCGCAAGGAATTGCGGCAACCGGAGGAAATGGGTTTGAATAAACTTTGGCTGCGGCAACTGGCGCGACTGGGTGCAGACGAGTCGGGCTGAAGTGCGGCGTATAGCATTTCAACCGGCTAGCGTACAGTGGTGGCGGGGGCGGTGGTGCTGGCGTTGCTATCAATTAGGATGACTCAGAAACGTGCCGCTGATGACCTAACATAATATTTCCACAAACGAATGGGTCGACACACATTTGTGGGGCTGTGTGGCGGCGCTTGTGACTGTCTGCGTGAGTGTGTGAGTGTGTGTAGCTTATTATGCTGAAAGCGGCATAGCTGTGGTTTCTATTTCAAAATTGTTTAAAAATTTAAGTTAAGACGATTAGATTAGAATATATTCTGGATATTTTTACAATATGCATAGCATCTGATTTTGGTTGCAATATTTTTCACATCAAGAAATAAACATTTCAGTGGAAATACACTAAATTCAGAAATACACTTAATTCTAAGAAAATGTTTGCATGGCCTCCACATATATCAATGTTAACCTTAACATACATTATTGCTCTATTACTTTATTACTTCTCAGCAAACTTGAGCAAACCACACGTACAAATCTATTGAGCACATAACTAACAAAGTAACGAGCTCAAACCTTAGGGACACTAAATTCTACGTACATAATTTATTACTCATACGCCCCGTATACAACATTTACGTGACCAATATTTTAAAGGGTCCGGTTGATCGCATTACATTTGACTTCGCATTAGGCTCAAATTTAAGTAGACTTCGGTTTAAAGTCCCTTGAAAGCCCTTGAACGTTCTCACGCACTTATTACCAATCGGGATACATTAGCTCATCCTCACACCTTAGCATTACCTTAGCATAATTTTCGTTGGAAAATTTATGTTTAAAGTTTTATATCTCTTTTGTTTTCTTTCTAAAGTTGTTTTCTTGTGTGACTAAGAAGATGAAGAAATCAATTTGAATTTAAATAAAATTCCATCGTGTTGGTAGCATTAGTTTTGAATGAATGAATGAATGAATGCAAATTGTTCAAAGCGATGCGCAGTGTATTAGATTTAATTTCAGAGTCTCGTGGAAGAATATTTCTGGTATTTATTGTTTTTTTTTTGGGTGAGAGAGCTCTTAGTGTTGCGAGTTCATATAGTAGAGTGACAAAAATAGAAGGAGTGGTCTTACTTACATTACGTTACGAGTTACGAGTAAAGAGCTTAGTGTGCAAAATTTCAATGAAATCGCACCAAAACTTGGACCATCTCTCATACAACCAAATTTGAAAAAGCTTTATATTAACAATACAAATTATCTTAGTTCACCAAAGCTAGATTCATAATATGTCTATTTTAATATAAATTTATTTCTAAATTTGTGTATAGATAAAATATATATATGATATATGGATAAAATGCGCTTTTTTCAAAAGTGATTGAAAATAAAATCGTCATAAATTGCTCCACAGCTGCTTGGAAGTTGCTCTTAGAGGGTTAAAATCTTAGACTGACCCCATTCATTTTTCCTCCTCAATATTTCCTTCGAACATACCTACCCGTATCTCTAAGCCTTAATGAGGCTCCCATACAAAATCATTGTTTTTATAGAATGGGATCCCACTGCTCCCAGGTTGCCCCCAGACATATCATATTTAAGACAGACCCCCACTTATTTTGCCTTCCAAATATTTTTTCCATACATACCTATCCACTATATCCAACTCTTAAGGTGGCTGCCATATAAAACTAGTCCTTTTAAATCGAACTGGCTCCACACTTCTAATGTAGTAAAGTAAGCGAGGAAACATCGTATCTGGGAAAGTACTAAACGGATTTGAATAATTTATTCAACAATCGTCAACATTCCTGAGAGCAAAAAATACAAAATTAATTAAAATTCAAAAATTCACCACCAGAGCCCGTCTCCCACATTATCGGAGTTGTGAGTACAGTATGTCAACTTTTAGGTTTCTACAAAGCAAAAATCAAAATGTGTTGTCGAAAAAAAAATTTTAGCAAGAAATGAATTTCTAAAATTTTTCGGAAAAAAGTGTAGAACAGCCAGATCAACTTTCTAGATCAAATTCGTTTTAGTGACAAACACACAGTTGACTCGTTGCTGTAGTAAGCAACTTCATTGATCCCTCTGCCACAATTACATTTGTGGTGTGATATGCATTCTTGCAGTGACAACTTAAAGAAAAGGTCTCTTCTATAAGAATTGGGAAAATTACTTCCTAGGCTTCTGACTTTGCAAAAAGAAAGGATGCTAACAATAAAACATTGTTGTTACAGGAGAACCTTCACCAAAGAAGAAGACACTCAGTGAAAGGTAATGATGTGGTATACTCACACTGTGGTAGGGAACTGAATAATGTTGATTAATATACATTAAATAAAATTTAAATTTATTTATATGTGTCAAATTTAGACTAGAGAAAGCCTTCTGTTGTAGTTGCCGAGATGATAATGATTCAAAACCACCCAACATTGCCTCGAGCATTATTGTCACAACACTAACTAAATACTTAATACTTAAGTAACTTTAGTCAACTAACCCAATTTTCCATCTATTTTGAAACTGGAAGATAGCGTCAAGAGTGTCAGCGCTAATTGTTTTCGGCAGTTTTAATTGGATTTTCCTTCACTTTCTTCATTTTAGTTAAATAACTAACGATTTCTACACTATTTCTGTGGTTATAATAAGAGATAACACATCGGCTGATAAGTCCCCGGTCTGACCCATAGTAAGCGCTACAAGACGAGAAATAATATTTTTTATTTTAAGTAGTAACCTTCAAAAGGTACTTGTAAAAATTTCATTGCGATGTGACGTTTGGTTCAAAAGTAACAATTGTTTTAGTAAAACAACTTTGTTCGTGTTAAGAACAATGGAAAATAAATAATTTCGTGTTCTCATAAAACATTGCTTTTTGATGGGGAAAAACCCAATTAAAACAAAATCATGGCTTGATAAGTGTTATTTGGACTTTGCACCTGGAAAATCGAAAATTTTTTTAAAGTTTTGCTCAATTTAAAAGTGGTTGTACGAACACCGACGATGCACCGCGCTGAGGTGGTTACACCGGAAAACGGTAAAAAGTCCACAAAATTGTTTTGGAAAACCATAGATTGAAATTGCAGGAGATAGCTGATACTATCAAGATATCAAAGGAGCGTGCGGGTCTTATTTTGCATTACATTTGTCCATGAGAAAGCTGTTTTCGAAATGGGTGCCGCGTTTGCTAACAGACATGGCAATGCACCGTGCCACAAGTCTCTCGCTACGATGGCAAAAATGCACGAACTAAACTTCAAATTACTTTTGAACCCACCGTAATCTCCAGACTTGGCTCCCAGTGACCTTTATCTGTTAGCAGGCTTAAAGAAATGCTCGCAGGAAAAAAATTTGGCTCGAATGAGGAGGTGATCGCTCAAAAAATACCTATTTTAAGGCCAAAGATAAGTCGTTTTACAGGAAAGGTGTCGAAATGTTAGAGAAGTGCTGGAATGAATGTATCGCTCTTGAAGGAAACCATGTTGATGAAAAAATTGAATTTCTCAAAAAAAGGTTTGTTTTTTGCCTTAGACCGGGGACTTATCAGCCGATGTGTTATTCCTTCATATCAAGTTGAATACGAACAAACAATAAGTTGAATGATCAACTTCCAACACAATGAATCAACATCCAGCTACATCGCTGGCTTAGCCATGTCTCCTGTATGGACAATGAAGCTCCGGCGAAGAGGATGTTCGATGCAGTAATTGAGGATTGATGGCGAAAAAGAGGGCCGCGTATGCGGTCAATAGAAAACTGCTTTGATAGTCCAAGAATTCAATTGATTTGGCTTATCTGGCCCAACAGAGCGTATGAGTAACTTAATAAATTGAAGATTTAGTAAAAAGAAATCCATTACTTTTTCAATAGATGGCTTTAGTAATCTGTATACAGAATTGTGTAAGTGCGATTGATGCCGTATGGACAGTGAAGCTCCGACAAAGAAAATACTGTGTCTCCCGTGAAAGGACCAAGTTGAGAAGGTTCGATCATCTTTTGGTGTGATCAGCGCAGCAGAGGCGCTTGGTTTCTTTGATCAGTTAATTGAGTAATAATTACGTAGATGGTGACAAATTTTGATGATCATGCTCGAGTTTACTAGAGAATATCGCCAGTTTCATTCCAAGCTGAGGCTGGTATCCAACACCATTTAACATACTAGTAATATGTCAAAGAGTTTGCTTCCATTTATTAAATTGTAGAGGATGTTTAAGAATAATATTTTGAACTTTTAGAGTTTGTGAAGTGGCATTGGGGTTATCAGTCTTAGTTTCTATAATTCGAACTAATGGAATAATTATCTTCAGTTGGTTCATATTAAATCATAATGGACCCTAGAGCCAATCATGCTTCCTATTTTTAGATTTTAAACTGCAACAAATGAATTAGAAATTATAAAATTTTCTCAAGTTTTAATTATGAAATCTTTGTTTATCAAATATTTTTCATTCAATTTAATATTCTTTTCTGAATGATTTTGATTATTTTTACTTTACAAATTGCCAAAATCTTCATCACTTGAATATTCTCATTTCAATCAGTTGAAATTTATGTCAGAATCTCTTAATCCTCTTAAATAATTTTCGGTGATACTTGGATTTGGAAATTTATGACAACATTGAGCACATCGAGTTTTATTTTCAATAAGCTCATAATTTAACTCGTTTGAGCGACGATGTCATTCACAACGGCAAATGTTGTCATCACATACTAAAAAAAAATTACTTGTTTGTTTGACTGTGTGTGTATTTGAGTGTCTGCTAATGTGTGTCGGTGTGCGTGTGTTTGCAACAGCTGCAAACAACTCATAAAGCAAAATAACGCATTTATAACTCAAACTTCACAGACAACGACCGATTCGCCGCCCCGACGCCCATTCGCCGCATTCAGCATGGTAATTCAGCAAATATGTGAGCATAAATCAAGCAGCAGTTGATGCACCGTAGGCACTTTTCTGAAGAATAATATTTCAATAGTCTTTTTTATTGCGCACATATTTTATGTTGTACTTTGTTTTTGTTTTTTCTTTTTTCTTTCAACTGTTTTTTTTTAGTATTTTGCGCGCGCACACACGCTGCGATCCTGTTCTGTTGGCTGTGTGGTAGCAACAAAACCAACAAGCACAACAACAACAACAACAACTACAGGTATAGTCCCAGCTGCAGTCGCAGCCGCAGCACAGTCGACGGTGCGGAAAAAAGCGGGAATTCACTTCCTGAACTCCATTGAGGTTAATGTCTGGAAGCGTCGCATTGCGGCATATTTTGCCCGCGCGCGAAAATACAGACGAATGCTGACTGCGGTACACAGAGCGCTGAAAGCAGTCGAAGGCAACTGCAAAGGATTCAAGGGGGCGCGAGGAGGGGGAAAAGGAGCTGATGAGCGTGCACACTTTTAGAATTTGTAATGCGATCGCAATTGCGGCACCAACTATTTAGTGCGAAGCAACCCAAAGTGCTTCGCATGTGTCTTAGTTGAATGGTTTTGGAAAAATTACGAGTTTGTGTTGTTTGTGTTTAATGTGATTGAAATGTAAGCAGGACTTAACGTAATGAGTTCTTAAAAGTAAAAAGTGCTAAAATTAAGGAAAAACCAAACTAAGTCAATGCTTAACAAAAACTAAAATCTTATGAAAATTGTTGAAATTTATAGGAAATTTTTTTAAATTTTCATAATTTTGTAATTATTGGATTTAATTGAACCTGGTTTAGTTTTGTAGATTTTTTTTATGTTATTTAAAATTTTTTTATTTATAATAATTTCTGTCATTAATTCCGCGTGCATTCAAATATAATCCTTAATTTTTGCCTGAAAAAATAAGGTTTAATTTGTCTTAGTTAAAATGATCCGAATTATTAGATTTAATTGAAATTGATTTTATTTTTGTAGACTTATTTTAGGTTATTTTGAATGTTTTTTTATTAATAATTATTTCTCTAATTATTGTCACGTGCAGCAAAATGAAATCCATTATATTGGCATGAAATCAAGAGTTCCATTTGGCATATTTAGAATGATCCGATTTAGGTCAAGTATGCAACAATTTTTCCATAGCTTGTTGCCATTTTGAACGTTATTCCATCATGGACACCTTAGCAAAAAACTGAGGCAGTCGATTGTCACAAGAAATTTTTTCTCGTGAGGCAATTTTACATCAGAAATATTATTTGCCATAAACAGGAACTGGTTGTAATTAGTTGACGCCAGCTTCAGACAATTAAGTGAATGCATAAGAACATTCCAACTCAGCTATCGAAGCTTCTCGCGAGTTAGTATCGATGTGTATTTGGCCTGGCGTTGTTCTGGTGTAACGCAATTTCTCTTCTATTGGTTAAAGCTGCTCGATTCTGGACGATTTATTCTTTCAAATAGCCCAACTGTAGACAGTTCAGGTCCAAATTAAGACTTTAGCCGCAAGAAAGCAACTGCAAAACCTTTCTGACTGTCAATACTGACTTGGTCACTGATTGCGCTGGTTCACTACGATTCGACTACAACCGCTTTCATTCAATTTTCTTCAGGGAATCTCTCCCAAAATAGGTCGACTTTGTTGCGATTCACTTTTCATCAGAAGATAAGTCGATTAAGTATCGATTCAGCAGCGATTCGGAAACGAAAGTTCGTTCCATAAGGTTTTTTGCATTAACTCGTGTGGCAACCATTCTTCTGCCCAAACTTCTGTTTGTATTCAGCATTATTCAAGTCGTTGCAAACCTCCATGGAACAGCTCATAGTAGATGATTCCCTGATTGCAAGACCTTTCTGACTGTCAATCCTGGTTTGATCACTGATTGCGCCGGTTCACTGCGATTCGACTACGATCGCTTTCATTCAATTTTCTTCAGAGAATCTTTTCCAAAATAGGTCAACTTTGTTGCAATTGTTGCGATTCACTTTTCATCAGAAAATTGCTTCAAAAATACGTCGATTTTGTTGCGATTCAGCAGCGATTCAGAAATAAAAGTTCTTTCCATATAGTTTTTTACATCCACTCGTGTGGCAACCATTCTTCTGCCTATTCAAGTGGTTCCAAAACGTGTTTATCCAATGTTTAGCTACATGGCAGTTGGACTCAAGGATTTCCATGGTTTTATTGACATTTTTGACGATTGGTCTTCCAGAAAGTAATTTGTCTTGATATAAAAATTAATCTTTGATATAAATATTATCATGTTTGATATAAAAATTACCAAAACGCAATCGAAAATACCAAAATTGCGCGTAATTGGCTGTTACAGTACTGGGGACCTTAACATTTTTTTACATTTTCGGAAGCCTGGCTGGTCTTTTTGCTTATATCGAAGAAAAACTGTAAATTATGGCGTATTTGCGATTTGTTGGTCTTCATCTCTGTCCAGTACTCAAATGAAACTTAGCCCAGCGAGTACAAAATCGAAATAAATAATATTATATCTACTTTACACGCCATCTAGCATATCACGATCGGACTTACACAATGCTATATTCAGATTACTAAAGTCATTTATTGGAAAAGTAATGGATTTCTTGTTATTACATCTTCAATTTATTAGGTTACTCATACGCTCTGTTGGGCCAGATAAGCCAAATAAATCGATGCATTGGACTATTATAGCAGTTTATCTATCGACTGATTATTTACTTACTTAACCGTACTGAACTGAACACCACGAGATAACAGGGCCTCCTCAACTCGGTCCTTCCACGGGAGATACGGTCTCCCTCTTCGCCGTCGCTTTTCAACTACCACTTCGAACACTGGAGCCTCATCGTCCAAACGGCAGACATGGCCACGACAGCGTTACTACGATCATACTTAAATGTTAAATACATTTTACTATCTATCGGAAAAGTAATGGAGTTCTGTTTACTGTATCTTAAATTTATTAGATTACTCATACGCACTGTTAGCCACAAAGCCTAATAAATTGAATTCTTGGACTATCATAACATAACATTTATCAATTGACCGCAGGCACGAACCTCTTTTTCGCCATCGACCCTCAACTACCACATCGAACATTCTCTTCGCCGGAGCCTCTTCGCTCTCTTGGCCTGGCAGAAGAAATGGCCAAGCCAGCGTAGCCATTGAATGTTGTTTCGCTGTGCTACGTCCATGTCTTATAACAGCTCACATACAGCTCGTTGTTTGTTTTAATCGACCAATTGTGTTGGGCCACTTAGCGTTGCTCATACGCCCCATTAAACCGTGTACTGCTGCCTTCTAAGTGAACCTTTAAGTTATGTTACTTAATATACTCTACTTTATCTTTAGTATTCGGCATAACGTGACTACACAGCAACGCATTACGCATTGAAGACAATTTGGCTTGCTGATAAGCCATGCTTTGTCTTAATCATGGCGGCAAACTTATGCAATTTTTGCGTGCTTCAGCACAAAAACACACAGGTGAACACACTGAAGACGCAGCGAGGCAGCCAGCAATGAGCACGCAATTTTGCTGCGTTATTAGTGCCTGGCGATAGTCTTCTTCTTCTCATATCTACATACTAAACGCATTACATGCTGGCGAGATGGCACGCGTGTGTGCGTGTGTGCGCGAGCGTGTCATTGCTGCCAATGCAAATAAAGCTGAAAAATGTAGCAAAAGCAACGCAGCGACTGCAAAAATTCTACCAACAGTTGTGAAGATTTGCTCATACATACATATGCACATGTAAAGAGTAATTCATGAGCAACATTACAAATGGCAGCGGAAACTTAATGGGAATGTACAACATGCACGCAGATATTTGCATTTGACGCTGCTGCGACCGCTGTCGCCTATTGTCGCAACGCGTCAACGACAGACAGACGCTAAGCAATGTGCATACCAAAGCACATATACATTCAATTTGCGTACATAAACATACATACATGCACACATGGACATGGAATCGTGGTTAGACGACGTCCAACAAATGGGTTTCGATAGCAATGTGTCTGTGTGTGTGTATGCGTGTGTGTATTGCAGCAAAAACAGCAGAGACGTGCTGAACGTGTTTAGCATTTCAAATGCTATAAAGAAATTGAATACTTCAAACAGCTACAATAACAACAACAACAACAAGTGACATGTAAACAACTGTATGAACAACAACATAAAGCAGACTACAGACTACAGCTAGAATAATAACAGCACTAATCAGCAGCGCAGCACGCCACCAAATGCAGTACATATGCCACACGCACAACAAAAGTGACACAACTCAAAATTTTTGATTTTTCTTACTTACTTACTTAACTGGCCATAACAACCCGTTATCGGGTTACGGCCTGCCGCAAAACTTCTCTCCAGGCGCCTCTGCTTCGCGCGCGCCTTCTCCAGTTGGTGACACCAAGAGATACCAGGGCCTCTTCCACTTGGTCCTTCCACCGGAGACACGGCCTCCCTCTTCGCCGTCGACCTCCAACCATCGCATCGAATACCTGATTTTTCTGAATACTTGATTTTTCAGGAAACACAAAAAAATGTTTTTGAGCTAAATAAACATTTAAAAAAAAACGTATAGACCGTTCAGTAGAAAATCCTTACAGATTATGCTTTATGATAAGTTGCAAGAATTTTGTTTTTCTTTTACACTAGAAAATCAAAAATTTTGAGTTGTGACTGTTTTTATGATATTTTAATTCAATAATTACCAAACTATTTCAAGTTATGCCACTTTTTCTGAATTTAATATTTATAAATGACAGTTAAAAAGTTGAAAGAAAAATTTTGAAAATTCATAATTAATTTTAATAATTAAAAATATATACAATAATTGTCAGAATTTTGCTTAAAATTAACTTTAACAAAAATTTATTTCGTCAAAAGTGACACAATTTGAGTTAGGACTCTTTTGCATTGAGCTGCAGCTATAAAAATTGCATCAAACTTCTGACATGAAGAGAGACCTAACTGTACTTTTGCAACAGTTAACAACAACAAAATATACTGAGCTTTTGCTGATTGGTAGATTGATGCATTGTGCACAGTATTAACAAATAAACCCGAAAATGAAAAATTTTGAGTTGTGTCACTTTTGTAGTGCGTGTGCAATATGTACTCACATACACATACTCGTTTATATGCACACAAATATAAATTTATGCGCGTGTGCGTGTTTGCAATTAAAATGCAATGCAATTTGCTCAACTTTGGTTGTACAAAACAAAAACAAAAACAAAAAATAAAATTCAAATTTTATTTGCATTTAACATTATGAAAATGTTGTCGCTGCGTTGTGCATGGGAATTTTTTTTGTAGGGGAGAATGGTAGCAAATTAGATTTAATCGGCTGCGTCAAACGTGTCGCGCAACAGCGTAAATTTTAAAATGAAATTGATTAGCGTTTATATGGGCGTGTACGCAGCACGCATACGGCACAACAACAACAAGTCACAAAAGTAGTCGCACACACGCAAACACAAAAACATATACTTAGTTCGAACTGAGGCAATTTTCAAGGTCATAGTGCGCCTTGCTCGAAGCGTTTCCTGTTCATTTCAGTCAATTATAAACAAGTCACAGGGCCCTTTTTCTGCAGCCTCAGCTATCACACATAACCTCAACCTCAGTTGTAACTTTGACGTATATAAGCTCAACTTTTATCTAAACACTTGAAATGCCTAACAAAAATAGATGTTGAAAAACGTATTTACTTAGGCAGCCAACAGCCAACAGTGACCAGTCATTCACAAAACCACTGTTGTAAAATATGTCCAAGTTCAAAGGCATTTTTCTCATTTCGCAAAGGCAAAACCCAAAAAAGAAAAAAGCCAAATAGGGTTTAAGTGAAGAAAGAGGTCTGTGTATGAGACTGAGAGCAAGAATTGCGACTCATGTAAAACGACATACGGCGCTGTTTTCCATGCGGCCTACTAACCCACGCAGCCCACATGCTACACAATACAAACACAGACACAAACACACACATAAACACGCATGTGTGACCTTTCCCCTGTTTGGTTTTTTCTTTGCTCAAAACATTCTCCTTCGACTCGTTGCTGCCTTCTGCGGCAACACTGTCTCGCATTTTCGCTTCTTCTATTGTGTGTGTGTGTATGTGTGTGTGTTTGTGTGTGTCTAAAGGCTTTTTCGTTCTAACAAAGCAAACATTTCGCCATCCGCACTTACCGCTCGCCCTCAAACCATCATTTAACCTCGGCTGGTTTCCATCTCTTTTGGTCGCAGTCTGCTCTCCTACGCTTTTCGCCCTTTGAGTGTCTGCCCTGCCCTGCCGCTGCGCACCCCTCTAATTGCCTGCTGCTCTGCTCATGTTCTTTGTTGCTGCTTTGGGCTGCTACGCACTGTCGTTCTGAGTCTGCTAATTCCTGCTGCCACTGTCATTGTTGCTGTTTCGCTTGCTGCTTGTCGTTGTTTGTATGTTTGTTTTTGTTTGTGTTTTTGTTGTTTTGATGCTGTCGCTGTTTCCGCTCTTGAATTTCAGCCGTGCTGCGCTGCGTCGCTCCCAGCAGGATGCATGCCACCGTCGTCGTTGCTGTCAGCGTTGCCGCAGCCGTCTGTCGGCGCGAGCCCCTCTTGTGCTGTGCTCTTCATAATAACAAATTTAAGTGCGTTGCTTGTGCTTCCGTTGTTGTTGTTTTTGTTTTTAATTTTTTTGTTGTTTTACGTTTTTTATTTTCATTTTTTGGTAGCATAAAAATTTACCGTAAACTGCTCCGCAACGATAATGTTTGTGTTTTGATGGAAACTCACCGAGGCAGGAATTCCCTGTGCAAGTCTTCCCATTCCACTCTCTCGACAGGAGTCGAGTGGCACCAGATCCGCCTGGCGGCTTGATGCATTGGCAGTCAGCCAACGAGCAACGGATTTAACGATTGAAAGTTTTACGTTAAGAATCGCATTATGTATGCCGTTATATAAAAACGCTCACACACACACACACACGAATACGAACTCGAACCATATTTGTTGCTTTTGTTTATGATTTTTTCAAGTTTCCCCCAAGGTAACAAAAAAAACCTTCAACAATTCAGATGACTTTCGTGCGCCACATGAATGAACCTCCAGCGAGGCTTTCAACATGTTTGCATTTGATTTCCGTTCTTAAATTTGACATCGAGTGTTGGCCAAGTATTGAGCGTCAAATTGACAGAGTGGCGACATTGTTGATGACAGGCGGCAGGCATTTCATTGTGACAGCTTTTTGTGTTATTTTGACGCATTGCTGCCGCTTGAAACCGATTGCGTGTAGTTAAAAATTCCCTTAGAAGCAAAAGGATGCGACAAAAACATGTAAAAAACACATAAAACTGTATGTAAAGTAGAGAACTTTTTGGGCATTTGTTATGAAATTTAAACAGCTCATTGCTTATTTAAAGCTGTTCGTTGAAGATTTTGCATTTTTTGTTCATTTGTCCCTTGATGTGCATAGCGTTTGCCCGTTTTTCCCCCTTTTAATTCACCATTTTTATTCATTTAATTTTTTACAGTGTACTCAAAGTGACTGTGATTTTTCACAACTTGAATCTTTAAAGGCTTTTTAATATATTTTGTTTCTTCATAATCAGTGATCTGGGGAATTTTCTACGGGGAATTTCCCACGGGGTGTTTCCTAGGTTTTTCTTCAACCCTGAACTTTATTTTCCAATTCCTGTCATTGTTTCTATTCCTTTGCTTACAAGCTTTTTGTTGTGTAACCAATTTGTTTGGCCTCTCATTTCAACTACCTTTGAACACTGTTTCTAACAACGTATTTTTTTTAAATATTTGTCTCTATGAATGTTTCGCCTTTGTGAATGTTTTTCTGCATGTCCAATCAGCGTTTGTCATACATTTCCAATGCTGCTTCCTAATTATTTTGGGAAGAAAGAATCCCGAATAGAAAAATAGAGAATCTCAAACATAAAACCCTTTGAAATATTTTCCCATGACATTCTTTTTTATCATTTTGCACATAGAATATCAACGTTATTTACTTTTTTCAGTTCTCAACTATAGTATCAAAAATCTTCTGTTGTCTGATAATTTTTCCTTCTGGTTCATGTATGTCGTTTTGGAACCTGTACGAAGATGGATCAATAAATACTCGTGTGTGAAGACAGATGGCATTGCTGAGGGAAGTTGGCATTACTGTCATAAAGTGCCATTTCTGACACGATACCATACTAAATTTCAGACTGATTTATAGGTTAGTTTTTTATTTGGCAGCCAATTGTATTACATGTGTTTCGTGTTATTGATCTGTAATTCGCTTTTTATTTTTGGATGGAAAAACATGCAAAGAAATAAAAGCGAAGTTGCATGCTGTCTATGGGGATCCTTTACCATCTATGACAACCGTAGGATATTGGTTCTGTTTCTGATGAGAAGTGCCCAGGCCGCACAGCAGACATGGTTACCGAGGAAATCGTTAAAAAGGTCCACGACATGATTCTCGCTGATCACCGAACGAAATTGTACAAAGTAGCAGAGGTCGTTCCCGTGTTGTACGAAATGGCAATTTATATTTTACATAAGTTGATAAATTAACCCTTTTAGTCACAATGTCACAATTCATACAGAACGGGTTTATTTTCATGTCGGAAAAGGTTAAGCATGAGAAAGGTGTCAGCCCTATGGATGCTGCCGTTACTTCGGGTGGACACCAAGCGAATACGGATTCCAATGTCAGCAAAATTCGCAAGAGTTTTTGCATCAAGTTACCGCTGCTGAAACCTGAATCCATTATTATACACCAGAGACTAAGAAACGGTCAAAATATAAAATTTTTCGGGGTTAAACTGCTTCGACGAAGGCCAACACGGTCCCATTGGGAGGACAAATCTTGGCCACGATGCGATTCCAAGTGAATATTCTTCATGGAAGGGAAGACTTATTAAACGAAAGCAAGAATACTGATACAACATGGAGAAACTATTGTACGTATGCCACTATAAGAAGTTCCGGAACTTTGACAACAAAAGAGCTCTGTCAACTCTGCATCTAAATCGAAGTCACCTCGCGACTGTAACAGATAATTTCTTCTTTAACAACCACGTCTACAAACTAGTCCTTGTTAACAGCAGTACATACAGATTCTGCAATGATAACCTGACGAAACCATGGACACATTATTACTAACCATCCTGCCCCCACACATAGACGTGCAAAGTTTCTGGGGAAACATAGTCACGGTGAAGAGGGCCTGATGAAAATATCGCAGAAGTGTCTGATTCAAAATGACCAAAATGAGTCTGATGGTAAATGAGGGCGAAAGAAAGTGCTGTTTACACGCAGAGACTTCCAGCGGCTAAGGTCTCAGATCCAAAGCGACAGGTATACTTTTGAAGCTGACGATTTCGTCTACCTTGGCTATAAACAGCAGCAATGATGTCAGCCTGGATATAAAGCGAAGGACTACTCTTACCAATAGGTGCTACTAGGGTCTTAATAGGCAACTGAGTAGCAGAGACCTCTCTCGATCGACAAAACCTGAACTCTATTGGACGCTTATTCTGCACGTGCTCCTCTATGGCGCAGAACCATGGACACTGTCGCGTACCCACACAGTGGCCCTTGGGGTGTTCAAGAGGAAGGTACTTCGCAAAATCTTTGGCCCTGTTTGTACTGGCGACAACTATCGTATTCGAACCAAAACCAAGCTGTATGACCTATTTGAGACATGAAGGGAAGAGCCAAGGGATTTACTATCCACTGAGTTCACTGGACGATGGGGGTCCGGCGAAAAAAGGGTTCGATGCGTTAGTTGGAGGTCAACGGCGAAGAGGGAGGCCGTGTTTTCAATGGAACGACCACGTTGAGGTCACCCTATCATTTCCTGTTGTGAGGAACTGGAGAAGGTGTGCGTAAAGCAGAGACGCTTGGAAGAAACTTTTTCGTCAGGTCGTAACCCTGTAAGTGGTAATGGTCTGTTAAGTAAGTAAAAAAGTAAATTTTTTTTTTTGTTTCTTGTTCGTTAGGTTAGATTAGATTACGCCGCTACGACAGAGCTGCTTGAAGTGCACGGGGCTTCCATCGCAGAGGTCATGGTTTCATTACTAACTGACTTGGTCCCGCATTTTCCTAAATGTATTATTGTTTCTTTTATCTCATTGATTTCCATTGCATCAGCACTTTAAAGTCAAATCCTTTACCTTTGGATAAGCTCCTATCTTTCTCACTCCAATCAGTAGTGATAACTAGCTCGCAGCAAATTTGTATATTCATTAGCCGTACTAGTGCAACAACAACACCACTAGCAATGCCAGTTCGAACCAACGTGAATATGTCGTAGCGCATGCATCATCCACAATAAGCTCAGCAAAGACATAAACCTATGCTTAATCCAATAACACCTCCCATTTAGCAGCAACGGATGCACAGAGGGACTCTACACAACCCAGTAATAAATTGTAATGCCCGGAGGTATTTCTTGTAGGGAACGAAAAGTTGTAGATCTATTCTTTAGAACTGCTAGCGATAGACCAATCAGCCACTCTAGAACTTCAATCGATCAACCAATCGATCAATGCAACCAACACAAGGATTAGCATTGTTGAGACATTTAACACCCGAACGAAGTAAACAAGAAACAAAGAAAAAGGTTAGTTTATAATGACGGACCAGAGACCACACATAGACCAGCCAGGTCCTTAGTTTTACCAAATGCAGGTACAAAGGCTTCATTGCTCTATGAATGTAGTCTATGACAGTACGGGTTTTACTGGCTCTCTCAGAGTTCAATCTGCGGAGCATGGAGCGTAACCAGTTTAAAAGCAAACCCTCAACTATTAAATTGCTTATTTATTATTTTCATGAAGTTTAACAAAAGTCATTAGTAGACTCATTCCATTTCGTGCCAGTGCTTCTTCTAACTCATATTGCCCCCATCACCTTTCCATATTGGTTTCCAGAACATTATCATCCTTCTTATGCACTTAACATACTCATCTTTACTCCACTGTGTTAAGTATTTTCCTTATTCACGGAGTTAACTTTGTCAACTATAAAATTCAAATCATTAAAAATCAACTTACAAATTTCAAGTATCTCTCGTAAAACATTAAAATCAGTAAAAACACACAAATTTCGTGCAGAGAGAAAGTTTTCTTAAGTGCTCTAGCATCAAAGTTTTCTCCATTTCACTTTGTGAGCGGCGCGCAGCGGTTTAAAAAATTTTACGTTCATCTCGCCTTACTCAAAGCGTACGCCCAACTGTCAAAGTAATAGCTTGACGTCATAGTGACAGTGTGGCTGACATCATGCATTTCATTTAGTATTTAAAGACCTCGACAACAACAACAACAATCACACTTACAGAGACACAGCACGCATTTCTCGCTTGCGTTGAGTTTGATTTTATTATTGCAACTTTACGATGTGTTGTAAATCCTCTCGATTTTGCAAATTGCTTGCCTAACCTATCACATGCGGCCCGAATTGATACATTTCATGCTATTCGCTTTTCGGTTTTGTTTTTGCTGTGTGTTAATATTTCCAAGCGGACAACTTCATTTCGCAAGGAAAGTGAAATGCTTTGATCCCTGGGTTTATGACCGACGTATTGACATGAAAATGTCGAGCCGATTATTGTATACAGTCGTAAAGACATGAAATGTTTTATGACCTTTTGCCTGCTAGCTGTCCTTGTCGCTCTTGACTTGATTTGATTTGTTTGAATGCGGCGCTGTTGACTTTGTTTGCGCTTTTTGATGCACGCATCGTCGAGTGGTGTGTTGCGAGCGGTTGCATGGTATGTTTCTGCAACATGCACACTAAATATTTGATGCAATGCTGTTATGGGCTTTGATTAGATTTGCATTGGCTGCTACACGTTGACTCGGCAACTGTATAACGACATCAAAGGTAATGTGTGATGACTGAGTGCGAGTCAAAGAAATATGAAATCATTTTGACAGTTCGTTGAGATATTTGCATTGGTGATTAATGCATTTTGTTGTATGATGCAATGTTTGACTGACAAATCAAACTAAATTCAACAAGGTTAAATATTCTAAGAAGGTGTTCGAAGGGTTCAAAGGATTAGAATTTTGTAGTTGAAGAAAGGAAGAAGAAGTTGTGTTAAGTATTGAACAAGTTTAGCTTTGAATAATTATTTAGTTTACAAAATACTTAAAAAAACCAAAGTACTAAATAAATGTTGGAAACCCGAGAACAATCTGGAACTAGTCTTTTCACCAAAGCATTCAATCAAAGCATTAAGGTTCAGCTTGAGAAAAAACTACGTGAGAGACTGAAGAAGAACAAGATAGATGCTAAAAAGTAGAGTGAAATAGTTTGGGAGTTTTTTTTTTGGCAAATTTACTTGACTCTTTTTCTGAATCTGAGGAATTCGTTCAGAAAAATGCACTTTACTGCCTTAGAACATTTGAACTCAGAACTCTGCTGGAGGTGAACAACAAATGTTGCAGAGTGAAAGCCATAAGGATGATTATTACCCAAAGGAGGTGGGGTTTTTAAGCCCTTTGAAACATGAGTGTCTTGCAAACATTTCGGGTAACCAATGTAATTTAAAGTCGTCTTGGCCTCAAAACTTGTGTACGAAAAAAATTAAATCGTGTCTGCGCCACTGTTGTGGCTTTTAACCCTTTCGACCCTGAATCTTACCCTGTGTCTCGATATTACGCCACGCCTCGGCACGCCACGCCTCTTTGTTAGAGTTCTAGAGCTAGTTGTTACTTTTGAACAATTGTAGCTTAAAACGGGTTAAATAAATTTTGTATCAATATATTTTAATTACAGAAAAATTATTTAATGTTTATGGAAAAATACAAAATTATAAGTTTTTGGTTTTATTTAACCATCATTAAAGAAAAAGGATTTTGGTCAAACGCGCCCAACTCGTAGACTTCAATTAGAACACAAACTTTCCCTGATATCGCTGCAAATAACACTGCACAACAAAATCAAACTTTTTTTAAAATAACAAGGTTCTGACAACGGATTCTGGTAGAGGGGGCAAACCAAAATATACGTGTATCGACGTTTTGAAAGTTTACATCTGAATTTTTTTTTAGGGGGGTCAAAGTTTTCCACTTTTTGCTCATTCTTATGGTGAATCGACATACGAAAACCATGTAACCTCACATTTTAGGTATATGATGTTTTCAGCAATTTGATGTAAAATACTACGAAGAACATTTTTGTGGAGCAATTTAACCCTGTAGCTATTATTTTTATGGATCAATCTGACCCTCTTTTTCTAAAATGCCAAAAATGTCCTGTAAAACAGGACTTCTTAAGGACAAAATGTGCGAAGAAAATATTTGCCATGAAATTCTACTATAGGTCTCTGAATACATCAAAGCTCAGAAGTTAACTTGAACGCCAGAATTAAGCCAAAACTGGAAATGTGTTTAAGTGTTTATTTCGTACTTATTGCAAATTTCATTTTTCAGGGTTAGTACGTATGGGAAAAATGTTGAAAACAAATAAATCTTTTGGCTCGTAGTGCACTTCCTAAAGTAATAACATGACAAATAGGTGAAGTTGCTCTCAGACAACGTTGGGGTCGAAAGGGTTAAGGTTCTTTCTTTTAAACATTTTAGTTGTTTGAAAAGAGATTTAAATAATAACCATTATGACCAAAAATGTATAGTAAATCTTTTGGAAAACCCAAAGATTTCAGGTTAATAAAAAATTTAAAAAAATAATTTTACCTAAGTTTTGTGTTTCTTCAAAACAATTGAAACTTCCCACTCATTAGGCAGAAGTTTTTGAACTACTTTGATTTACTATTTACATACACTTTTTCAATATAATTTTAGTTTTTATTTATTTTTTTGCCATATGCTTCTTTGTGGTCGTCTGAACCCTCTATGTGTTCAAGAATACATTTTTTGTTACTCCTTAAAATAATTTGAAGTTTTAGGAATAATACAAAATTTATAAACTGAATATTGAACTTAAAAGGCGAGAAATATACACGTTTCTTGATTGTTATAGCTTATCATAGTAAAGAAAGAAGAAGCAGAAACAAATAAGAGACATTTTAAATTTGACTTTTTCTTCAATTTTGATAAATTTTAAAAGAATTCTTAGCTGGAGTGAATGAAAAAATATTCAATCTTTAGTTATGCGTAAAAAATTTTATTTTCAAGAAAACGAAATTGATAAATTTATAATTATAACTTTCCCCAGTAAAAACCTTTAGCGAAAGGGTTAGTTGCCATTCCTTTCTGGATGTTCAATTCTATTCTTTTTATCTTAATTTATGTATAATTTTCCATATGAGTTGTGATTAGAGTTAAATAATTCTCCACATTCGCTATGACATAAACATACTTTGCAGTCATTGCTGCTCAATATACATGTTTACATGTTAACCTACACATACATATGCACATATTTAGACATACGCTACAATTACCACATAGTTTATCGTTTCCAAATTTAATTCAATTCAAATTTTGCCGCTATTTAGAAGCAATTTTCTTTGCTTTGCAATTTGCTGTCAAAGACCCGGAAAAAGGTAACCGAGCATAACCACTTACTAAGGTCGCCAGCAAACACACACACAAACCCACGTATAGAATAAATATTCAGGCGTATTTCTTTACATAACGATGCACATAAACACTCGAACGCAAAAAACAGACATCTTGTATGTGGTTAAGTATTTACGCTGGTGAACTCGGTTAGACATATTTCCACACGCATAAACCTACTTACAAATCCATATATACCTACATATATGTTTGTACATATGTCTGCATGTAGATGTATGTATATATGTTTGTTTGTATGTATGTATGAGCGCACTCGTTAGACCAGCAGCTGGCATGACGCTGCCATAAAGCGCTTTGATTACGCTTCTCCACTTCCGAAACAGCGTCAGTAGTCGCATTGGCAGCAACAGCAGCAGCCACAACAACAACAACATTGTTGCCCTTTGGCCATTGCGATGCCATATTACCAGAGCGAGAGCCATTGCCTTGCTGCCATTGTGCTTTTTGCTGCATGTACGCGTGCGTGTGTCGGCATACCCTGCAAGGACAGTGACCATCATTTGATCAATCATATGACAATCACATGTGATGAAATTTCGATCACAATCTCCATCATTTTTCCACTAGCAGTGTGAAAAATGTGATGGGTATTTTTGTGTCCATGTGATTCTGCATCACCTTCGTACACAGGCGATTTAAAACGTAGTCCAACATATAGTTGTCTCGCTCACTCTAATCAGCAATGATCAAATCCCAATCACGTGTGATTCATCACTGCTGATAAAATTTCTCTCATCAGTGATATCAAAAGGCATCACACTTGACGCATAAACCTATCACAGCTGATTGAAAATAAAAAAGCCTTGGCATTTTATTATTTCATATGCCTATTTTTATAAAAAAGGTTTTTATTATTCAAAAATCATTAATTTACACATTTATAGTGCGAACCAAAGTAATTAAATTATTAAAAATTTGGCAAATGTAATGAAATGAAATTGACCCTCAGTCCACGACATTTTTGAGGTTAGGAGCGCTAGCGCTGAACACAATCTGCAAAGATTAAATGAAAAGAATGCTAGCATTAGGCAAACAATTCTTTTGATACGCTTCTCATCTATTTTAAATAAAATTTAATTAACATATTTTTTACAAAATTAATAAACAATTGTACTTATCTTTTTTTAACTTTTCCACCGCTGACCTGCTTTTGACACACTTTTATTACACTTTTCACAATTTGACAATTGCGTCATGGGCGCAAGCGTCATAACGGCACGTGCCGTATGTACATATAGTGCCATCTCGTTTTCTCATACAGGGAAATTTGGCGTACTGAAACTTCTTTTTCCCGCTTGCATGGAACATACTTAAAAATTTCCTTTGTAAATGTTTATGTGTTAGTTTCAGCGAGAATTTTTGTAAATGTGTTGGAGTTTCGATCACACCTGTCTGGCAGGGATATTTACGAGTCAGCTCAATGTGTGCGTGTGTGTGGATGGGTGCGAGAGTGTGCGCACGCTGCCAAAGCACTTACCACACTCAGACATTGTAGTGTGGTCTTTGTGCGCCGACACTCTGAACTGCCACACTGCCCTTCGACATTGCCACTGCCACGGCGCCATTGAGCGGACTTGCTGGTGTTATTGTTGCCCTCATTGTTGTTGTTGTTGACGCTTTTAGGAATCTGACAACAGATTTATGCAAAACTCATCCTCATGTTACCGTCAACACAGATTGGCCCAAAATAACAGATCGCCATTTCTAAAGCGGAAGGTGCGTTCTGTATTCGTTGTTGCTGTAATTGTTGTTGCCGGCACTTGTGCACCGCCATGCAACCATAAGCAGAACGTGAACATTATTAGTTTCGACACAATCACACCGCTCATTCGCCATGGCCAGTCGTCTGTCGCTGCGTCGCACCTTTGCCTAAATGACTCAATTTTCTGCACACTTTGCTGTGTGTCCGCTCACGCTGCCTGAACATTATTTCCTGCGGGCTATTTATCACCGGCGCTACGTGCGCGACTGTGCTTTCACTGCCAGTTGTCCTGTTTGTCACACAGATTTCAATGCCGCATTTGAAAAATGGAACTTCACCGCACAAATAAAACCATTTCGCGTTTGCCGGCACACATTCAAATTGAATGTAAATATTTTTGTTATATGTTTCCACACGTTTTTTAATACATATTTGATTTTCTGCTTTCCGGCGAAGCGCATTCCGCCTAATTGAAAGCACCCGAGGACATGACTTGTGTGCCCCACACAATGTTTGGTCGCATAAATTTACATACGAAATGGGCCGGCAAAGGCGCTCCCTGTGTTATGATAATGTGCCGACTACAGTGATGTGCAATAATTTCCAATCATAGTTTGCTCACAACAAGCGAAAGGGCGCGTGGGAAAGAGTTAAGGACACAACACGCTGTGATGGTTTGGTATTTGGAATGTAATATGATGTGATGTGATGCAATGTGATGAGATGTGATGTGATGTGATGTGATGTGATGTGATGTGATGTGATGTGATGTGATGTGATGTAATGTGATGAGATGTGATGTGATGTGATGTGATGTGATGTGATGTGATGTGATGTGATGTGATGTGATGTGATGTGATGTGATGTGATGTGATGTGATGTGATGTAATGTAATGCAATATGATGTGATGTGATTTAATGTGATGCGATGTGATATGATGTGATATGATGAGATGTGATGTGATGTGATGTGATGTGATGTGATGTGGTGTGATGTGATGTGATGTGATGTGATGTGATGTGATGTGATGTGATGTGATGTGATGTGATGTGATGTGATGTGATGTGATGTGATGTGATGTGATGTGATGTGATGTGATGTGATGTGATGTGATGTGATGGTTTGTAATGTAAAGCAATTTAATGAAATGTTATTTAATATGATGTGATGTAAAGGAATGTAATGTTATTTCGTATGATGTGATGTGATATAAATTGGAAATTGTATGTGGATGTGTAAACAAGACGAATTTATTTTCAGGAGTAAAAAAATGTACAAAGTCAAATTTCAACAAATAAATGTAACTTCTAAGGACAACGAAACGAATATACACAGTTTCTCATACACAAAGTGCACAGTATTTTTGTTATCTCAACAATATAATGCAATGCGATGTGATGTACTTTAATTATACTTCAACCTTCAAATTTGCTGGATATTATCAGATATAATTTAGGGATATTTAGCACCCGATTAGTGTTGATATTCGAAATATAAATAACCATTTTATTGAGATGATATCCAAGTGAACAATGACCTGTCAGGTATCCAATGAGGATGCGCAGGTCCTGATTCTTTACCATGAGGAGCTTACTGGATACTCCTCCGAATGGGTTAAAGGACCTTTTGTCTTAGTTTCGAACTGTTGGATCAAGGTTCGCCAAAATTTTTGTCTACCCATATTCTTAGTCATTCTTGTATGTATTCTCTAAGCAATCCGCAGAACACTTACTTCGGGCCCTACCAGTGAACGCAATTGTACCTTTTTTGGCAAGGCAGTCGGCTGATTCCTGGCCATCCGTGACCCTTTTTCCCTGCGACTCAAGACGTCTTCTCAGTTTATTCAGAAAATCTGGGCAAACCCTGACAAGTGTAAAGGAGTCCATGTGGCTTGTGGGGGCCTAACATCTTTTAAATTCCTATCAAATTGTATTAAACGACAACTCAATCTAAAGTTTTTTGTTAGTATGCATTAGGCATTTCTTTCAAAGTGAATTTCTACTTGTAACTTTCCTACTAGTAATTCATTCATTTGAAGGTTAATTGAGAACCTTCAACCTACCTGCCTACACGTTGTATCGCATTTATTGCTCGCCACTGTACTACAAAGGATTTCCGCATAAACATAAATCGTGTACAAAGCCAGTCGGTTAAAGTGCGCCAGTGAAGCGAGAAATAAATTCAAATTTAATTGGCATATCAGTAACCGCAATAAATACAATGAATGTGCAAAAATTGCTAATACTACTGGCTTCAGTGGATATTTTAACTAAGTGTGTGGATGACACGCTTATTGAAGCGCAAAAATATGGGACATACGCAGTTTTTTTGTGTCAAAAGTAATAATAATTATGACCATTGCTTTCAACACATTTATTGCTTTTGTTTATCTTTGACCTATGGGAATATTTTTGTTTGATGTGAGAATTAATTATTTTGAGCGCTTAGGTTGGCAAATTAGTTTAGTTGATAATAAATGATTATGAATGAAGTTTGGTTTAAGTTTAAATTAATAACTACAACTAATTTTGAATAAAGTTTTCAATTGTTTGAGTGTTCATTTTTATATGGAAAAGAGTTTTAGTTGATCATTTGAACATTTGTATTTTTGTTTACTATTTTGTCTCCTTAAATTCCGGTCCTTTCAATAAGAATTGCTTCGCTTTTATAAAAGCTCGACAAATGTGAGTTATGTAAAATTTGAAGCAACACTTCCCATTCGACTTGATAGTGTTGAATGGTGTTTGATATTAATTGGCTCAGTTGGTTAATGTTTTGAATCACGAGTCTGAAACGACACTCTACCCAGTTTCGAGTCTTTGTTGTAGTCAAGACCTAAGTATGGAAAAACACTTTTTTCTCAGAAGCAAAGATCTGAGAGTCAAATTGTCGAACCATTTAGAAACCTTGTCCTTCGAAATTGGTATTCATTGTAGATCAAATTCACAACAAAACGCGGAATGGTCCCTAAGATTGGCCCATAAGTTTCGTACTTGGACTGTTGTCTTACCAGTTGGAAACTTAATTGGTACTTCTTATGCTTCTTTTCAATGCTTCAGTTATTTTCTGTCTTTTTCCCTGCTTATTCCACTTGGAAGCAAAGGGCCTCAAAAAGACTAATGCCGTGTGTTGGTTACCTATGTGAATCGATTTAAGTTCTGACAGGGTGAGTGATTAACCTTTCGTTAGTAATCCTAAACGATAGGGCTATCATCGATCGTCTCCTAGGCGAAACTCCACCGTATGTGAAAGTTTATTACTGGGTCGGATACTATGCCCTGAAGTTGGACTGTATGATGTAACATTTGGTTTGAAAATGTTTAATTTTTACTGATTTGCTTAGGTCCTTTCCTTCTCTTTTAAATAAGGTTTTGCCATTGATCTCTTAATAAGGCTTTGCTATCCTTTGCTGAAGACAATGGCACACGCAATGTGAGTTGTGTGAGTTCAAACCCTCAAAATATCTGTGGCAAACATTTTAGGTGGTAAATATGGTTTCAACAGGCAGTGGGCTCAAAAGTTTTATCCTCTGCCTCCTTAATACATGTTTGTGTACGCCACTGGTTGAAGCAAATATTCTAATCAACACGCGGCGTCTTAATTCTAACCGGTAATTCCTACTTGAGAAGCATTAATTCAAATTTGTTTTGTCATCCCAACTTTGTGGCAACACTGTTTTAATCTTCACGCTTCACTTCTGCAGTTTTCTCTCAGTCATAACAATAGGATAAAGTTTTGATGTTCATATCATATCACGCATGAAGTTCCACTTCCCATGCAATTTCAATGCAGAATTGAACCGATTTCTGCATTGCATAATTAATGAGTGGCCGCTGTTCGTTTCGTTGTCGCAAATTGAATTGTTTGCCAACTTTAATTTGTATAAATTAAAAACAGTGCCATTTCACTGGTTGAGCAGAAGAGGAGGGTGACGCATGAAAGTGCACATAAAACGAACACACAAACGTACAAATGCAAATTAATTACGTTGTTGCATTCGTTTCCGCCTGACTTTGTAGCCACTTGCGCTGCGTTGTGTGTTTGTGTGTGCTGCAACAGCACGCACCAACCGCAAACAAACACACACAGACACGCACACAAATACCAACAAATAAATAAATAAATACAATATTGAAATTTTATATTTGCGTAAAATTACGCACCACAGCTGCAAACAAACATGTTTATAAATGACTTTTTATGTTTGCATTGTTATTGTACTTTTACAACATGCCGTGTTTATTTTGCTTTAATGACTTTTTTCTCGTCATTTCCCTTTGCAGCTGAATTGAATTGCAAAACATATGACACAATGTTCAACCGAATTGTTGTGATTTTTGGCGTTTTTATTTTAGGTAAGTACGTGCAAGCAATTTTCACTACGAGTATAAAGTTTAAAACGGGTAGATGGAATAATAAGTGGACTTTTTAATATTGAAATAAAATCAAATAAAATAAAATAAAATAAAATAAAATAAAATAAAATAAAATAAAATAAAATAAAACAAAATAAAATAAAATAAAATAAAATAAAATAAAATAAAATAAAATAAAATAAAATAAAATAAAATAAAATAAAATAAAATAAAATAAAATAAAATAAAATAAAATAAAATAAAATAAAATACAACAAAATAAATTAAAATAAAATAAAATACATTAAAATAAAATAAAATAAAATAAAATAAAATAAAATAAAATAAAATAAAATAAAATAAAATAAAATAAAATAAAATAAAATAAAATAAAATAAAATAAAATAAAATAAAATAAAATAAAATAAAATAAAATAAAATAAAATAAAACAAAATAAAATAAAATAAAATAAAATACAACAAAATAAATTAAAATAAAATAAAATACATTAAAATAAAATAAAATAAAATAAAATAAAATAAAATAAAATACAACAAAATAAATTAAAATAAAATAAAATACATTAAAATAAAATAAAATAAAATAAAATAAAATAAAATAAAATAAAATAAAATAAAATAAAATAAAATACATTAAAATAAAATAAAATAAAATAAAATAAAATAAAATAAAATAAAATAAAATAAAATAAAATAAAATAAAATAAAATACAACAAAATAAATTCAAATAAAATAAAATAAAATAAAATAAAATAAAATAAAATAAAATAAAATAAAATAAAATGAAATAAAATAAAATAAAATAAAATAAAATAAAATAAAATAAAATAAAATAAAATAAAATAAAATAAAATAAAATAAAATAAAATAAAATAAAATAAAATAAAATAAAATAAAATAAAATAAAATAAAATAAAATAACATAAATTAAAACAAAAATAAAATAAAATACAATGTTTAGGTATTTAGTGCGTTAATTTAATATTTTTAGTTGTTATCTTTCACTTCATTGAACAATGTGAGAATTCATACATAAATTGGACAATGTGAGGTAGAAAAAGACAGCCTTAAAACTTAAAGAAAACAACTTTGGGTAACTGAAGTTTTTTTGTAATTTTTATCTATGAAACCAATGTGATCAAAAGAGAGAAAAATAAAAAAAACTTACTTATGTAGGTTTGTCTTGCGTCTTCCAGCGCCTTCTTGATAAGGCTGAACCAACACAGAGGAAGTAATGAACAGTTTCCTCACCATTAGGATTATGACAGCTATGGCTGGTATTAAAGGAAAGATTCTTTTTTGTTTTGGATTTGGGGTCTGTTATGAACGCAGTTAGGCTGGCCATAACCAGGCAATTCTTATTTAAAAGCTTTTCGGTCCTATTCTTGCACTGATCAAAGTGATCTGCTGTTTTTGCAGAATCCCATCCTCTGCCACCTAATGCTGGCCTTTGCGAAGAAGTCCTTAAAGTGAAGCCTGAACCATTAGCACCTCAATCTCATCCAGAGTAGCTACTCTTTGGGTCAGTTGATTGGATCGATCGTTCCCATCAATGTTGTTGTGCTTTGGCACTCAGATCAGTTTCACTTTGAAGTCATGAACTAACTCTATAAGGACCTGTCTGCATTCATTTGGGCGTCACAATGCGAATTTCGAGGCCTCGAGTGTACTTCCTTAGAAACTAGAAAGCTGATGATTTTTTCTTGCGCATCCAATGTAAACAAAGAGACAAAAAGAAGAAAGAAAACCTAAAGTAGAACAAGCTTAACCTCAATACACATAAGAAAACTTAACATTAAAATCAGTAAACACTCAACTCTGAAGTACTGAGTGCATTAAAAAACAGGAAAAATATTAAAGAATATACTTTGTTTCTACTAACTTCCATTTAATGTGCATTTCATTGAAAAAGGAATCGAAGATCAAAGTTCCACATCATTGGTCTGCATTTGGTTTGACCAATGGCGCACATAGCATCTTCTGGGAGATGGTTCTTTTGACCGTTTGAAACAGATTTGCCAAAATTTGTTTGAAAATTTGTTAACAAAAGCGAAGTTGAGCACCCAAAATCCCCCTTGTGTGCGCCACTGGGTTTGAATAATATAGGTTTCCAGTTCCTTAACATTTCCGTAGTAAATGTAAATCCTTACAAATTTCCCAATGCTTGTAAAACTGTTAAAATTTGGCTCACACACACACACACGACGCTAAAATTTCGAACTCGAATGTAAAACAATGAAGTATCTGAATTTTATTCTCATATAAAAACCTTATACAGGCTTAAAGTTCTAAGTTTTGTTGCTTTAAGTTAGGTTTTAGTATTAGATAAATGTGTGCCTATAGAACTTTTTTTTAGCATATATGTATACATGAAAGCTTACACATCCTTTATTTAGTTAGTTTCCATGACCTAAAAACTTTTGTGGTGAAAGCTCTTTCAGTCTCGAAAACTGAAACAGCTTACAAAAATGGAGCTTAGTACAGTTTGCTGCAGTTTTATGAAAATGCTTGAGAGCTTTGGAAGCTTTGAACTTAGCTTTTTGCTATAAGTTTTTATAACAACACAGGGACTTTTATTTGTACACATCTGTGAACAAACTTCAAAACTGTTTAAAAAAGATTTGCAAAGCTTCGCTAAAGCGCAGTTTTCAAGCACAACAAACATTCACACCTATTCTGTCCGGGTTTCTGCAAAGCGTAAAGAAAGTGTTTCAAAGTTTTACACAAGAAATGTTGAAACAAAAAAGTGTTTCAAAGTTTTACACAAGAAATGTTAAAACAACTCTTGTGAGCTTCAACCAAAAATTTCCCCTAAAGTTGCAACCAACGTCGCTCTAAGCTCAAGGAAAACAAATCTTCTTAGCTTCAACTAAGAACATCCACTAAAGTTAAAAACGACTTTCTTATAAACTTGTAAAAATTATGTACTAAAAATTTAAAAGCATTTTACTAACCAAACTTAATTCATTGGTGTAAAAAGATAAAGCTTTAGAACAAATCCAAACATATGCCACAAACCCTATTTTTTTGGTAGTTATGACAAATGCCTTCAGATTCAAGTCGAAGTTTATTAAAATATTCAATAAAGCCTTAAAAGCACTGCTTTGTGTGTAGACTTGACTTCAGCCAAAGCGACATCTGTTGATTTTTTAGGCTCATTGATGTCAGCTGTCAGCAAGTTTTGTCATTTCGTCAAAGAGTTTTGCACAAAACCTGAAATAAAGTAACATTTATTACATTTTTTAAAAAGTCTTTACGTGTTCCAAATGTTTTTTTGGAAAAAGTGCTTATTTCATTACTTTTGCAAAATGGTGGTGACCTCATAATATGTACAAAGCATGTTTAACCATTTTATAAACAACAAACTTGTACAATCCAACATAATTCAAATATTGTATTTTTGTATTTTGACGTTTTCAGTTAAGTTTTTTACAATATCACAAGAGGTTTGTGGGTTTGAATACCAGCTGCCGATCAAACACCGATTTTTTACGGTAGTGCTATCAGCTGGTTATAGCAAATCTACAAAAAGCTGATACTATATTTAGATTTCCTTGAATTGAAATCAACAAATTTTCCCGATATATATTGTTAAGAATTTTAAGTCTGCTGGCCACGCCTGCGCTGGTTTGTATCGCTGTATTGTACCCAAATAAAACAAATTGAAACTGTATTGAAATAGGATTCAGATTCCCTGGTGGCAGTATTCGAAGTTTTCATCTTCATTTTCAAAATTCATACTCATTATTCAATATTTCAAAACTTTTTTCTAAACAAATTTTTAATATTTTGAAGACAATATTTTAAATTCGCTTGAAAAAATATTTCGATTTGTGTGAATTTTCTAAAGTCAGCGCCTTTAGGTTTTTGTGCATGAAATACTTAAATTTGTTTGGAGACAATATTGCAGGCGGTGTATATTTATGCGGCAGACAATGGAAAGTAATCTATATTATATATTTTAACGAAATCGTAAATTAAACACACATTTCCAAAAATGTCGCTAACGCAATCAAGCTGCTTACTTAAAAAAAGTTACCGAAAAACGTATTCTATTTCAGGTCAATCGGTCAAGAAAATTAAGAGTCGTTAGGGTACAAACAAAAATAATTTCATTTTTTGTAAAGTTATCCATTCCAACCTATTTCTGGTTTTTCTCTAAAGTCTTGAAATTTTTAATTTATTTTATTTTGTTTGTTTTCTTCTTATTAGAGTTTCAACTAATTTTGCTATTCAAATGTAAAATGTTTGCTGAAAGCTGAACACTGATAAAACTTGAGCTATCTCTATCAAATACGTTTTTTTTGGCTATAAAAGCCTGAAGAATTTCTGAAGATTTCTGCTGTACTTTTGTCGCAGTTGCCAAATGAATGAATGAATAAATGAAAATGGAAGAAGAAACTATCAGTTACTCTAGACGAAGATGGTAATTCTTGGTCTCTTCCATATTCGAAGACATGAATTATCTCAGTTCAGTTGATTTCAATGACGTGCTATGGTTTATCTACAACGAAAATTCCCTTTTATAGGCTTTCCTACTTGCAGAAAGTAACTTTATCAATGTGGTATCACAAAAGAAAATTTTTTGGCCCAGGTGTGTCTTTCGGCAAGTCCCATGTCCAGACATCAACTTTAAGAATTTCTAATCAACAACAGAAAGTATTTTTAACTATCTTTATTCGTTTAAAAGTTCAGATCTTCGCGACATAAAATGCCAAAATGAGCCACTTTGCGACGCATGCTCATCTTTATGTTGTTTGGTTCAACAATTAATGAGAATTAAAATTCAAATGGCTTGATTCGCAAATACTTTCGTGATTACTTGGCTGACTATGATTAGAAATATGATGTATACATTTCTTCAAGTCTCATCAGCATAATTGTAATCCATACTGATGTTTTACCGCAAAGTAACAAACAAACAAACAAACAGACGCAGCCTTAAGACACAATTTTTATAAATTATTTGAAAACATTTAACCAGCAATTACGAGCATCGTAACTGGAAGCAATATGAAACCGCCAACACAAATATTTACTTATTCATGCACACATACAACTTTGAGAGTGTTGGAAACAATTTTGACTAACCGAAAAATTGAGACCAACAAACGTAAAATAAAAAAAAAATTTTATAAAAATAAAATAAAATAAAAAATAAAATAAAATAAAATAAAATAAAATAAAATAAAATAAAATAAAATAAAATAAAATAAAATAAAATAAAATAAAATAAAATAAAATAAAATAAATAAAATAAAATAAAATAAAATAAATAAAATAAAAAAATAAAAAAAAAATAAAATAAAAAAAAATTAAAAAAAAAATTAAAAATAAAATAAAATAAAATAAAATGCAAAAATAAAATAAAATAATTAAAAATAAATGAAATAAAATAACAAATTAAATTAAATCAAATAAAATAAAATAAAATTGGATTAAAATAAAATAAAAATAAAATAAAAATGATTAGGAACTTCGAGAGAAACGAATGTCTTAAATAAACCATAACTAACGAAAAAGTGTGAGCATTTCGTACAAATTTGAAGACAATAGTTGATTGCAGAAATTCATTGATTACGTCCGACACTGACGTCTACAAATTCATGATTCATATGCACATTGTGGTTTTCTGGACTTACGTAACATATCATTATACATATATATGCGTGTGTGTGTGTGTGTGTGAGCGTATGTGTGTGTTAGTGTATGACCTAGGCATACGTATTCATGTCTGCGTAATGCAATGCACGAAACTAAGCCATTTGATATTTGATTGTAGTGCCAGAATAAACAAAACAGGTAAATAAATCGAACTGGTAGACAGGCCAAGCCCCAAAAGAACGTGCTAGCTTGTGCATGTATGTGTGTGTGTGTGTGTGCGAGAGTGGCCCAATTCCTCTAATCCATTGACTATTTGGTATTGTTAAGGCTTTATTAAGCCTCGATTATTGTTGCTTATTTGAACCCTTGATTATCTTTGTTGTCATAATCATCATTGACGTCGTCATCGTCAGTTGCCATCAATAACTTTTTGCTTGCTGACTTTTCGTTCGCTCGAGAAATTCGCGATTCCCCATGGAGCTGCACAAAAAACTACTCGACCACAACAATAACAACCATTTATAGTGCTTGTGGCTAAATGAATATAAACTCTGGAGATTATTTAGCCGACTTTCATCGTTGGCTTTGTGTGGATTTTTGCCATCGCACACAGTAGAACAACGCAGCAAAGCCGAGCGCAGTTCAATCAGCTGGAGGCATTTGCATTGGCAGCCGCAGAATTTGTTTTGGAAAACAAAACCAAAACCAGCCAAATAGATCAGCAACAATACGCAGAACAATGGTCGACGAGAAAGCGAAATAGATTATCGAACATTCGGCATGGCGCAACATTGATACGCATCAAAAAGTTTCGGCTGCCGCTGAAATGTTTGTTTCGCCAAAATCCGCACATAAGCCGCAACAGTATTGAAAAAGTCGCAAAAAAAGTGTTAACAATGAAGAAAACTTTTTCAATTAAACGCCTGACCGCAGCGAGCGGCTGCGGAGTAACGAAGCAGCACACATTGCATGCTTTTGAAAAATTCAAATTATGGCCATAAAATTGGTTCGGTCGGTTTAAATTAACCTTAATTACACACCGGCCAGTGTTTCTTGAGCCCACTCATAGTGCGGAGGTTACGGTGTGGGTACCAACGGCGACCAAATCAAACGAAACAGTTGCGTGCCGCAACCGAACTGCCCCAAGTTGCCAAGTTAGAAAAAATACATAAAACAAGAAAAACATTAGACCGCATCGGACATTGCGTCATGAGCGCCCTGGGTGGTCAGTGGCCTAATACACACACACACACACACATATGCGCACAATAAAAGGCAGCCCCTGCCAAAATCGGCAATCACAACAATTACAAGAACAACAAGCCGGCGATCAGCCTGCAGGTAGTGGCTTGGTGTAGTGCTCCTTGTTTTCGGACATTATTGTTTGTATCGCTTACCAACACTTGTGCGAATGAGCAATAACGATTTTTTCCTCACAGTGTTACCAGATGTTTTTGTTTTGAAATTGTCGTGCAAAAGAAAACTACAGTTTTTTAAAAGTATTTTGTGTTTTATTTAGTTTGATTTGATTTGAATTGATTAGATTTTATTTTCGAGGGATTTTTTTATTATTTTTTTAATTCATTTTATTTTATTTTATTTTATTTTATTTTATTGTATTTTATTTTATATTATTTTATTTTATTTTATTTTATTTTATTTTATTTTATTTTATTTTAATTTTTTTATTTTATTGTATTTTATTTTATTTTATTTTATTTTATTTTATTTTATTTTATTTTATTTTATTTTATTTTATTTTATTTTATTTTATTTTATTTTATTTTATTTTATATTATTTTATTTTATTTTATTTTATTTTATTTTATTTTATTTTATTTTATTTTATTTTATTTTATTTTATTTTATTTTAATTTTTTTATTTTATTGTATTTTATTTTATTTTAATTTCTTATTTCATTTCATTTTATTTTACTTTTCTTCAATTGATTTCAATTTTTATGATTTTATTCGTTCAAAAAATATTAAAGAATGCAATTGCCATCACGGCAACTCTCATCTGGCAACTCTGTTCGCAATTTGCAGCCATTGCCACCACTGCTGCAGCGCCAGCAATGCAAGTTTGTATCGTAAGCAAACAAAACTCTTTTAGGCTTCAAGTTATCGTTGTTGTTGTTGGGTTGCAAAATCAGAAAGTATGTAGACCACAAAATGTTTCCCTCATATTCCCAACGATGTCATAAGAAGTTATTACGTACGCGTGCAGCTAACATTTTGTTGTGTACCTCAGTTGCTTGGCGCACTTTTTTGTTGCAATCACTTATAGTTTATTTTTATTATTTATTTATTTTTCTTCTTTTTTGCGGCTTTCATTTGTTTTGTTGTAAATTGTGTGTTGTTACTGACGCGACAATATCGATGTGTAGCCGCCAGTGTTCAGAGCGAGTTGCTCACCTCAACTGTTCCCACCTGCACGCGCCTCGAATGGATTAGACCGGCTTTTTCTCTACTCATGGCGTAGTACTGACGTCAAGGCATGTTATTAAAAATAAATGCGGCCGCTTTTTAGTGTAGTTGCCAAGTTATCCTGGTAATTAATTCGGAACTTTTCGACCAATTCATTGCTTTGTGTCGTTGAGTTTGAGTGAATACTGAGAAATTTATTAAAGCAAATGAAATTCAACTCATGCCACGTACTATATGCAAATATATTAGGAACTTATTTATATAAAACTTATTTTCAAATATCATTCACCTTCTCATGTTGAAATCAATATTAGAGAGCCAAGTGTTGGCATAGAAAACATTTTTGTCGGATTTAATGCATTAGTGAAGGTGTTGGATTGTTAGGTTAGGTTAGGTTAGGTTAGGTTAGGTTAGGTTAGGTTAAGCTGGTTGGCCGATTAGACCACGCATAGACCCTGTTGGGTCCCTAGCGGTACCAGATGGAGATCCTTAAGCGTTAAGAGCTAGTGAAATAGTGGTCGGTTAGAATGCCTGTGGTCTTGGCGAATCTCAACAGTGTCTTTAAGTCAAGGCTTTGGATCTCGCCCAGCCCAGGGAAATCCGGGGCTCCCAGATAAGCTAGCCGAGATCTAGCCATAGCAGGACAGTGGCACATAATGTGCTCCACGGTTTCCATGACACCAGGCTCCTCACATTTCCTGCACCCGCCCCAGTCAGTAAAGCCCATCTTGAATGCATGAGCTGCTGTTAGACAGTGTCCGGTCAGCACTCCTGTTATGGTTCTACAGTCCATCCGTGGGAGCGCTAACACAAGTCTTACGTCACGATCACCGTATTGCTTCAGCATGGTTTTTGCCGTTTCGCAGGTAGCTAAGTTGTTCCACCTCGCTTCCGCCTTATGTTTCATGCCGCTATCGAGATCCCTATTGAGAGCTAGCAGAGGCATCATTACATTGCTGATCTGCTCATCTGGTAGGTGCACTCCACGTTTGGCGACCACATCCGCTGCCTCATTCCCCTCGATGCCTTTATGACCAGGTACCCAATAGATATGCAGCTTGCGGTGTGCAGCTAACCTTCCCTTTGCCACCTGACATTCTGGACGTTCTTTGAGGAGATGCAGTTGGAGGTTATCGCCTTGATAGCCGCCTGGCTGTCAATGTAAATGTTAATGGTATAGTTTTTGGTGCTTTCGAGGCAGATGAGCTCCGCAGCCTTTCTTGCAGCAAACACCTCGGCTTGAAAAATGCTACAGTGATTAGGTAGACGGAACGGCTGTTCAATACCTAACTCTGGGCAGAAGACTCCGGCCCCAACTCCCTCCATCATCTTGGAGCCATCTGTGAATACATTGAGGGTGTGCCGTCTTGGTACCATGCCTTTGCGCCACCCTTCCTCCTCGATTTTGGCCTTTATCCTTTTCCCAAAGCTCAGAAGGGGAGCCATGTAGTCTGTATTGACTGCAGCACCCTGACAAACTGAGCTGTGTCCGAAGGAATTGCCCTTGAACTGTCCCTTAGCCCTTAGCCTGCTAGCGGCCTTGGTCGCCAGACATTCCGCATATAGGTCTACGGGCGGCAGGCCTAGAATTCTGTTGAGTGCTGCAGTTGGAGTGGATCTAAGGGCCCCCGTTATGCATAGCGCAGCGAGGCGTTGAACCTTCTCCAGAGGCTTTAAGTACGTCTTTTTCTTAACCGCCGTCCACCACACCAAAACACCATAGAGGAGTATTGGCCTTACTATAGCTGTGTAGAACCAGTGCATAAGAGAGGGCGACATGCCCCACGTAACGCCTAGCATCTTTTTACATGCGTATATGGCATTACAGCCTTTTTTCGTCCTCTCCTCTACATTGGGTTTCCACGTAAGTTTGTTGTCCACTATAACACCTAGGTCTTTGGTGCGGTGCTTGAGTACTAGTGCCGCGCCGTTGAGCCGTGGTGCTGGCCACGGAGGGATCTTGTACTTCTTGGTAAAAAGTAACAAGTCCGTTTTCTCAGCATTCATGCTCAGACCAGCAAGTGCCGCCCAGTCATGTATGGTTCTCAGACAGGCGGTCATGAGGCTGCTGAGAGTAGAGAGGCGTTTCCCCGTAATGACAATGGCAATGTCGTCAGCATACGCTACTAGCTTGGGTGCCTGTCCCGAAGTGCTTCAGTATCTGGTTGACTACTAAGAGCCAGAGTAGTGGTGATAGGACGCCCCCCTGCGGGGTTCCTCTTGATACCTCCTTAAGTGCTTCGGCACCACTCCATTCCGCTCTTAACGTTCTGCAGCATAGCAGGTTTTGTATCCACAGATAGGGAGCGTTGTCGATTCCCAATATACTAAGCCCATCCAGCATGGCTTCTGTCGTTACGTTGTTGAAGGCTCAAGCTATATCGAGAAATACGCCCATGGCGTATTCCTTGAATTCCATTGCCTTCTCCACGTGAGCGATTAGTGAATGTAATGCGGTCTCGGTGGACCTGCCTTTTGTGTATGCATGCTGCGCGTCAGCTATACCCGTAAGACCTAAAACTTCGAGCGCGTGCAGGTCGAGGAGCTTTTCGAGTGTTTTGAGAAGAAATGACGTTAGACTAATGGGCCTGAAGTCGTTGGTATAGAGATGGCTGCTTTTACCACCTTTTGGTATAAATACAACCCTCGCTTCCCTCCAGATAACAGGCACATAGTTGTGTTGCAGACATTCCTTATAGATTCTGAGTAACCGCGGCATGACCAGATGTAGGGCCTGCTGAAGCATGGCCGGAAAAATTCCATCGGGTCCTGGCGATTTGTAGGGAGCAAAGTTGTTGATAGCCCAAGTCAGTTTATCCCGCGTGATCACCTCCTGCGGCAACGAGCCTGTTAGGAACCGCGTGGGCACTGAATCAGAGAGGTCCTTGCAGCCAGGAATATGCGCCTGCAGAAGCGCCTCTAACGATTCCTGGCAGTTGTTCGTCCAGACGCCATTCTCTTTTCGGACGAGACTTGGCATAGACGGCTGCTTGGACAGAAGCTTCCTTAGCCTCGCCACTTCCGTAGTCCTCTCCAGGTTACCGCAGAATTCCTTCCAGGATTCTCTTTTAGCCTTGCGGACTTCTTTCTTGTATCGTTTGAGAGTGTCCTTGTATTCGGACCAGCAGATTTCACAGTCAGCCAGTTTCGCTAACTTGAACATTTCGCGAACATATCGCCGTTGAGCCCCAAGCTTCCTGTTCCACCAGAGTGGCTTAGCTCTCCGCCCTGTGCGCGTGGGAGGGCAAGCGATACGGTACGCCTTAATAAGAGAAGTGGTTAGGAGGTCAAGCCTCTCCTCTATCGTTAACAAAGAGTTTCCGCCCCTATTTGCCCCCAAAGTTCTACCAAGTGTACGTCTAAAAGATCCCAGTTTGTGTTCCTGGGATTTCTTACAGTGACACTGGTTCTTTTCGGTAAGAAGGAAACAGAAAAACTTAAATACTTATGGTCGGAGAAAGAAGGGATATCGAAAACTCTCCAATCTACGACCGAAGTACTCGCTCCTGTGAAGAGAGTCAAGTCTAGAACATTGCTTGCGGTAGGCCCAACAAACGTTGGCTCCTCCCCACGGTTGGCAATGTATAGAGTACTGTGCATGATAAAGTTAAATAACGACTCACCCCTTCTGTTGACGTCGCTACTGCCCCACGATGAGTGGTGAGCATTGGCATCGGCTCCAACAACTAGGGCCTGTCTCCTTTTGCTGGTATCACGCTCCAGCCTATGGAGTTCGATCGGTGGTGCGTCTGTGTCGTGCGGCATGTAACAGGACGCAAGGAGTACAGTCACATCCCCACTGCCTTCTATCGCCACAACAGTCAGGTCGTCTGTAGAGTGATTAGGTAAGATGTACGAATAGATATTTTTCCTAACTAAAACGGCGGTTCTTACCTTGTTTGTGACGCTTGGTATATAAGTGTTGAAGAGTCGCGACTTTAGTCCAGAAACCACGTTGCCCGACGCAATCCAAGGTTCCTGGACTAAAGCCGCGTCGTAGCAGCCCCCCTCTAGGTTGAGGAGGAGCTCAGCTGAGGCAATCTTGCTACGATGGAGGTTGACTTGAAGGACATTCAGCGTTCACTTCTGGTGCCTTCAAGGGGTTGGATGCGCTCGCCAACACACCTGTCACTTCTCCATCCCTTAGCGACAGGGACGTCTCCAGGATGTCTTCGATCCCGAGATCCGCTTCTAATTCGCCCGTGTCGAGTGTGTTTTGGTTGTCGTCCTTGGGGTGACGCTTTTTGAGGCGCAGGAACACACTGCCCACGCCCCACGCCATCTTCCCAAACCGTGCGTATAAGATATCCTCGGCCACCTTGTTGATCTGCAGGACGTAGTTCTGTCCAGCATTTGGACCTGCTGGGTTTGCTACGTGCAGCACCTTCCAGTCACCGGTTGGCACATCAGGATTTTGGCGCTGAAGTAGCAGAAGGGCATCCTCCGGCTTAACCACTCGAGGTATAAATACCTTCGCTTTGGGCAAAGACGGAATACTGCCGCGATCCACTACTTCCAGCGCTGCACCGTCCCATAGGCCTTGGAGCGTTGCCACAGCCCCCTTTACCCATCTTAGGGTCGGATCATCGTTGCATTTGATGATTTTGACGCCGTTAAACCACCCGGCCCCATCAAAAGATGGCGTCGGTACGTTTGGTTCGGCCTTAGTCCTAGCGATTAAAGTCTCAAGTAGCTTCATTTCTACCTGCAGCCATCGTTCTTGAGAGATGCGTCCCAGAGGGTCACTGCGGTCTATGAGTGCCACGATCAAATGTCGTTTGGACACTTCACTCGCAGCAACCGCTGCTCTCAACGTGCTGGGACGCTCTGGCTTTGCAAACTCCTCCTTTCGCTTTGGCCGCTTGCCAGACGGGCCTTCGCAGTCCGAGGAACGTTGCCGTTTGGCTGCGAGTTGCTCTTCGACTCGGTTAGCAAACTTCGGGTCAGAAGAAGCACACCATGCTTTAGCAGCGTAGTGGGCCCGGCCTTTCTCCACAGTGTCCTTCGCCCAAGCTAGCCTTTCCTTCTCCACCTTTGAGAGGTCTAGCCTGCCCTCCAGATGACTGCAGATCTTGACCGCAGCCTTATATTGGGACTTAGCTTTCAGTCCCTCCTTGCTAGGCTTGCCCCGAGGCCCCTTCCTGTTGCCGGAAGTGGCACCTGCGGAACAGCCTGGAGAGAGCAGAAGAGCCTCCTCCTCAGCAACGCTAATGCTACCTGCGCTTTCTAAGTCCGAGTCTCCTTGGACTACGGCACCCGTGCTTTGTATCCTTTTGCTCGTTGGAGCGTTCATTTTGGCAGTAGCAGTGCAACTCCTGAAACCTGCTCCCAATCCAGAGGTTGTGGCAGTAGTATTACAACTGCTAGGACCTGCTCCAGTCCCTGCAGAGGTGTGACCGCTGGCGACACGGCTTATGGTATCACCGTGCCCGCCGGTGGTAGCAGTCACCGCTCCCACCGACGTTTGGGCTGAAGTCCCAGCCCGATCGCTTCCTTTTACGACCTCCATTGCAAGTCTTTTTTATCGGGGATCTCCAACCCCTAGCGTTTTATGCCTTTCCGCCTTTCTGCCGTGTTGGATTGTTTGTTTAACACAATTTTCTAGCGGAAGCAAACTATTTGACTCTGATGACGGGTTGACTGGGTTTCGACAATACAATTTGATTTCAATTTGATTTTTGACTTCGTAGAAATCCAAAAGTTGACAACCTCACAGCTCCAATCGTATGGGAGACGCCCTCTGGTGGTGAATTTCTGAACCTTAATTAATTTTGTATTTTTTGTACTTAAGAATTTTGGCGATTGCTGAATAAATCATTCAAATCGGTGTAGTGGTTTCCGAGATAAGATGTTTTCTAGGTCAACTACTACATTTACAAGTGGGAACCAATTCCATAGAAAATGGCCAATTTTGTATGGCAGCCCCCTTAAGACTTGGAGATAACGATTAGGTTTGTATGGAAATAATATTTAGAAGAAAAATTAAATGGGTGTCTGTCTTACACATGACACATCTGGGGGTAACCTGGGAGCAGTTGGAGCCTATTTTATAAAAACGCTCGTTATGTATGGGAGCAGCATTAAGAGTTGAAAATAGGGTATATATATGTTTGAAAGAAATGTTCAGTAGGGAAAACTAAAGGGGTCAGTCATAGGTTTTAACCCTCTAAGAGCAACTTGTGAGCAGCTGTGGTGCAAACAGCAAAAAAACAGCATCAAAAACAAATTATTAAGAATCTTCATACAACACTTGATCTAGTCTAATATATCTGTTTGGTTACTGTAGTTGATCATTGATAAATTATTTGATGAGTGTTTAATTTCTCACAATTACCTTGGCACCTTTTTATATTACTTTTATAATCCTTTCAGGACATTGCAACTTTTGTCCAATAACTAAAAAAACCCTCTCACGCATTTAATAAGCTGTCGCTTGCCCGTCGCAGCCATAAAAGCGCTTAACACAGACACTTGAGACAAAAACTAATTTCTCCCCGAGCTCGCAAGTAACTTGAACGAATTTATCTGGCAATCTGCAATTTTGCCACCGTTAAACATTAAATGCCGTTTAATAACCCCGATGAGGCGTGCCCGTCGATGCGAAGTGGCTGGCTGCGGATGATTTTTGGCGGCAACAACGACGCCAACTTAAATATTTGCGCTGCAGCCTTCAAATTTTAATGTGTACAGTCTCACACTTAGACGCAGCCAACAGAAGTGGTGAAAGGCGGCAGAAAGGCAGCGGGATGTGGCGCTATTAAAGGGGTTCATTAGGGTAATTTAGACGCGTGAAAGATGCGCTGCGAAATTTCGAAATTAAGAACACCGAAGGCGTCAAAGCGCTTTGAGGGTGAAAGAAAATCAGCAGAAAATCGAGTGAACTGAAGCTGAAGGAAATTTTTGGTGGTTTTGTTGCTTTGCTGTCCTCACTTAAAGGGAACGTAGGGGTTTTGTGTCTCTTAGTTTAGGAGATTTGTTTTAAGTGCTATAAAACTTTTCATTCAACTGTTTTCTATACAACTGCACATCGTTGCGATTTGAAATTTTCATACATTCAAGTTTCACTAAAAGCATTGTAAATTGTTTCCTGTTTTCATTGCAACGCGCGCACACAACTTTACATATGGAAATAACAACAACAAATGCTGCATATGGCCCATAACCATGGCCTAAATGTACACTGTACAACTTTGCGAAGCAACAAAAACATTAAACTATGAGTAATGAGTTTTCGTGTCTGCATTCGGTCACAAAGTTCAGCGTCTCGTCTGAGCGTTGACTTTCTCAGGCCGCAGTGACTTTTCTTCTATGTTTTGTTGACATTTTCGTTGTAAATACAATCAACCGTTTTTGCAGCGGCTGCCACTCTCACCAGACTTGCGAGACTGAAATAATTGTTTATGAAAAGCTGATTAAAATCTTTCGAAATAGTTTTAGCAAATTGTATGATTGTTGCTTTCAAGTTAGTCTTAAGTTGTAGTGGCCTTCCAGTAGCTTTTTTCCTTCAAAATAGTTTTAGCTGATCCTGAAATTGACGCTCTAGTCGTTAGTCTGTGAGAATAATGGCATCTGAATGAGTTCTGGCTATATGTCACAAAGTATGAGGATGCCATCAGCTGAATGATGGATACAACTTCTGGACAGGGACTTAACTATTGCAAGTTCCTTAAGAAAATAATTGCAATGTAATAATTAAAATACAATGTCAATTTTATTGTATCAGGTGTACAACTTTGCTTCCGCCGTTTTCCGATAGGTGGCTGTACCGGCTGAGGCTGGTTGAAATACATAGATGGTAATGCCTTTAAAGTGAGTGTGGACAGTGCCTAACGAATTGTCATCGCCGTTTCAGTGACAGTTGTTCTTGTTTTCGTATTATTCACGCTCGAAAATGTCCGTTTATGTGCCCAATTCTCGCCATTTGCGGGAAGTTTTACTTTTCTGTTACAATTCGAAAAAAAATGCAGCTGAAGCGCATCGAATGCTCTCAGAAACTTACGGTGATGCTGCTCTGAGTGAAAGAACGTGTCGTGAGTGGTTTCAACGTTTTAAAAATGGAAGAGCGACATGACAAAGTCATCCTCCAACACGACAGTGCTCGGCCTCACGTCGCAAAAGTGGTCAAAAAGTACCTGGAAACGCTGAAATGGGAAGTCTTGCCCCACCCGCCGTATTCCCCAGATGTCGCCCCTTCTGACTTCCACCTATTCCGTTCGATGGCACACGGCCTGGCAGATCAACATTTTCAATCCTTCGAAGAATTGGAAAAATGGATTGCTTCATGGATAGCGTCAAAAGAGGACTCCTTTTTTCGAGCCGGGATCCGAAAATTGCCGGAAAGATGGGAGAAAGTTGTCGCTAGCGACGGACAATACTTTGAATAATACATCTGTAAGCACTTTTTCGCAATAAAGCTTTTAATTTTGGAAAAAACGGCGGAAGCAAAGTTGTGCACCTGATATAATAATTTTTATTAATTATAATTATTATTTAACAATTTTATTTAAATTTTATTTTATTATTATTATGTAAAAGTTTTTAGGTTGTTTTAGGTTGCTTCATAAATTACAAATCGAATATTTGTTAGCTTGTTTCACCTTCACCTTTTCAATAAAATTTTTGTTACGTTGCATCAAAACTTTTATCAGAGAAAACAAAGTTTTTACATTGCCTTACTGCATTTTAAATATGAATAAATTTTTAATTACTTCCCAACATACGAAGCTGGCACGTGGCTCGAGAGTAGTGTAGGCGAGTTTCAAGTTCAAAGGTTAGAGGTTCAAATCACAAAAACTAATTTAATAATAAAGGAACATAGAAATAATTTGTTTTCTTATGAAGTCGACCTAACGTTTGATTTAAATTAAATTCCAAATAAATGAAAATCTCATCTACGATTGTTATTTGTAAAATTTATAATTGTCAAATGCACAGAAATTTGAATAAAAGGAGCCATTGTTGCTGAAAATAAAACAAAAACCGGTTTCGTAAAAAATGTATTATTAGGGATAATTATAAAGCAACATTTATGGAAATTTCTTAATTCAGGACAATGTTTTCATTTCAAAATATAACAATTATTCTAAAAAATAATATGCTGTTGAATAAGGGGACCATCGACTATTGCTGCTACAAATGTTAAATTTTTATTGAAGAAGCTGGATCATTTCTTTACTGCTTAGTTCTAACTATCTTCTTCTTAAAGAATCCATCGTGCTAATAGTTTTGTGTATCAATATGATTGCTTAACATTTACGATATAGCATTCTAGCCCAGTTTATTAGGAATCATTTTCTGGAGGAATCATTCCCTGGATCAATCTTTGGAGATCCAAGATTGATTCCGAAAATCATTTCCTTTCCCTTCAGCAATCGTTTCCTGAAGAAATAATTTCCTGGAAGACCTTGGAAGATCCAAGATTGATTCATGAAATCATCTTCTTTCCTTTCAGTAATCATTTCCTGGAGAAGAAGAATCAAGATTGATCAAGGAAATCATTTATTTTTTTTCAGCAATCATTTCCTGGATGAATCATTTCCAGGATTAATCTTGGAAGATTTTGGAAAATCCAAAATTGATTCAGGAAATCGTTTCCTTATTTCAGCAATCATTTTCTGGTGAAATCATTTTCAGAATTAATCTTGGAAGATCATAGAAATCATTTCCTTTCCTTTTAGTAATCATTTCCTGGATCAATATTAAAGGATCTTAGAAGATGCAAAATTGATTCAGGATATCATTTTTTTCCTTTCAGCAATCATTTTCTGGAAAAATCATTTCCAGCATCAATCTTGGAAGATCTTCAAAGATCCAAGATTGATTCAGGAAATAATTTCCTTTCCTTTTAGCAATCATTTCCTAAAGGAACTATTTTCAGGATTAATCTTGAAGGATCTTGGAAGATCCAAGATTGATTAAGGAAATAATTCCCTTTTTTTGAACAATCATTTTCTAGAGAAATCATTTCCAGGATCACTCTTGGAAGATCTTAGAAAATCCAAGATTGATTCAGGAAATAGTTTCCTTTTTTCAGCAATCATTTTCTGGAGAAATTATTTCCAGGAATTATCTTGGAAGATCTTCGAAGATCCAAGATTAATTCAGGAAATTATTTCTTTTCCTTTCAGTAATCGTTTTCTGAATGAGTCATTTAAAGAATCAATCTTGGGTTTTGGAAAATCTTGGAAGGTTCAAGATTAATTCAGAAAATAATCTTCTTTCCGTTCAGCAATCATTTCCTGGAAGAATCATTTCCAGGATTAATCTTGAAGGATCTTGGAAGATCCAACGTAGATTCATATAATCATTTCCTTTCCTTTCAGCAATCTAATCCTGGAGGAATCACTTCCTGGATCAACCTTGGAACATCTTTGAAGATTCAAGATTGATCTAGAGAATCATTGCCTTTCCTTTTAGCAATAATTTCTTGGACAAAGCATTTCTAGGATCAATCTTGGATCTTGAAAGATCTTAAGAGATTCAAGATTGATTCAGGGAATGATTTTTGAGGAACTGGGCTTGAACGCCGTAGCTATATCGTAAATTTTTAACTTTATCCCTACGACGCTTAAATGTTCTATCAAAGATTTTGGATGACCATCGCAAAATTCGTTCTAACCATAAAAATCTCCAATCTGAAATCTCTGAAACTACTTCGAGTCTATCACAAGGAATGGTGCAAATGGTCTCCAAATGCTATTTGGCATTCATTAAGTATCTGCACAGGCTAATACTTACGCCGAAATCTTTAAGGAATGGCAAACTCAGTCTTTTACTGATATGGCAGTGCAATTTGCACCGATTCTTTATTATAAAGTTTGGGTTTTCTTGTTCCAATTTTACTGTTTTTGACTGTGAAACTTCAAAAGAAATATTGTAGTACGATATCAAATCGGCTGGCAAATTTTCGATTTTCCAAGTATATACTTTACGTTTCCAACTAACCGAACTTTTGTTCATCCTTCCGTATTCGTACATGTGCCAGAATCCAATAGAAGCATTAATAGCTCCTGTTACTGAGGAACTATTCCAGAACTATTCTTCGAGACTATTTCGTACTAACTTTGATTTTAAAACACAACTACTCAAAACTTTAATATATCAGAATGCTTGACATCTAATATATCTGTGGCCGCAAGGAATAACAGCCAAAGTCGATTTTATGAAGTTTTCAGGAGAGCACTTTTAATTTCTGAATTTAGCTTTAGATTCAACTAGATACATTTTAGATTTTTGGGCGAAAAACATTCATTTTATGAGCAAAAGCCATGGAATTTTGTGTAGTAGTACATTTGAATACGACGAATGCAATGGTGGTAATAACTCAATTTTGTCCTAACTCGACTTTGGCTGTTATTCCTTACGGCCACAGATATATTTCCTGACTAAATTTATTTGAGCATTCAACTAACAAACTTTCTTTGCTTACTTTGAATTAATGATTATATTAGTTTTTACAAAATTATTTCCAATTCCTTTTTCAAGCTTTAAAACACGCACATAAACTTGCAATACAATGTATGTGTATGTGTACATATTTGTTGGCCATATGACGCATATTATGTACTCAATGAAAACTTGTGGTCATGCAATGTGCTCATAATTTTTTTTAACGATCCACGATATCAAAACCTGAGTGCTTGATTTAAGATATTAAATGCAAAAATGCAGAGAGTGAGAAGAAATACAAAAACAAAGTGAAAAATTACTAATAACCCACCAGAAAAAAGTAAAGTACCTCACACCATCCACACAGAGTAGACGAGGAGTTGTGTGGAGAGCACTGGTCACCAGCGTTCACGTTCATGCTGAGCCTCGCACGCAACAATAACAAAATTGCGCACGTCATACGCCGAAGCCAACTTGGACGCCGAACATTTTTTTTAACCATAAAGTAAAAGTTGCGAGTTTTTCATTTGATTTGGAAAGCAAGTGAAAAGAATTGCACGAAACTTGATTGAAAACTATGCTAAAAACGAGATATGTAAATTTGGCAGCAATTTAGACGTTTGAAGTGTTGATGAATTGAATATTTAATCATTTAATTGGTGTTGAGGCGCCAAAACTAAAACTTGACCTTGAAGCAGTTGAAGTGGTGGTGGTGTACTAATTTGCTTATTTGAAAAAACAAGAACTAGAGTAGGAAATTGAAAAAGGGATTTTTCGAGGAGGTTCTCTTTGGTGCCATATTCAGTTTATGGTCAGTGACGCGTGCAGGATTTCATATTACTACGTTGATACCATTTGAAACCATATTTGACGCCTAAAATTCTTCAATGACTTTTACTATATTTCTAAGCTAAACAATATAAAAAATTAAAATATTCTTTCACACTTTGCAATCGATATTTTGTCACATGATTTCATAACACAATTCTATTTAAAAAAATGTAGATCGTTGGGTCATTCTAGTTTTAAAAGCATTTGGAAAACTTATGGGTTTTGTTGCCTTTGTGGCCTGGAGAGCATTAAATTGAAACCCGGAAAGATGTTATTGCTATAAAAAAAAGTTGACATTTCTTCTAAAGTTCTTTGAGTTATCAAAATATGTTAAGTAGAAAAGGGAGAAAGAAAGCATGTCCCGCCTTTGGTGGGCAGGTAAAGTAGTAGTAGTAAGTAGATCTGAAACTGTTCAAAGTTGATTCAGATATCAAATTGCTTTGAGTAGAAGTCTTCAAGGTTTTCTTCTCGATTTTGAAACTTCATTGTGTATGATTGGTAAAATGTATTTTTTTAAAGTATTATCTACCGCTCGCTATAACTTTTTTCCACTTTTCTAGGAATGCATGGATTCCACACCTATATGTAAAACTGCTTATCTTTGGAAGCCAAAAAAGTATCAAGCCAATTTGTTTTACCTTCAACTGAAGCGTACTTCCGTGTGTTCTGCATTGGCCGGAACAAAGAGTAGTCTGATGGTGACAGGGCTGAGTTGTAAGGCGGGTAGGTTAGAACTTCCCATCTGGTATCACTAAGATAGGTTTTGACCACTTGTGCGACATGCGGCCGAGCATTGTTATGATGGAAGATCAATGACTCATGTCTGGTTGCCCATTCCGAAAATCGCTCGCTTGAATCGTATTAGTTGTTGTCTGTAGAGAGCCCGTCGATCGTCTAATCACTTTTTAGAGTCTCATACTAAAGGATTCCCTTTGCTCTCTGTTGACAATCCTCTACAACTTACTTGCAAACAGAAAAAGAGAAAAGATGTACTTGTTGCAATATTAGATTAGCTTTTTTCAGGTAAATCTGAGACTCTTGTCAATCAAAATTGGTTGAGTAGAACATTTTTACTTGGAGTCTGTCGGAAGCACATCTCTCCTAAGGAAGGTTGATAAGTGGCATCACTTAGGTCTTGTGATCCATTGTGTTATCACATGGGGGAAGGACTTCACCTAAAGAGTTCTAATTCATGACAGCCACCTGAAGGCTTTTAAGAATTTGTAAATTTCGAAAATATCTTCTCCAGGTCTGTTAAACAGCTAAAGAAATGCTCACCCAAGTATCGAAAGCTAATTTTTTCCGGTTTTGGACATGTGCAGAGGATGCACTCGACGGTGTCCTCCCAGTTTTTATAACTGAAGCTTCTGTAGAAGTCGTTGTACAGCAGACCCAATTTTTTTCTCTGAAAACCAATGATGCAATGTCCAGTTATGACTTCCACTACAATTTCCTAGACAATCCAATAGAGAGTTTGTTTAGTAGTATCTGTTCCCTGGACCTCTCTCCTTATTCTTTGTGGTAACACAATGAGCACAGACAACAATATGATGAGTTGTGTGTATGCGAGAACCACAAATTTCTGTGTCTCGATTGCATTGACTTTAACTTTGTTGATCCAAAACATTTCACCATGGTTTGAATAAGCCAAGCCATGGTTTGAATGGTTTGAATATAAGAAGTCTATATATATCAAAGGAGAAGTCTAGGTATCAAAATCATAACAAGGAACATACTGGCTACTACAAGTTTTATTCAAACACTTCAACTGATTTCTTGGTGTTGATCTATGAATGAATGAATGAATGCACCTAATTTGGCTTAAAAGTACTTAAATCTAAATGTGTGTGTGAACTCTCACTTCTGCCTAGTCTCAATCGAGCAATATTTTCTCTTTGAAAATGTAAAAGTCAACCTAATTTGATTAACTTGAGAATTCTTAAGTCATATTTCAAATGGCACAAAAACACTTCCAACACAGGTTTCAACTTATTTACTTCCATTGTTTTCACATTAAAATACTCGGATATATTCAAATTTACGTGCTTTACATTTGTGTGCATGAATGTTTGTATGTTTGTATGCTCAATGTTTGTGTTCTGTTTGTGCACAGCCAAAACCACTTAGCGCATGTTTAGGCTTTGTGTGTGTGTGTGTGTTAGGTTTAATGTGCTGCACGGCGATAGAGTCGCCAGCTGACGTCGGCCGTTTGACTTTCAACCTGCGCTGCAATGTGTTTATTTGTCGAGCGCTGCATGCACACTTAAAGAAGCATCACTTGCCAGTTCTACTTCTATTCGACTCCCTACTTGCAACCCTCCCCCCACCCGACAATCTCCTCCTACTGCTGCTTCTGCTACTGCGGCAAATTTGCTGCCCTCAGACCGTCCCACCACACCGGATGTCCAGCAAATCTGATGTTTGGTGCGCTGCCACCTCACTGCTTGGCCATTTTTTGCGGTCACTGTGAGCGCTGTCGCGTCGCCAACTGCTCACGTTCCCGGCGGCATGGCGTGCCGGTTGTACATTTTTCGTGCGTGTCTTTGTTTTTTTAGCCTTTGTGGTTGTTATTGTTGTTTAATTATATTTGCGTGCGCATATATAATTTTTATGATTAAATGAATTTGTGGCATTCGCCACACACACACACACACAGACATAAACGACTTTGAAGGCGTCCCTAATGTCGCCAGCGCTCTGCTGGTGAATGTCCTCGCGCCGTTGTGCTCAAGTGGCGAGACGCCAAAATCGGCTTAACGATTTTCGAAATCAAAATACGCGCTGAAGTGCAAAAGGCGACGAGTGGCCGCTGCCGGTGCTGTGCTCAATAACAGCGAGGGGGCCGCTGTGACAGTGAAAGGAAGTGGCACGAAAAGCCACAAATTCGTCTGTGTGCGTGTCCGGCTGTGGGCGCACACGGCACGCAAAGAAAAGCTCAGCACGATTGCAGCGGCGACATGAAAGCAAACGCTGCCGGCGTGCGGTGTGCACAACGACGCGTCGCGACGGTGCGGTGTGAACAATAATTGGCGATGCGGGGCTTTGGGTGGCAGCAGGGTGCGTAGACTTCAGCGATTGGCGAATAATAATAATAATACAAATACAATTTTATGTTTACTTTGCATTGTTTGTTGGTTCATTATTGTTGAAAATTGCCAAAATGACGTCGAGCCAAAAAGGTGAATTAATTGGAAAAAGCTGCTCGACACGCTTAAAATGCTAAGTTGGTAGACATTTTTGGGGTGGGGTGCAGTGTTGTTGGAGTTATGTGAAATCTTAAATTGTTGTTGTTGTTGTTGCTGTTGCTAATGAAAAATTATGCCGAAAATTGTACTTCATGTTCGTTGAAAGTGTGTTAACGTCTTAAGTTAAATTTATGTTAATTTGAGGTTAGGTTTTAGGTCAAAACTAGTCCGTTTATAAATGACTCTAGTGTTGGCAGATTAGGAGACTTCCTCATAGATTTAGGAGATTCTTGGCATTTTAGGAGAATTTTTAGAAGGAAGAATTGTTAGAAGAAAGATTAGATAAAAGTTTCGACGGATATATATTTGACATCATTAGTAACATTGAAGCCTTGAATATTGAAAGCTAAAGTGTTCAATTTAATTTAATTATATTCTATGTTTCAAAGTGTATATTTTTTGCAATGAATGAAGAAAGTTTACAAAAGCGAATTTCATACCGATGTAATTTTTTATATGTTTTGTTTCTGTTACGTTGTTGTTAATAAAAAGGCTGGAATAAAAAAAAACGAAATTAAAGTACATGTTTTTTTTCAAGATGAGTTTGATTCTTAAGTTTATAAAGACAAAATCAAACAAAAAATTGCAGGCCATATTTTTAATTTTTGGAAGGACTCGGGTATTTTTCAGGTACCTGAAAAAAAGAGTTTAATTCTTATGTTTATTATGACAAAAATTAAAAAAACTTGTAGGAGATTTTTTAAATTTTTGGGAGGAATCTAATATTTTTTCGGTATCTGAAAAATATATATACAAGTATTTTTTTTAATTCCTTTGTTAATAATGACAAAAACTAAAAAATTGTGTTAGGAGATTCCTTAAATTTATAGAGGAATCTGGTATATTTCAGGTATCTGGCAACACTGCCAGACGTTGTCACGACTTCAAGCTCTATTCGCTTTTCTCGAACCTGGAAATTGAAATCTCTTTGCCGTCAAGCGGAATTAATTGCCATTCAGGTGGCCATCTCAACCTGAACATTGAGTTCGAGTATTGAAGCTGATAGAAGAAAGCGAGTCTTTAGCTTTTGGGACACACAAATTGCGCAACAATACATAAACCACACCAAATCTCCAACTGGGTGTTACGGATCTCTCAACGAGATGGTACAACACTACAGTACTCACCTAATTTGAGTGCCTGCATACTGAAACATTGAAGGTTACTGTCAACAAATGATATGGCAAGGAAAATAATGATCTAAATGGAGTTTAAATTTCGCGCCAGAACTCGCATCATTGATCCTCATCCATAACTGTGAATCCTACAAAAGAAAACGCACACTGGCGCAAGAAAGAAGTGTTTTTGGGGCTCAAGCCCCCCCCCACATATCTGTCTGATACTAAAATTGTTGGTGATAAATATGGTTTCAAATGGTATTTGGCTCAAAAGTTGTGTTCGGAATCTCTCAAAAATGAGTCCTGGGCGCACCTCTGCCACAAAAACTCTCTCTGGACACTGGTTAGTCGGAAAACACACCATCAGATGAGATGTTAACCCAAGTGACAACTTTAGGAGCTGCAAATGAGCAGAAGAGGAAGAAAGCGTACCGCATCTCCTTGATCACTGCCCAGCACTCAATAGGAGAATGCAGCACACACTGGTGTTATTGATCAGCAAATCCTTCAATGTGTTTGTTTGGTGTTGTGTTATGGAATAAACAGGAAGATTTGGCCTACAGAAGAATTCATGGCTGACCGTGTGCATCTGGCTTTTGTCACGAAGCTCAGTCTGGGGTGGGTTATTTGACTAAGTGTAACCGTATCTTAGGGAAAGTTGCATATGACATCACAGTGAGTCCAGTACTTGGTTTTTGAATAGAATGGGATCTTTGTAGACATTTGAAAGAAGGTTAGGTTAGGTTATAAAAGGCAAATGTGCGGCAAGCACTTCCACTTGGAGACCCTGTTGGGTCCATTGTGAATCCCTTCATTTTTCGGAAACCGATGTCCTTCCCTTATCTGTTTGGATCCCTGTAGATGCAAACGGGATCTTTTGGGAACCATTTGGTCTTTGCGATCTTGTGTAGATCGGTTATAATAATAATAATAATAATAGTTTGTTTAGCTAAAACTTTGCATAGCTGAAAAATCGGTTAAGTGAAAAATATCGTGGATACAAAACATAATTTGACACCATTGCAACTCGGCCTATCATTTATTATTTACATTCCTGATAGATACATAGATTTCACCGTATTGATTAGCTTTTACTTGATATTATTTATTATTATTTTTAAATTTTTAGTTCTTAAAAAGAAAGAATTAAGTCAACTTGAAGCAAAATGTTGCTCGCATTCAATTGAATGCAACTAAATTCGTCAGCTCAAATTGTCAAAGGTTGTGGCGTTTTAGGCGCTTGCGCGACCACACTTTCAATGGGCCGCCCAGACGCGCGTAATGAGCACATTTCACAGTTGTTGACTCTATTGTCATCGACACTATTTGTCATAGGCGATTTGACTGCCATTGTTGACTGCCATTGTTGCGCTGTGCGTGGTTCATTGGCTGTTTCATTGTTGTTGTGTCGTTTTACGCACATTTCACACGATTCGCGCCAATAGGAGGGAAACGTTGATCGATTGCTTGACACGTTCGCTGACAATAACAACAAGCTGTCTGTCACTAGAGGAAACGACAGGTCAACGGGCGGCATAATCATTGGCAGCGCAAAGAAATGAATGACTGGCGGCAGTATTGCGTGAGTGACAAAAACAAAAACCAAACAAAAACAAAATCAACACGTTGACGTATGAAGATAAGACAGTAAAATTGTGGGGGCAGGGAAAAGTGGCACAGCTGGAATGAGTATGTGCCAATGTTGCCGCTGATTGGTCAATTCATTTGTTAAACTGCTCAATATGCGGATTTATTTATTTTGACTTTTTTAGATTTTTTTCCTCACTTTCGTTGCTGTCTCAAATGGTTTGCATGCTTTGTTTGGTGTCTGGCGGCCCATTGTGCGTCGTTTAGTTTAATTAATCATGCGCCACAGTGGCTTAGGGACTGTGGATTGCTCTTCAGTTTTGCATCATTTACAATTTGGACGTTTTTTGTGTGGATATTTTTATTGTTGCTGTTGTTATTGGTCTAGGCGTTGCAAACCCAGCCACAGAGAACGTAGAGAAAATGTTAAATTATGCGTTTTTTTCCTACGATGCAATAAAAACATTCCACAACCACATACACACACACATACATGCACACATATATTCGCTTGATGTGCCACTGGGCCTTTAAGTCAAACAGTGGCTTTATAAATTCTCGATTTGCATGCTAAATATCAGATATGGCCGTCAGTATTCTCCACACAATGCTCGCTGGCCCCACTAGCATTTAGCGCAAAGCCCTAAATATGTTTTGTGAAAAAAAATTACACTGACATGCACAAAAAGCTGTACGGAAAAATACAAAATACAAAAAAGCGAAAACAATAAAATCGGCACATTTATCGTCGAAGGCTCAGTTTGGTATTTTGCGGCGCTTATCCGGCGCATCTTCAATATCCTTCGCGGTATCGCGCCGCACACATGCGATCTGATATACACACACATATGCATTTGTATGTGTGTATGTGTGCATTTGTATCTCTTGCCACACTGGCAAACAGAATTCAATCTAAATTGTTTTATGTTGCCGCGTTCCGCAGTCGCCGTTGTTGCCCAGCCAAATGCCAAACGAATTTCAGTTGAAAACTGCCCCTTGGCAGCCATTCCACGGAATATGTTAAATAGATAACACTCGCCCGCGCAGTCGACGTAATAGAATAACGCGCCGCAGCAATGCCATTCGGCGCGTTTATTTATTTCAGCCTTTTTTTACATTTTGTTGTTTTTTTTTTCTTATTTCAGTTTCTCTTTCTTTTGGCATTTGGTTTGCATTTCGAAGGGTACAAATAGCTGTTTCGAATGTCAAAATGCTTCCACGTGTGAGTTTCAGCTTGCGTGTGTGTGTGAGTGTGTGTGAGTGTATTATGTGTGTGTAATTTCTAGAATTTAAATTTGCATTTTAGAATTTGGTAAGCAGCCGCTTGTGGCCTGCCGCCCTGTTGGCTAGTTGGCATATTTTTCGTGTATAATTGAATTCTACTTATCAATAAATTGAAAACGAAATCTCCGGAGAAGCTTGCAAACAGATTGGCATAATTTCCGTCTTATTGCTGCGTTCTCAATCGGATCGAAAAGGTCAGCTATTGCACCTTTGGCTCTCATTTCGAAAACGATTTGATGGTGTTGCAATAAAACGAACTTTGAGAGGTGAAGAAAAACTGAAAATAAATTATTGAGTTCAATTCCATTCAGCTCTTTAAAACTAAGCTTCAGCTGAACAAAATCATCTAATTGGTTTTATCTACAAACTGCATTCAATTTGACAGACTGAACTCATTGCCACATTGTTTATAGAACCACGTTTCACTCTAGCTTTATTGGTTCAGAAGTTATTAAAAAAAGGCGAAAGCTGCAATTTTAATACTTACTTACTTAACTGGCCATAACAACCCGTTATCGGGTTACGGCCTGCCGCAAAACTTCTCTCCAGGCGCCTCTGCTTCGCGCGCGCCTTCTCCAGTAGGTCACACCAAGAGATACCAAGGCCTCTTCCACTTGGTCCTTCCACCGGAGACACGGCCTCCCTCTTCGCCGTCGACCTCCAACCATCGCATCGAATACCTTTTTCGCCGGAGCTTCGTCGTCCATGCGGCAGACATGACCGAGCCAGCGTAGCCGCTGGATGTTAATTCGCTGCGCTACGTCCATGTCCTTATACAGCTCATACAGCTCGTTATTGGTTCGTATGCGATAGTCGTCACCAACCCGAACAGGGCCGAAGATTTTGCGAAGCACCTTCCTCTCGAACACTCCAAGGGCCGCTATGTCGTTTCGTGTCATTGTCCATGCTTCAGCGCCATAGAGGAGCACGGGCAAGATAAGCGTCCTATAGAGTGAAAGTTTTGTCGGTCGAGAGAGGTCTCTACTTCTCAATTGCCTACCGAGACCGTAGTAGCACCTGTTGGCAAGAGTTATCCTTCGCTTTATCTCCAGACTGACATCATTGCTGCTGTTGATGGCGGTGCCAAGGTAGACGAATTCCTTGACAACTTCAAAAGCATACCTGTCGGCCTCGACGTGAGACCCTAGCCGCTGCGAGTCCCTGCGTGTAGACAGCATATACTTCGTCTTGCCCTCATTTACCACCAGACCCATTTTGGCAGATTCTCTTTCGATAGCCGCAAAGGCAGCGGTGACATCTCGCTTGTTACGTCCGATGACATCAATATCATCAGCGTAAGCAAGGAGCTGGACACTTTTGTTGAAAATTGAAAAGGATCGCCCTGTCTGAAACCTCGAACGGTATCAAAGGGGTCGGAGAGGTCACTTCCAACCTTGACGGAGCTGCGCGTATTGCTCAACGTCGCTCTGCAAAGTCTAACGAGCTTTGCAGGGATACCAAGATCAGACAATGCGGCATATAGGCGATCCCTTATCGGGCTATCGAATGCTGCCTTGTACTCGATGAAGAGATGGTGTGTATCGATTTGGTTCTCATGGGTCTTCTCCAGGATTTGGCGTAGAGTGAATATCTGGTCGATGGTGGACTTACCAGGTCTATAGCCGCACTGATAAGGTCCAATCAGCGCCTTGGCGAGTGGCTTTAGTCTTTCACATAATACGCTCGTCAGGACCTTGTATGCAATGGGAAGTAGGCTGATACCCCTGTAGTTGGCGCATATTGTTGGGTCGCCTTTCTTCAGCACAGGACAAAGGGCACTGAGGTTCCAATCGTTGGGCATTCGTTCCTCCAGCCATATTTTGCAAATGAGCTGATGCATGCACCCAATCAGCTCACCGCCGCCGGCCTTGAACAATTCAGCTGGTAGCCCATCCGGCCCTGCAGCTTTGTTGTTCTTGAGTCGCTGGATAGCGACCCGGACCTCGTCATGGCTGGGCTGCAATTTTAATGATATACAAAAATTTTAGTAACTATGACACGTGATCAAGGAGATTTCGGGTTTTGACATTTTACTTTTCAAAAACATTCTATAGAAATGTTCTAGGACATAAAGGATTACAATTTTGAAAGGACATTTTTCATATCCTTTTTTTACAAATAGATAAAAAATCAACCTTATTTAAATTCTTGAGCTTTTCCTCTTTCATTTGATAAACATATCGACATTTTCCAACGAGGTTAAGTATTTTTTATATATAGGGTGTTTTTTTTAGAGGTTTGTTTTTCGAATAGAGATAAAACTGGCATTTTGTGGCCAAATCTGGAAACTCTAATGTTATTTATGTTCAGTTTGGTTTGCCATTTCATAATGAACAGGTTGACAAAAGAACAACGCTTGCAAATCGTGCACATTTATTTCGAAAATAATGGTTCAGTTCGCGAAGTTTACCGCAAGCTCCGTCCATTTTATGGTCCATCAGAGCAATTAATTCGGTTAACCATGGGTCGTTTTCGCACTACGTTTACTCTATGTGATAATACGCATCCGCAGAGACGTCGAACAGTGCGCACCGAAGAAACAATTGCCGCTGTAGAGCAAAATGCTGAAGAGGACCCGAAAGAATCGATTCGCCACCGTGCACAGCAATTGGAGCTTTCTCCATCAACTTTAAAAATTGGACCTGTAGAATTGGCTTTATTCGAGCCAGCCGCGGCGGCCACATGCCCGAAATCATATTTAAACATTAATGGCATAAAATTATCCTTCCAATAAAGCCAAATTGATGGACATTAAAACGATTTTCTTGTGTTTTATTTCATTTCGAAGTTCTATACCTCTAAAAAAAACACCCTATATTTTTAATCTTTTATCCCCGTAAAAATTTTCATCATTTAAAAGGACAAAGGTTGTAGAAATGAAAAGTTGAGTACGCAGTATTACTATGTTTGGTCTCTAGTTTCATGCCCATATGGATTTTTTCCGGTGTGATTTTTTTTTGTCGCACGGTGTAATCAGTGGCGCACGAAAGTCGGGTTTTGGGGTTCAAATCCCTTCCAAATGTTTGTATCTTGCAAACATTTTAGTTGCAAAATATGGTTTCAACTGGTTTTGATAGTAAATTTTGTGGGTAAAACACCAAAAATGAAATCCTGGGTATGATTGTTTTTGGTCAAAATGGTTCAACAAGGAATGACTTTCCAACTGATGTGGGACTCCCTTCAACTTTTCATAAACACAACAGGCTTCACCTGGCATGAATGTGTCTGATCGTTAAATTAGTTACTAAGTTCTTTTGGAAACCATAATATTCATTTTAAAAACACTTTGAAATTAAAAAACGATTGACTAAGTCAACAAAATGTATGAACGTTGTCGTAGGCAACATTATAGAAAAACGTAAAGAGTATTAAGTTTTTTTTTCTTTGTATAATTCTGTAAAAATATATATTGTAATTTACATATCGATGTACGTGTGAAGTTAATTTCAGTTTTCTAAATTTGTGCAAATATTATACTTGTTACAAATGGTAGGTTTTGTTAGGTTACTTCGCCTCTGGAGTATCAATTAAGCTATGCGGCTCATAAGGTGAAGTTAAAGACTTTAACAAAAACACATTACCGCTTTCGCCTTCTGGTATCACAATGGGTCCTTTTTTGACCTCAATGTGTAACTTAAATTATCTACCTGAACTCTGGCCCTTATTGAAGGGCACATTGAGGTCACAAAAGAACCCATTGAGTTACCACAAGGCGAAAGCAGTAATGTGTTTGTGCCTCAAGGCACTAAAAAGTCTTTTCTTTTGCACAGTAGCTGCAAGTCCTACACAGATACTGATGACAACTCGTCAGCATGCTGGAATCTTATTGACTAAAACTACACTCGTAAGCATTTCATACTGAAAAGTTATATAAACATCAAACAAATTTGATTG